>VZQC01009601.1:2047818-2148902 GCA_009823505.1 Rhizomys pruinosus | reverse complement strand
AGCAACAATCTTTAGGCATTCAATGATCTTCCCAGCCCAAAGTCCCAAATGCCTCCACAATCCTTCCCCAAAACACCAAGGTCAGGTCTGTCACAGCAATACCCCACTATCTCGGTACCAATTTCTGTTCTAGTTTGTCTTCCATTGCTGTGACAAAACACTCTGACCGACACCAACTTGGGGAGGAAAGGTTTATTCAGCTTACATCTTCTGGGTCACAGTTCATCACTCAGGGAGCCCAAGGCAGGAACTCAGGGCAGGAACCTGGAGGCAGGAGCTGAAGCACAGGCCATGGAGGAATGCTGTTCACTGGCTTGCTCCCCTGACCTATGCCCAGCCTGACTTATACAGTACGCAACAACCTGCCCAGGGTGGCACCACCCATAGTGGGCTGGGCCCTCCCCCATTGCTCAACAATCAAGACAATATTCCACAGACGTGGCCACAGGCCAGTCCAATGGAGCCAATTCCCCAATTGAGGCTCCCTCAACCCAGGTGTGTCAAGTTGACACTAAAGCTATCCAGCACATTTTCTCTTCTGATTTCTTTAGTATTTCCACTTCCTTTTGGAGCTTCTCAATCTCTTCCTGTAGCTCTTTGCTTCACTGGTTGGTTTCCTTATCTTTTTCAACATGGGATCTTTTCAGTGTTTCCACTTCCTTCTTGAGTTCTTCGTTCTCTTTTCTTTTTTTTTTTTAATTTTTTTTTATTAATTTTATTTATTTCTGTATGTGTATGCACGTACTGTCTGCATGCAAGTCTGTGCACCCGTGTCGTGCAATGCCGCGGAGTTCAGAAGAGGGTCTCGGATTCCCCTGGAACTGGAGTTCGCCTGGAATTAGAGTTTCAGACGGTTCTCAGCCGCCATGTGGGTGCTGGGGATCGAACCTGGGTCCTCTGTAAGAGCGGTCGGCGCTCTTAACCGCTAGGCTATCTCTCCAGCTCGTTCTCTTTTCTTAATTCTTTGATTTGCTCTTTTAATCTTGCATTTCTTTAAGTATGTTCACAATTGTGTTTCTGATATCTGTGTCCTGGGCCATGCCCAGGGGGATCCTACTGTAGGAATCTTCCACAGGGTTGGTAGAGCTTGGTGTGGGATTATCCAGCACCTTTCCCATATTGTCTTTTCTTCATGTTCCTGGCATATGGGCTTCTCCTTGCCTGTATTCCAGTGTGAGTCCCAAATGCCTCTTCACTGTGTTGAAGGCTTGCTTTGCTTTGCTTGCCTTCTTCAGATGCCTTCATAATCCCAGTTGGCTGGGGTGGGGGGGGTGCTTTTTAGCCCGCGCCCTGGTACCTGCGCTTCAGGAGGTCTTGGGAGATCTCCGATCCTATACTTCTTATAAATAAACATTTTTCTCACTTCTGCATGAAACATGATATATATTTGAGCTCTGTTTAGGTAATGCTCATTCTCTCTTTTCAAGATCCTCAAGGCTCAGATTTTTGAGAGGAAGGTTGGAATGGTTTTGTTACAACAGTAAACCACATCAGCATAGTCTCAGAAATAGCTCTTTGAACACACAATGTGCTGGAGAACAGAAGGAAAAAGCTTTCACAGACAGCTCCCTGGTTCACAGGATCCATGGGTGTGGAACTCAGGAGACTTTTTGTTGTTGTTCCATTTTGAACAGATTATTTCTGGGTGGGGTACAAAACTGATGGCTGGGCTTAGCTTCCTGTTAAGAATTAGAATTTGGGGGCTGGAGAGATAGCCTAGTGGTTAAGAGCCCCGACAGTTCCAGGGGAATCTGAGACCCTCTTCTGACCTCCCCGGCATTGCACGACATGGTTGCACAGACCTGCATGCAGACAGCACATTCATATACATAGAGAAAAAAAAAGAATTAGAATTTGGTTTGTTTTTATTTTGTGTTTATGAATGTTTTGCCTACATGAATGTAAATGCACCTCTGCACGCAAAGCCCATGGAGCATCAGATCCCCCAGGAACTGGAGTTATAGATGGTTGTTAGCTGTCATGTGGGTCCTGGGAACCGAAACTAGGTCCTTTGCAAGAGCAGTCAATGCTCTTAACTGTTGAGCCATCTTACCTCTAGCTCCTTCTTGTTAATTTAAGTTCACTCTAATGTTGGGTTTAGCTGACTGGGAAGAGACCCGTGACTGAACTCTGAGGCTGTCGGGACTGGAGCAAAAGCAGGACTGTCCTGGAATCTGGTTACGGACTCCCTGTGGTCAGCTGGTTAGGCTTGAGATTCATGAGTGTGCAGGCAGGCAGGCAGGCAGGCAGGCAGGCAGGCAGGCAGATGCAGAGGGTTTTGTGTTTCCTAGTAATACTCTTCTCTATGACATGACTAATAATGTTTAATGAACAAAGCTGGTCCTAGTGGTGCACAGCTATCATATCAGTGCTTGGGAGGCAGGTGGAATCAGAGGCAGAGGCAGGAGGCTCAGCAAGTATGAAGACAGCATGGACCACCTTGGGTGCCCTTGTCTAAAAAAACCTCAAACAAGAAATTGAACTTAGCTGTATTCAGTTCAACAAATATTTATTCTTTGTGTTTGCTCTGTGGTTCACCAGATTCCTTGGGGCTTTGTGCATGCATGTGTAGGGGTAGTGTAGGTTTGTATGTTTGAGTGTGTGCAGGTCCATATGTACTTTGTGTTTGCTCTGTGGTTCACCAGAGGCCTTGGGGCTTTGTGCGTGCATGTGTAGGGGTAGTGTAGGTTTGTTTGTATGTCAGGTGCATATGTACTTGTGTCAGTGTCGCTCTCTTCCTCAGGCCCTCTCTGATTTACTTAGGCAGGGTCTCTCAGTAGAGCTGGCTGGTTGGCTAGATGGCTAACCCGCAAGCTCCAGGAATTCTCCTGCCTCCACCTCTTAGCACTGGGATTACAGGCATGCCTTCAGTGCTGAACTTTTTTTGTGTGTGTATTTTTGAGACAGGGTCTCCCTTTAAGTCCCAGCTGGCCTGGAACTAGATATGTAGACCAGGTAGCCTCAGTTCCACAGAAATCCAGCCGACTCTGTCTCCTAAGTGCTGGGATCAAAGGTGTGAGGTGCTTACCACCACACCCAGCTAAATGTCTAATTTTTTTTTGAAACACATTCTGTCATGATCATTTAAAGTAATTCAAATAAGAGAAACTTAAGATTGAAATTTTTTTTTTTTTTTTTTTTTGTATGTGTATGAATGTACTGAATGTAGGTGCTCTGCATGCAGGTCTGTGCACGGGTCCGTGGTCGTGTGATGCTTCGGAGGTCAGAAGAGGGTCTCAGATTCCCCTATTCTGGAACTTGGAGTTCTCCTGGAATTGGAGTTACAGACGGTTCTTAGCCGCCATGTGGGTGCTGGGGATCGAACCCCGGTCTCTACAAGAGCAGTCAGCAAACTTAACCGCTAGGACTATCTCTCGCAGCCCCAGATTGAAATTAATTTTTAAAGATTACATTTAATGTGGGGGATAATTCCAGACAGTTTTAGAAGGAGAGATACATATATAGATACATAGCTGCAGAGAGATGTACAGGTTGAATTACTTTTTGCAAAAATCCAAAAAAGTGTTTGCAAAAAAAAGTGTTACCTCAGCTTTCAATCTGTATGTCAGAGGAAACAGCAGCCATCCTTACCAGAGTTAACTCTTCTTTGATTTTTTGTTTGTTTTGTTTTTTGGTATTTTTGAGACAGGGTTTCCCTTTAGTCCCCAGCTGTCCTGGAGCTTGCCTCTGTAGACCAGGCGGCCTTGAACTCAGAGATCCCCCTGCCTCTGCCTCCCAAGTGCTAGGATTATAAAGGCATATGCCACGACGCCCAGCACTCTCTTTTTTTTATTCATTTGTTTGTTTTTTACTTGTGTGTAGTAGGGAGCACTTGTCTCCCCACAGAAACACTTGTAGGAAACACTTGTATAAAGTCGCAGCAACGAAGCACCTCTCGCTTGTTCTTCTTAAAGCGGTTTATTCAGGCAGTCAGGTCTTGTCAGAACGGTTCAGGCAAGCAAGCTTCTCTCATAAGACTAGAAAGGAGAGTCCCTCTATCTAGAAAGTCTCTCTATTTATAAAGTCTCTCTATTTATCCACTTTCCCAGCCCAGGTTACGTGGCCTCAGTCTATTCGTATCATCTGGCCTGATCTTACATACAGGGTGCACCTGCACAACTCAAACGGTGAGCGTGGCTTTACTTAGAGGTAGGAGGGAAGCAGGTGTTAGTCATAAGACTCAGGTGTTAGTCATAAGATTTTTCTAAAGTTCGGGGCGCCCATCCTGGACCCTCGCCAACAAAGCAGCACCTCCGCACACACTAGATGTGGTTAATATATAGACTCGCTCACTAAGACCCGCGTAAAAAAGCAGGCGGCGAAGGTAAGTAATATGTGAGATTTCGATGGCTCAAAACCGTCATGATGTATATTTCTACCCTGCTTCTGCTTAGTCTATTCTTTTTTTTAAGTTTTTATTTATTTATTTTTGTAATGTGTATGAATGATCACTGTCTGCATGAGAGTTTGTGTTTCTTATGTCAGGTGCAATTGCGGAGAGTCAGAAAAAGGACCCCTGGAACTGGAGCGTTGAAAGATAGGTTCTCCACGCTGCCGTGTGGGTGCTGGGGATCAAACCTGGTCCTGCTGCAAGAGCAGTCGGCGCTCTTAACCGCTAGGCCGTCTCTGCAGCCCAGCCTCTGCCTTCCCACTTCTTTAAACTTTTAATACGCAATTTTATAATTTCTATTTAGAAATTTTCTATACTCAGTGTTGCTTCTAAAGCTATTTTTATTGTTTTTAGTAATTTATTGATTTTTTTTCCATATAGAACAATCAATGCATGTTTTACCCTCACAGGGCAAAAAAAAAAATTGCCTAAATTTTAGCAAGTTAGTTGTTTCAAAAAATGAAAAAGCCAAGGCGTTGTGGTGCACACCTTTATCCCAGCATTAGGTGACAGAGGTAGGCGGATTTCTGTGAAGTTCAAGGCCAGCCGGTCTACTTAGAGAGTTCCAAGACAGCTAGCCTACAGGAAAACCCTGTTCAAAAAAGAATAAAACAAAAAGCAAAAAACAAAAACCAAACGTAAACCAAAAAAAAAAAAAAAAAAGAATGGGAAAATTAAAATGAAATACATATGCTTGAAGTTCCTGTTGTCTTTAGTAACTCTGGCCATTGTGTTTTATGATCTTCACATTTTTATGCTGGTAAACTGATTTGTTACTCTATATCCTTTGCAGTTTTCCCTCACCAATTTTCCTTGGGATTGGACAGGTAAGTTTAAAAAAACCCCATCTTTTGATTAGCCATCAGTATACAAGATATTAGAGCTGTTTTTATTTAAGATTGTGGTTGGCAAAGTTATTCAGCTGGCAGGGCCCTGCCAGAGGGGCTTGGGGGACTTGTGTGAGACTGCATGGAGCTTTGGCAGAAGTTTGATCTCATTCTACAATCTGGGCACAAACAAATTTGTGGGAAAATCCACTACTTGGGGCTTGGGAGATGGCTCGCTTGGTAATATGCTTTGGCACGTGCATGAGGAGCGGAGTTTGGATCCCCACCACTTCAAGAGCTGCACTTGGTGCTTCACACCTGTAAGGCCAACACAGGAGAGGGAGAGATGAGGTCTCTGGAGCTTACTGAACCAGTCTAGCTGAGTCTGTGACCTCCAGATTTAGTGAGAGATCCTTTCTCGAAGTTACCAATGATTGAGAAACACCTAGTAGTTGACCTCTTGCCACCAACGGACTCTCCTGTCTCTTCTTCTTCTCTCTCTCTCTCTCTCTCTCTCTCTCTCTCCTCTCTCTCTGCTTCTCTCTTTTTTTTTTCTCTCTCTCTTGCTGTATTTTAACTCCCTAGTTGTTAACTCCCTTATTGAATTCGAATTCTAGAAGAGCAAGAGGGCCAGAATATTCAAAGTCCCCAAGGTCTGGTGGGTAGTAATGAAGTGGGCTGGGGCAGACGCTGGGGGGAGGGATGCTCACTCTGTTGATAGGAAAGCAGCTGAGGGGTGCGGTGAGCCTCACCATACCTTCGTTTCCAGGAGAAAAAGAAGGAAATTTGACTTCTTTTCTTTTATTTTTTTATATTTATTTTTTCGAGACAGCGGTCTACCCTGTAAGCCCGTCAGCCTGTCCTGGACTTACCATGTAGACCAGGCTGGCTTGAATCTCACAAGAGACCCACCTGCTCTGCCTCCCAAGTGCTGGGATATAACAGTGTGTGCGCCACCCAGACCCAGGCTCCAAGGAATTTGGATTTTTACACCAGATCTCTAAATTCCTAACTGCTGGCAACTGATGGAATGTTTTTGCAGTGTTCTGGGCCAGACAGCACACTCGTGGTGTGCCCCCAACAGTTTATGATTGTGTCGCCTTTCAGCAGAGGAGGAGCTTGGATGAGATTTGAAAGGGAANCCCGTGTCGTGCAATGCCGCGGAGGTCAGAAGAGGGTCTCGGATTCCCCTGGAACTGGAGTTCTCCTGGAATTGGAGTTACAGACGGTTCTTAGCCGCCATGTGGGTGCTGGGGATCGAACCCGGGTCCTCTGCAAGAGCGTCGGTGCTCTTAACCGCTAGGCTATCTCTCCAGCCCCAAGATTGAAATTATTTTTTAAATGATTACATTTATTGGGGGGGATAATTCCAGACAGTTTTAGAAGGAGAGATACATATATAGATACATAGCTGCAGAGAGATGTACAGGTTGAATTACTTTTTGCAAAAATCCAAAAAAGTGTTTGCAAAAAAAAGTGTTACCTCAGCTTTCAATCTGTATGTCAGAGGAAACAGCAGCCATCCTTACCAGAGTTAACTCTTCTTTGATTTTTTGTTTGTTTGTTTTTGGTATTTTTGAGACAGGGTTTCCCTTTAGTCCCAGCTGTCCTGGAGCTTGCTCTGTAGACCAGGCTGGCCTTGAACTCAGAGATCCTCCTGCCTCTGCCTCCCAAGTGCTAGGATTAAAGGCATATGCCACGACGCCCAGCACTCTTTGATTTTTATTCATTTGTTTGTTTCTTTACTTGTGTGTAGTAGGGAGCACTTGTCTCCCCACAGAAACACTTGTAGGGAACCGCAGAAACAAAGCACCTCTCGCTGGTTCTTCTCAAAGCAGTTTATTATTCAGGCACATCTTTTTCTCCTTCTTTTGCTTTTCTTCTCCCCAAGACCAGAAAGTAGAGAGTCCCTCTATCTAGAAAGTCTCTCTATTTATCCACTTTCCCAGCCCAGGTTACGTGGCCTCAGTCTATTGGTATCATCTGGCCTGATCTTGCATACAGGGTGCACCTGCACAGCTCGAACAGTGAGCGTGGCTTTACTTAGAGGTAGGAGGGAATCAGGTGTTAGTCATAAGACTCAGGTGTTAGTCATAAGATTTTGCTAAAGTCTCGGGCGCCATCCTGGGACCCTCGCCACACCTGCTCTCCACAGTGTGTTTTGTTTTTTAAGACAGGCTCTCACTATGAAGCCCTAGCTGGCCTGGAATTTGCTGTATGTAGACCAGATGGCCTCAAACTCAGAGAAATCTACCTGCCTCTGCTTTCTATTCTTTTTTTTAAATTTTTATTTATTTATTTTTGTATGTGTATGAATGTACTGTCTGCATGTAGATTTGTGCACCCATGTCGTGCAATGCCATGGAGGTCAGAAAAGGGTGTCGAATTCCCCTGGAACTGGAGTTAAAGATGGTTCTCAGCTGCCGTGTGGGTGCTGGGGATCAAACCTGGGTCCTCTGCAAGAGCAGTCGGCGCTCTTAACCGCTAGGCCGTCTCTGCAGCCCTGCCTCTGCTTCCCACTTCTTTAACTTTTAATACCAATTTATAATTTTCTATTTAGAAATTTTCTTATACTCAGTGTTCTTTCTAAAGCTATTTTATTGTTTTTAGTAATTTATTGATTTTTTTTCCTATATAGACAATCATGCATGTTTTACCCTCACAGGGCAAAAAAAAAAATTGCCAATTTTAGCAGTTAGTTGTTTAAAAATGAAAAAAAGCCAGGCGTTGTGGTGCACACCTTTAATCCCAGCATTAGGGTGACAGAGGTAGGCGGATTTCTGTGAGTTCAAGGCCAGCCGGTCTACTTAGAGAGTTCCAGGACAGCTAGGCTACAGGGAAACCCTGTCTCAAAAAGATAAAAAACAAAAGCAAAAAACAAAAAAAAAAAAAAAAAAAAAAAAAAAAAAAAAAAAAAAAAAAAAAAAAAAAAAAAAAAGAAATGGGAAAAATTAAAATGAATACATTTGAAGTTCCTGTTGTCTTTAGTAACTCTGGCCATTGTGTTTTATGATCTTCACATTTTTATGCTGGTAAACTGATTTGTTACTCTATATCCTTTGCAGTTTTCCCTCACCAATTTTCCTTGGGATTGGACAGGTAAGTTTAAAAAAACCCCATCTTTTGATTAGCCATCAGTATACAAGATATTAGAGCTGTTTTTATTTAAGATTGTGGTTGGCAAAGTTATTCAGCTGGCAGGGCCCTGCCAGAGGGGCTTGGGGGACTTGTGTGAGACTGCATGGAGCTTTGGCAGAAGTTTGATCTCATTCTACAATCTGGGCACAAACAAATTTGTGGGAAAATCCACTACTTGGGGCTTGGGAGATGGCTCGCTTGGTAATATGCTTTGGCACGTGCATGAGGAGCGGAGTTTGGATCCCTACCACCCACTTCAAGAGCTGCACTTGGTGCTTCACACCTGTAAGGCCAACACAGGAGAGGGAGAGATGAGGTCTCTGGAGCTTACTGAACCAGTCTAGCTGAGTCTGTGACCTCCAGATTTAGTGAGAGATCCTTTCTCGAAGACCAAGATTGAAGAAGACACCTAGTGTTGACCTCTTGCCTCCACAAGGACTCTCTTTCTCTCTCTCTCTCTCTCTCTCTCTCTCTCTCTCTCTCTCTCTCTCTCTCTCTCTCTGCTTATTTTAACTCCCTATTTTAACTCCCTTAATTGAATTCAATTACTCAAAGCAAGGGGCCAGAATATTCAAAGTCCCCAAGGTCTGGTGGGTAGCTAATGAATGGGCTGGGGCAGACGCTGGGGGGAATGCTCACTCTGTTGATAGGAAAGCAGCTGAGGGGTGCGGTGAGCCTCACCATACCTTCGTTTCCAGGAGAAAAAGAAGGAATTTGACTTCTTTTCTTTTATTTTTTTATATTTATTTTTTCGAGACAGGGTCTCCCTGTAGCCTCAGCCTGCCTGGAACTTACCATGTAGACCAGGCTGGCCTTGAATTCACAGAGACCCACCTGCTTCTGCCTCCCAAGTGCTGGGATTAAAGGTGTGTGCCACCAGACCAGGCCCAGGAATTTGGATTTTTACACCAGATCTCTAAATTCCTAACTGCTGGCAACTGATGGAATGTTTTTGCAGTGTTCTGGGCCAGACAGCACACTCGTGGTGTGCCCCCAACAGTTTATGATTGTGTCGCCTTTCAGCAGAGGAGGAGCTTGGATGAGATTTGAAAGGGAGCCCATTTAGCTGTCCACAACTTCCCATCAATATTGACTTACAGCTTTAATTCTTCTTGTCTATGCTGGTGATTTCTAGGAGACAAAGAAGGAGTACAGGTTTTTTTGTTTTGCTTTTGCTTTGTGTTTAGAGGGAAATGCTTAAAATTATGAAAACCATATCTGTTAATTAAATAGGTGCGTGCATGCGTGTGTGTGTGTGTGTGTGTGTGTGTGTGTGTGTGTATGTGTGTGTGTATGTTTTACTGGGGACAGATCCTAGGGTCTTTGTCACTGATATACACCAACAGCCTCTGTTCTAGTTTGCTTCTCCTCTGCTGTGACAAAACACTTTGAACAATGCCAACTTGGGGAAGAGAGTGTTTAGTTGGCTCACATCTCCCCCTGTCATTGGCCTTTAATGGGAGAAGGTGATGGGTCACACACTCAGTGTGGTCCAGGGTCATGTGGCCACACCCTCTGTGGCCATTCTAGTCACTTTCAGGGTCCCCCTTCCTTTTCTCCCTGTCACCATTTCTAGAGCTCCAAGATAGTGTGCTCATGGCGGCCTGTCCTGGTGGAACCCGTCCATGGGCAAGGCAGGCAGTTTTGGCATTCTGACAAGTGCTGGTTTCCCCCTAACCTGGAGACTGGATTTGGGTTACTTTCTTTTTTAAAATTGTCTGTCTGTCTGTCTGTCTGTCTGTCTGTCTATCTGTCTGTCTATCTATCTATCTATCTATCTATCTATCTATCTATCTATCTATCTATTTATTTATTATTTGTGAGTGTTTTGCCTACATGTATGTAAGTTCACCTGTGGAGGCCACAAGAGGGCATCAGATCCTCTGGAACTGGTGTTATGGGCAATTGTTAGCTGCCATGTGGGTGCTGGGAACCAAACCCATGCCCACTGCAAAAGCAGCCAGTGCTCTTAATGGCTGAGCCTCTCTAGCCCCTGGTTACTTTCTGGTGAGTGGTTTCATACCACTGCACTTCAGCCTGTCTTTCCAGCTGACATTTTGCTGATTTATCTTCTTTTCACTAGATGGCAGCCACCATAATGATTCTGTACGTGTCCAAGCTGAACAAGATAATCCACTTCCCTGATTTTGACAAGAAAATTCCTGTAAAGGTATGTGACGAGAGATTTAAAGATGCAGTAGAATTAGACATCAATCTGAGAGCAGAGGCCTGCCCCACACTGCACAGCTTATTTCTGGAAAGTTTCTTTTTATAAAGCAGGGAGCTCAGATTGGCTTTGAACTCAGAATCCTACTTCAGCCTCCCTAGTGCTGGAATAATAGTTCTTAATAAATATTTTATAAATAAATATCATTCAGCTCTTCACTTATTTAATGCACTGAAAGTAAAAGCATGGGCTAGGAGATGATGGCTCACTTCGGTAAGGGCTTGCTGCACAATGTGAGGGTGTGAGTTCGGATCCCCAGAACCCATGTAAACCCTGCTGCAGGACTCCTATGGTGGGATAGGAGGCAGAGGGAGGACAGTGTGTCCTTTGAGATGACTGTGATCTGAGCCATGGCCAGACCATCTCTGTTTAACGCTTCGGTTTTATTGCTGTACTATTAAAGCAGCTCTAGTGATATGTAAACAAGTTGGTACAGTTCTGACCCAATAAGTCTATTTATATAAATGAGAAATGGGCCTGGTTTGACCCTGAGTCAGAGTTTGCTAGCTTTTGTGTTCAGTTTTCATTGTTAGTGTGAACTGATGAAGCCTATGCATGAAGAATACGGTTTGATATATTTAGTAAAGGTGAAAATACTCATGGAAATAGCATTGAAAGATTTGCTATTCCTTCTTGGGGAGATAGAATTGAAGCGTTTTTTAAATTTTTTAAATTTTTAAAATTTTTTTATTTTGGCTGGGCATGGTGTCACACACCTTAATCCTAGCACTTGGGAGGCAGAGGCAGGAGGATCTCTGTGAGTTCAAGGCCAGCTTGGTGTACATAGCAAGTTCCAGGACAGTCAGAGCTACAGGGAGACCCTGTCTCAAAAAAAGACCCCCCTCAAAAGTATTTATTATTTTATTTTTATTTTATGTGTACAAATATTCTGCCCAAATGTGTATAATTGCTTCTGTGCATGTAGCACCTGTGGAGGCCGGAAGAGGGGTGTTAGAATCTGCAGACCTGAAGTTATGGGCAGTTTCTAGCTACCATTTGGGTGCTGAGACCTGAACCCTGGTCCTTCTGCAAGAGCAGCCAGTGCTGTTAACCACTGATCATTTCATCAACCCTGGAAGCTGTTTTTATTGAATAGTTACAGAGGGCCATGCATGAGGACAGACATTTAATTCTTTGAGCAATCTTATGACAGATGATTTTAAATGGCTTCTGGTAGCATTTGGATTAGGAGAGGTTTAATTGGTGTTTCTGGAGGGTCATCTCCTCACATGGCTTGTTCACTGTCGTGTGTCTCTAATGCTTAGGACAGTGCAGATTATTTACAGATATCTTCAGCACAAGGTCATTAACACCAGTAAACAGGGACATCTACACAGAGAGAAAAATGTCACAGAAAACCAAAAATAGCAACCTAACCATTGTGGGAAAAGTCAGCATGTTTTTAGCTTGTTTCTGCGTTATTTTGTGATTGGGAGTAATACTTAAATATCTTATTCATTTATATTTTTTAACTACTTTTTTTAATACTTTTTTTATTTATTATTTTTTATGTGTATGAGTGTACTGTCTGCATGTAGGTTGGTATACCCGTGTCATGCAATGCCGCAGAGGTCAGAAGAGGTCATTGGATTCCCCTGGAACTGGAGTCAAAGACGGTTCTTAGCCACCATGTGGGTGCTGGGAATCGAACCCGGGTCCTCTGCAAGAGCAGTCAGTGCTCTTAACCGCTGAGCCATCTCTCCAGCCCCATACTTAAATATTTTATTTTATTTTATTTTATTTTATTTTAAATATTTTAACAATTAAAAAGTTGTGAACAAGCTGGGTGTAGTGGCGCATGCCTTTAATCCTAGCACTTGGGAGCAGAGCAGGTGGATCTTTGTGAGTTCAAGGCCAGCCTGATCTACAGAGCGAGTTCCAGGACAGCTGGGGCTACAGGGAGGCCCTGTCTCGAAAAGACCAAAAAAAAAAGTTGTGAACTATGTGTACATAGTTAAGAGTCTTAAACAAGAAAAATGTGTTTTTCAAATGTATTTTCTTTTTAAAAAAACATTTTGCTGGGTGTGATGCTACATGCCTTTAATCTCAGCAGAAACAGGCAGATCTCTATGGGTTCAAGGCCAGCCTGGTCTACATAGGTAGTTCCAAGCCACCTGGGGCTACAAGGAGACCCTTTCTCAAAAAGAACCCCCCAAATTTTATTTTATTTTTATTTTATGTGTACGAGTGTTTTGCCTGCATGTATATAAGTGTATCATGTGCATGCAGTGCCCACAGAGGCCAGAAGAAGGTGTCAGATATCCTGGAACTGGACTTACCAACAGTTGTTAGCCACCATGTGAATGTTGGGAATTGAACCCAGGTCCTCTGGAAGAATATCTTCGGGCCCCAAGAGAAATGTGTTTTCCTACCAAGAAGTGTAAGATGAAGGTGCTCTGATGTTTGTGATGAGGCGTTGTGCTCCGGCTCGCAGATGGCTGCTGCTTCTCTGTGTCCTTAGATGTCCCCCCTCCCCGTCACCTCTTGTTAAAAGGACACAGATCCCATTGTTCCAAAGCCCTGTTCACAAGACCTTGACTTGCCTCTGTAAGGCCAAGTACAGCCGTTGGGGATTAGTGTTTCACATGTGAATATGGAGGCCAGAGAACAGGATTCGGTTCATGCAGCATGTGTAGATCGGGTTCTCTGAGTGCATATCAAGGAGTGGAACTCCAGTGTCCCTGGCCGGGCAGAGCTTCAGCTTCAGTGGATAATGGCAGCTGCTCTGTGACAGACCCCAGTCTGGGTGGCGCAGGCCTGGGTGCCTCACATTCCTGCCCATCCTTTCTTCTTGGACCTGCATTGTCCAGTTCAGATTCAGAAAAAGTTTCTTTTTGCTCTGTCCTTTACCAGCATTTTGAGAAGGAGTAAATGTTTCAGTTTACTCTGGACAGTCTCATTTCTTCAGGTTCCCAAGTACTATGGGCACGCCAGCCCCTTTCCTTCAGGAAACTCCGGGTCTTCCCAGCCACTCTGCGTGGTGCTGGTACTGTCTCTAGACACACATTCTTCAGGCTCCACCTCTTAGCGCTTTTTTATCTGCCTTCTGCCTCCTTCCCATTATTTCCCAGTGTAGTTTTGTTGGAGGTCATCTAAAAAATATTTTATTTATTATTTTTATTTTTTTATGTGTATGAGTGTTTTGTTCACATGTGTGTAAGTGCACCCATGTCTTGCAATGCCCATGGAGGTCAGAAGAGGGTGTTGGAGTCCCCTGGAACTGGGGTTCCAAACCGTTGTTAGCTAACACATGGATGGTGGGAATTGAACCCAGGCCCTCTGCAAGAGCAGCCAGTGCTCTTAACCACTGAGGCATGCCTCCAGCCTAAGGAGGCCATTTTTTAAAGAACTAATATTCAGTCCTTTGAGTGTGTGTTTTTCACACACAGAGAGAGCAAGAGAGCAAGAGAGTGAGAGAGAGAGCGAGAGTGAGAGAGAGCGAGAGATTTTTCTCATCAAAGGGAATAAGAGACAGTTTATTCTGGACAAAATATGAGTGACACAGATTCAGGTTTCCCCAAATATCATGTTCCACACCGGGAGTGATTACATGGGATTTTATTAATAACACAAGGCAGAAAATTGTGCTGTCAGTTTCAGGTGCTGTCTGATGACATTTTGGGCCCTTGGATTGGTGGAAGTAAGTGATCTGCTAAGAATAATGGTAGGATTTTGATGGTCACGAGGACATTAGGTCAGATGCAGGTGTGGGCAATGGATGACTTTGAAAGGGACTGAAAATAGCCCCAAATAATTTGGCTTTGGTTTTCAGCATTTCAGCTCTCATAACCTTGAAGTTTCCCCATTTGGCCTTGTCGAATTTTCAACAAAATGCAACTTGTCTCTGTTTCTGTCTGTCTCTGTCTCTCTGTCTCTCTATCTCTCTCTGTTTCAGTTTCTCTCTCTCCTCTCTCTCTCTCTTTCTTTCTTTCTTTCTGTCTCTCTTCTTTTGGAAAACTTCATAGTGTGCAATATAAGGAGCATTAATGATACTTTATTAGTAGTTTGTTTGGATTATTTTTGTGTGTAAGTTTAAGTCATCTCCCTCGTTTCCCCCCTAACATTTAAGATTTATTTATTTATTACTTTGTATGTATAGTGCTTTGCCTGCATGTATGTATATGCACCACTTATGTGCAGGTGCCTAAAGAGGCCAGAAGAGGGTGTTGGATCCCCTGGGACTGGAGTTACACATGGTTGTTAGCTGCCCTGTTGGTGCTGGGAACTGAACTCAGGTCCTCTGCAAGAGCAGCAGGTGCTCTTAATGGCTGAGCCACCTCTCCATCCCCTCTTTTACTTTCTTTACTAGGTAGCTCATGCTGATAGAAATGGCATCTTTGGTGTCAAAGGAAGATCTTTTAGCCATTCATCACAAAGTGGGGTTTTTTATGGGCACTTTCTTCCGGTGTTCCATTTTGCTGCATAACTTAGTGGCTAAAGTTAATCATTACGCTGTTTTTCACAGTGATTAAGGAGTCTCTGCAAGGCTCAGCCAGGCAGTTCTGGCTTAGGGCTCTCTTGTCCTTGCAGGGCACACATACTGGATTAATTAGGTGGTTGGTTAGTGCTGTTTGGGGGATGAGGGAGACTCCTAGGGTCGGCTCATTAGAAGCTTCTTCACAATGGCAGGCCTCTGGGTTTAAGAATAGTGGCCAAAGTATTTAAGGCTGCATGGTCTGGAAAATGACACTGACTAGTATGACCTGTTTTCATTGTGGTATCATTTCACCTGTGCTCTAGCCCTGTCCAGTTTTAAGAAGGGACAGGTGCTGGAGGGGTGGCTCTGGTTGAGTGCTGGCTGCTTTTCCAGAGGACCAGAGTTCAGTTCCCAGTATTCATGTCAGGTGTCTCATGACCTGCCGTAACTCTAGGCCCAGGAGATCTGATACCCTCTTCTGGCCTCTGTGGACACCTGTACACATATATGCGCTCACACAGACATACACATAAATTAAAAAATTTAAAAAAAAAAACTTTTTTTAAAAAGAAGGGGCACTGTTCTAGTTTAATTTCTTTTGCTGTGATAAAGCAGCTTAGGGGAGGAAGGCTCTGTTTGAGCTCACAATTCCAGGAACTTATGTCTCCACAGTGAAGAGCAGAGAGAAATGAAGGCACTAGCGCCGCCTGCTCGCTGCACAGCACTCAGCTAGCTTTCCCTGCTCTAATATAGTCCAGGGCCCAATCCCTGAAACAGTGCCACCCCCCCATGGGCCGTTCCACCTCCTTTAACCATCAGGGCAATTCAGATAGACGCGCAGGCCATCCTGATGTAGCAGTGCCTTAA
Organism: Rhizomys pruinosus; assembly: GCA_009823505.1. NCBI lineage: Eukaryota > Metazoa > Chordata > Mammalia > Rodentia > Spalacidae > Rhizomys > Rhizomys pruinosus. The sequence goes on along the minus strand of VZQC01009601.1, from coordinate 2,133,036 downwards.
TTGAGGCTCCTTTCTCAGGTGATTCAGGTGGTGACAAGTTGACATTTTATTTTATTTATTTAATTTTTGAGACAGGGTCTCCCTTTAATCTCAGCTGGCCTGGAACTCGCTCTGTAGACCATGCTTGCCTTGAACTCACAGAGATCCACCTGCCTCTGCCTCCCCAGTGCTGGGATTAAAGGCGTGCACCACCACGCCCAGCTTAAAGATGGTTCTTAGCTGCCATGTAGGTGCTAGGAATCGAACCCGGGTCCTCTGCAAGAGCAGACAGTGCTTTTAACTGCTGTGCCATCTCTCCAGCCCCAACAAGTTGACATTTTAAATTAACTGTCACAGACATGGCATCTCCTGGAAGGAAAGGTAGCCCAGAAGTGGAATTCTAGTTGGGATGAGAGGTACTGTCACAGTGGTCACCGAGATAGAAAATTGGCCTTTTTATCTTGTCATTTCATTCAGGTTATTGTTTGTTTGTTTGTTTGTTTGTTTTTTAACTGTAAAAAACAATTTTATTCAGAGCTAGATATTGAAAAATCTTTAAAGCAGGGTTTCTTGCCAGGCCTAGAGAAGGCATCTCCAAGAGCTTGGAGGAAGATGGTAGGTTATTGGTTTTTTTTTTTTTTAAAATATTTTTTTTTTATTATTATTTATTTATTTTTGTATGTGTATGAATGTACTGTCTGCATGCAGGTCTGTGCACCCGTGTCGTGCAATGCCGCGGAGGTCAGAAGAGGGTCTCGGATTCCCCTGGAACTGGAGTTCTCCTGGAATTGGAGTTACAGACGGTTCTTAGCCGCCATGTGGGTGCTGGGGATCGAACCCGGGTCCTCTGCAAGAGCGTCGGTGCTCTTAACCGCTAGGCTATCTCTCCAGCCCCCGGTTATTGGTTTTTTTAAAATAATTTTATTTCATTAAGTGCTTAAAAATGTAAATAAACTGTTAACTTCCTGGATAGCTAAAGTATTTAGTAATGTGAGGTAGATGGATGATTTCTTCCTCCTCCTCCTCCTCCTCCCCCCTCTCCTCCTCCTTCCTCTTTTTAATGTTATTCAGGAAATGACAGTACACACTCCAGGACCATGGATTCTGAAGTTGCTGAGTGCACGAAGGACTTGTTCTTGTCTCTCCTCCCAGCACACATGCTCCTGTCAGTACTGCCCCAACTCTGTTCCCTCCACATACATTTATGCCTATTTACCTACATATTTACCACTTCCTTTCCTTTTTGTGTCTTTTATTTTCCATTTTCTTCCTAGTTGAGATTCTTCTTTTAGAATTTACTTTAGGTGAAGATCTACTGTGGTGAAATTCATGTGGGTGTGCGTGCATGTGTGCACACAGACACAGACATGTGTAGGTACACAGACACAGATATACACATGTATGTGGAGTCTCGAGGAGGATGTTAGGGGTCTCCTTACCTCATCAACCCAGCTAGGAGTCTCCTCCTGAGTGAGACCGTTGTCCATAATGTTCAGGAAAGTAATCTACAAATGTAGGCATGACTATGACTTTTTAATTAAAAATATTTTATCAGCATTGGTTTCTTTAAGAAGTAATATATTTACATTGAAAGACATTGTATACAGTGGAGAATTTGAAAGGGAATTAATGGAAAACTTACATTACTGGAACAGTAACAAATTTCACATTATTGTTGAAGCTTGGTAGTACAGTTTTGTCAGTAAACAATATTCAAAAATTATGGTAGACATTGAATTTCAAATTTATATTGTAAGATATAATTACATATTTTAGTTTGAAGATTATATCAGTTTCATTATTAAAGTACTTTCTTTGTCTTTTTTTTAACTTTGCAGACTGTGATTTTTATCTCTAGAAGTTCAGTTAGGGCATAGATGAAGGCAGACTGGGGCTGTAGAAGAATAATGGAGAGCCTCTTGGTGCCTAATAATGGGAGAGGCCCAGCGTCAAGGCCTGGATGCCCAGAACCATGTGTGGAGTCAGGACGCCAGCTGGGGCTCAGGGGGTGGGAGGTCCGCTCCAGAGGATCAGTCCTCCCGAGACCAGCATCTGCAAATAACAGAACTCCCCTGTCCCCAGGACAAGAGGCAAAGCCTCTGCCATGCACAACCTGGGACCTCAGGGGAGGGGCTGTAGGGAATGAAGCCACTCAGACAATACTAAAACCACTGCCCAACATCAGGAAGTCCTCCATGCTCTACTCTGCTCCTCCATCAGCTACTGCCAGAGGAGTGTGGGACTGTGGCTCACAGGAGGGCTGCAAAGCTTCAGGCTCATGTGTGGGGACCAGAGCTCCAGCTCACAAGAGGGGACCTCAGCTCCAGCGATCACCAGGGTTGATTCAGCTAATCTGGCTGGCTAGGTAGGTGTCCCCTTCCTTCCTCAACATTCCGTGTTCACCCCTGCCTGCCCTAGGAGCTGTGTGCTCCATCAAATACAGCCTTTCCTGATAGAGGAGGACTGGAGGTATAAAGTAGCTGCATTCCCCTACTAGACCCTCCAAACAAGCGCTCAAGATTTTGGTTTCTTAAAATTTTTTTTATTTATTTATTTTTATTTTCTGTGTATGAACGTTTTGTCTACATATATATGTATGTGTACCATGTGCATGCAGTTCCTACAGAGGTCAGAAGATGGTGTTGGATTCCCTGGAACTGGAGTTAAGGATGATTGTTGGCCACCATGTGGCTGGAGGTAACCTAACCTAGGTCCTTTGCTAGAGTAACCAGTGCTCTTAACTGTGGAGCACTGTCATCACCCCAGCCTAGTTTTGGCTTCTATACAGTTATCCCTCCCAGTGCCCCTCCCCCAGAATAATGGGTATATTGCTCACCTATGTGGAGCAAAAGGAAGAATTTGTGAATGTGTTTTAGAAAGTCTGGAAAACTCAGTCATTACAGGCAAGAGAACTCAAATGATTTGTCTACTGATAAGTGTGAATATTGTTGCTTTTATCTGTGAAAGAGGCACTTGAGAGATGGTTCAGTGGGTGTGGTGGTTTGAATGAGAATCTCCCCATAGTCTCAAGTATTTGAACAGTTGGTATATGGTCCTCATTTGGTAGTGCTGTTCAGGAAGGTCATGGAACCTTCAGGAAGTGTGGCCTTGCTGGAGGAGACCCATCACTGGGGGTAGTCTTTGAGAGTTCATAGCCTGGCTCCACTTTGAACTTGCTTTCTCTGCTTCCTGTATCTACTTGAGGATGTGAGCTCTCAGCTTTCTACTCTGGCTGCCTCCTGCTGTGATGGACTCTTGTTCTGAACTGTAAGTCCAAACAAATTCTTCCTTCTATAAGTTGCCTTGGTCATGAAGTTTTACCACAGAAATAGAAAAATAGCTAGTGCAATGGGTAAGAGCAGTTCTACACAGGCATGAGGACATGAATTCAAACCTGCAGCACCCATGAAAAAGTTGGGCATGGCTGCATATGCCTGTAGGCCCAGCATTGTGGGAGGGTGGAACAGGAGCACCCCTAGGGCTTGCTGGTTGCCAGCCAGGTTCAATGAGAGACCCCATGGACAGTGGTAGGACAACTGACATCCTCCTCTGTTCTCCCCAAGTACACTTGGGCACATGCACTTGCACACACATATGCACATACAATACACACACATACACATATATGAAGGGAAATACAGGAATGAAGTTCTAACTGGACCTTTTTCCTTTCTATATTGAAGCTGTTTCCTCTGCCTCTTCTCTATGTTGGAAACCACATAAGTGGATTATCAAGCACAAGAAAATTAAGGTACAGTTCAAGATAACAAGGGGTTCTATATCTGTCTGCTTCCACTGGTTCAGGAAAACAAGGGATTCTCCATCTGTCTGCTTTCAGTGGTTCAGAATAACAAGGGGTTCTCCATCTGTCTGCTTCCAGTGGTTCAGGATAACAAGGGGTTCTCCATCTGTCTGCTTTCGGTGGGTCAGGATAACAAGGGGTTCTCCATCTGTTTGCTTTTGGTGGGTCAGAATAACAAGGGGTTCTCCATCTGTCTGCTTCCAGTGGTTCAGGATAACAAGGGGTTCTCCATCTGTCTGCTTCCAGTGGTTCAGGATAACAAGGGGTTCTCCATCTGTCTGCTTCCAGTGGGTCAGGATAACAAGGGGTTCTCCAACTGTCTGCTTTCAGTGGGTCAAAGACCAAGTTTGATTTTTCAAACTGTTGCTTGCGCATTGTATAGAAAATAACATTTGATGATACTTAAGAATTCGAGAAAGTATAGTTTCAAGTTTAATTTGCAATGTTTTTAGAACTATTTAAAGATTGTTTTCCTTATATGTCTTTTTTTGCTTTTGTCTATTTGAGACAGGGTCTCCCTTTAGTCCCAGCTGTCCTGGAGCTCGCTATGTAGACCAGGCTGGCCTTGAACTCACAGAAATCCGCCTGCCTCTGCCTCCCAAGTGCTGGGATTAAAGGCATGCACCACCACACCTGGCTTATATTTATATCTTAACACAGAAAATGAGATCAGTATCTTTCAGGAAGAGGAGGTATAATATAAGTATCTGGGTTTATTTGTATGAATGTGAACATGTGTAACTTGGGGCTTCATAATGATTTCATAGAAAGCAGGACCATTCTATCAGACTTGCTGTGGGTTAGGTTTGGTTTAAGGCAAAAGAATGACAGACCTTAGTTCCAAAATGTGGACTGTATCCTAGCCCAGTTTGCATCTGCATTTGCACCCTCTGATTGATTAATTTTTATTAAAAGCACTGTAAAAAATGAAAATCAAAAGTATCCAAAGACCAGACCATCCCACTAACCAGAGAATGTGGTCTGAAATATATGGCCTCAGGAATGAAGGACTAAAGATGAGAAAACAAGGTTTGTACAAAAGTTGACAGATCCTCGTGTGTGTGTGTGTGTGTGTGTGTGTGTGTGTGAATGTATTCATGTGTGCACACATGTATACGTGTGTGCATGTGCATATAGAGGACAGAGGCTGATGCTGGCCATCTTCCTCAGTTGCTCAGGTTCTTCGGGTACTCTTAACCACTGAGCCATCTCACCCTTCACTCCCTCCCCCCCATTTTGTTATTTTTCAAGATGGTTTTGGCTTTCTGGGTCACTTGAATTTCCATATTAATTTTAGAATCAACTTGCCAGTTTCTACAAAGAAAAAGGAAAAGAAAGCCAGCTGAGATTTGATAGGTTTTATGTTAATCAGTATGTGCTTAGTTACATAATTTCTACTTTTATGACTTATTATCCTTTATTAATGGTAACTGTTACCATGAAGATTAACTTGTTATATTTAATTTGGAAAATGGGAGGGGGGCTCAATTAAAAATGCAAGCCATGTTAAAACAATAATGGCAGTTGACACTGACTGACATTAGGTTTGAATCTTTTCCAACAGCTTGCCCATGTTCACCGTGCTCAGGAAATTCACCATCCCCCTCACTTTACTCCTAGAAGCCATCATACTCAGGTGAGTGTTCCCGCCCACTTTGTTCTTGGTTCATTTGTGTGGGGGAATGTATTTATATGTGCATGTGTGTGCACATTTAACTGTGTGTGTGAGCACTCATATGTATGTGTGTGTGTGTGTGTGTGTGTGTGTGTGTGTGTGTGTGCGTGTATGGAAGCCAGAGGTTGGTATCTGGTATCTTCCTCTGTCACTCTCCATCTTATTTTTTGAAGGTCTCTGATGGGACCTGGAGCCTGCCAATGGACTAAGTGGCCATCGAGCCCAGGATCTGCTCATCTCTGTCTCCCACACAGTGCCTCCATGACTAGCTTTTCAAGTGGGCCCTGGGATCTGAGCTCAGGCTCTCAGGTTTGGTGCTTGCAGAGCAGGCACTTTACCCACTCGTGTGACACAATTCCTGGGAGAATGAACAGTTCTCTACTCAGGTCAGGTAGAGAACCAATGACAGACCAAAGGACACACCCGAGTCCACCTTGGCAAACCAATGAGCTTTATTGGTGTATCTTACAGGAATATGGGTGAGGTGTTACTTACAGGAGCAGAATTGACTCAGACAGCTGCATCACCAGAGCCACCCCAGCAGGGGTGACAGACAGCCCATGAAAGCAGGAAACCTGGAAGGAGCTGCACAGTTTGCATGGGGAGGGAGGAGGAACCTAGTGAATTTGGTCAGTTTTGGGGACTTACTGAAGCCTTTGAATTGTTTACTTTTTTTAGAACATTGTGTTGTTCACCCCCCTCTAGACATTTTGTTTACCTCCTTTAGGATGTCCTGTCTTACCAAGCTTCCCTCCTTGGGGAAATTGCTGTACAGCACCACTGAGCCATCTCCTCACTTTCTTGTGTTATTTTTACCCAACAGATTCTCACCAAGGAGTCCTCTTTCTGAATAATTGGTTTGAATTGCTAGTGGCAACAACTTAAGGACAAGTACTTTGTTCAGTTTAAAAGCACGTCAGTTGTCTCCACAATCCCCTAATAATGAGGGATATGCAAAATGATTTTTTTTTTTCATTGGACAAGTACCATATTTGTGGTAGAAAATCATAAAAGAAGGTCTCAGATTCCCCTGGAACTGGAGTTATCCTGGAATTGGAGTTACCAACGGTTCTTAGCCACCAGGTGGGTGCTGGGGATCGAACCCGGGTCCTTTGCAAGAGCAGTCGGTGCTCTTAACCGCTAGGCTATCTCTCCATCCGAGACCCTCTTCTGACCTCCGCTGCATTGCACAACATGGGTGCACAAACCTACATGCAGACAGTACATTCATACACATACAAAGAGAAAAAAAAAAGAAAATCATAAAAGAATTACAACCACCCCCAAACAGATATGTTTCTGTATGCTGAACTGTCTAGACTGAACAGTGGTCAAATCTACAGACAGAGAAACAAGGTTGGATCAGGGAAGGCAGTTCTGATAAGCTAGTTGTAATCTAGCTTAAATTTTATAAATGTTGGTATAAATGTTCCTCATGAGAAACCAGACTAACTTGTGAAAATGCAGATTCTGATTTTGTGGTAATTATTATCTAGTTTAGTGAATGGTGCAATGTTCAAAGCCTTAGTATTGTACTTTACCTTTGAACAGTCCATGGGATGACCTGCAAACCAGACTGCGTAATAGGCTCCTTCTGTATTTGTCCTAACGTCTCACAAGTGCCTTTTCTACACGAAGATGTTAGATTTCAGACATGGAAACACGGGGAAAAAAAGTCTTCAGATTTTTTTTTTTCTTTTAGCCACAATCCATATTTTAATTTTTTTTTCTCTGCACCCTTCCCTTTCTTCTTTCCTGGCTACAGGAAACAGTATTCATTGAGCATCGTCATCAGCGTCTTCACCATCGTTCTAGGGGCTTTCGTAGCAGCTGGGTGAGACATGGCACTGCCCCCACTCAATGGGTTCTTTGTATCTTTGACAATAGGTCCAGCCCTGGCCCACCGCTTTTCCTTTTCCATCTGGCTGCAGCTGACAAATCTGTTGAGTTAGTGGCACCCCATGTGTCCCTGTGAAGGTCAAAAAATGCGTCCCACATGGGCTAGAACTCTCCTGAGCATACATATAGGCTAGTCCAACCCTGGGCCTGTAGATGGTGAGGACAGTTGAAAATGCCCCTGTACACAAAATTGTAAACTAACTCAAAACATTATGGGACTTTTTTATAATGTTTTTCTTATTTGGGGGTGTGGTTCTTGAGTGTAAACTTTGTAGGTGACAGTGTTGTGCCACCTCATCACTGTGTGTTATCAATGTAGTTGTTCTTTGAAAAATACAGTTGTGTTTGCTTCTATCAGTGTTCATAGGTATTTGATTTAAAATAGCAGATTTCAGTTGGGGGTAAGCTCAGTGGTAGAGTGTGTATCCAGCATGCTTGAGGGTGCACGTTCATTCCCCAGGACCCAGGGGATACACACACACACACACACATACACACACACACACACACACACACGCACGCGCACACACACACACACACATGAAAAACCCACACAGGTTTATAAAACCCTTTAGTGTTGTTCTGTGTTAACTGTTAGAGTACAGCCATCACATGTGCTGTATGTTTGAAAACAAGTCAACACTAATTAGCTTAGCCCTCTTCCCTCATCACTAACATGCAGAGTCAGGCCTGGGAAGATGGAAAGTGCTTGCTGTGTAAGCATGAGGACCTGAGTTAAGAGCTCTAGCACCCAAATTAAAAGCTAGGTGTGGTTCCAATGCTGGGGAGGCAGAGACAGGCGCATCCCTGGAGCTTGCTGGCCAAGGAGGTCTGGCAGAATCCATGAGCTCCAGGTTCAGTGAGAGACGCTGTCATAAAAAAAGCTGAGAGTGGTCAGTTTTAGATGGGCGGGTGATTTAAGAGGATGCTGGGAAACAGAGTACTGGAGACTTAGGAGTTTATTAGAGAGTCATTAGCTCCACGGAGAGACAGAGGGGCAACAGCATGGCCGGGGTTCTGAGGAATTTAGCACTAGAGGTAGACAGCATGACAGGGTCTCTGAGAATCAGAGCCCGTGTGTCAGGGGAGGGAGCCTCTTTGTAAACATTTTTGAAGACAGAGAGTAGTTTTACAGCAAGACCCTGCATCCAGGCTGTCTGATTCCTAGGCAGGAGTGGGGTAGGTGATGTAGGTGGGGGGGGGGGCGTATGTGTCCACCCTTTGATGTGAACTCATTTCCCAAGTGAGAAATCCTGTCTTCAATGTAGGGTGCCGGTCAGTATCTGTGAGGGGGGAAGCCACTCAAAGCACCTGCTAGATCCAACAATATCTTTACAGAGTGTGACTGGGGAAGACACCTTCCATTGACTTCTGTCCTCCACACATACCAACTCATACACATGCATGCACACCTGCATACACATTTACACACACACACACACACACACACACACACACACACACACTTTGGGGAGTGTGGCATTCACAGCACAGAACCCAAGAGTGAATTCAACTCATTTTTAGCATATTAATGACACTCTAATGTGCTGAAAAGGGTGAATTGTGTTTTCACTTTTACGCAAGAACCAGCCTGGATTAGCAGTTCTAGACTTTCTCCTTCCTCCAGTGCTCAGTGAGTGGATCCCTCACAGGGGTGCCTGGCAGTGGCAATACCAGTCTGCTGGCCCTCCACTGAAGTTGTTACAGGAAGCTCTCCACTTTCCTCAGCTCTGACAGCAGCTGTTTCTGTTCTTGTGCTCTGGAAAAGAATTCCAATTGTTGCGGGCGTGGTGGCGCACGCCTTTAATCCTAGCACTTGGGAGGCAGAGGCAGGCAGAGGCAGGCAGATCTTTGTGAGTTCAAGGCCAGCCTGGTTTATAGAGCGAGTTCCAGAACAGCTGGGGCTACAGGGAGACCCTGTTTCAAAAAGACCAAAAAAAAAAAAAAAAAAAAAAGAATTCCAGTTGTGCAATTATAGATCAAGCAGTTAAGAATTTAATTATAGCAATCAAGAATTCCAGGAGAACTCCAGTTCCAGGGGAATCCGAGACCCTCTTCTGACCTCCGCGGCATTGCACGACACGGGTGCACAAGCTTGCATACAAACAGTACATTCATACACATATGGAAATAAATAAAAATAAAAAAAAATTAAAAAAAAAAAAAGAAAGCAAAAATACAGTCGTCAGCAAAAAACAGGAGCCACTCCCACCAGCCGTAGCCCCATCCTGGCAGACCTGAGGCTTCCATCTCGCCTCTCCCTGTGATTTCTTCCCTTGTGCCTCCCCCCAGATGAGTACTTCCAGGAAGGAGCATGCTTTTCTTGGAAGCTCATTTTACCCAGAATTCCATCTGTCACAAGTAGATGTATAAGATATAAGAATATGTATATGAGTTCTAGTAACCCCAGCACTGAAAAACTTACTAGGAGAAAGTAGACTATTACACTGTACGTGGTCCTGGAGAGGAAGTTGCTGAAGTAACTTTGACCTGACCCATCTCACATGGTCTGTTACCACCTATCATTCTTTACATCCTGCTTCTAGGACCCTGGACAGGCCTACCTATTGTTCTGTACTTCCTGCCTAATAAAATCAGCTCATCCCATTGCGAATAGTTATTGATCTGACTTAGTCAGAATGAGCCAAGTTCAGCTGTTGTAACATCAGGCCCCCACATCTCTCTGGTTTTAAACACCAGGTATGTTCTGCCCCAGCTGTGCATGTTAATCCACAGCAGTCAGCGCTCATGGGAGGACTGTGCTCTGTACCCTAGGGACCCAGCTATTGTCAATTGTATAGGAGGAAAAGTGAGGGTGGTGAACTATGTACTGGCTTATAAAGCTTCTGCCAGAAGTGACATGCATTCCCTCTCTTGTTTTTGTTTTGTTTTGTTTTTGGTCTTTTTGAGACGGTCTCCTTGTAGCTCCGGCTGTCCTGGAACTTGCTCTGTAGATCAGGCTGGCCTTGAACTCACAGACATCCAACTGCCTCTGCCTCCCGAGTGCTAGGATTAAAGGTGTGCACCACCATGCCCCATGCATTCCCTTTCTTGTATCTTACTCATAAAAGCAAGTCACATGGCCAGAAATATTGAAAGGGTATGTCTAGGAACAGCCCAAATGACATTCATACTGGCTGACTGTGAAGTTTGCATAAATTTTTTGTGAGGATTTACTATTTATTTTTTTAATTTTTATTTATTTTTCTCTATGTGTCTGAATGTACTGTCTGCATGCAGGTCTGTGCACCCATGTCGTGCAATGCCACGGAGGTCAGAAGATGGTGTTGGATTCCTGGAACTGGAGTTCTCCTAGAATTGGAGTTACAGACGGTTCTCAGCCGCCATGTGGGTGCTGGGGATGGAACCCGGGTCCTCTGCAAGAGCAGTTGGCGCTCTTAACCGCTAGTCCATCTCTCCAGCCCCAGATTTCTATTTATTTTTCTCTATGTGTCTGAATGTACTGTCTGCATGCAGGTCTGTGCACCCATGTCGTGCAATGCCACGGAGGTCAGAAGAGGGCGTCGAGTTCTCCTAGAATTGGAGTTACAGACGGTTCTCAGCCGCCATGTGGGTGCTGGGGATGGAACCCGGGTCCTCTGCAAGAGCAGTTGGCGCTCTTAACCGCTAGTCCATCTCTCCAGCCCCAGATTTACTAATTTTTATTTGTGTGACTGTTTTGCTTGAATGTATGTAAGTGCACCTGTGTAAGCAGTGCCCATTGAGGTCAGAAGAGGGTGTCAGATCTCCTAGAACTGGAGTTACAGATGGTTGTGAGCCACCCTGTTGGTGCTGGGAACTGAACCTGGGACCTCTGCAAGAGCAGCCAGGGCTCTTAACTGCTGGACCATCTCTCCAGCCCCTGAATCTGCTCTAACTTATCGACAAGAGGATTCCTCGTACACGTTTGTGTTCTCGCTACTGGCCTGATGAACCATGGTAGGCTGTGCTCCAGGGAGTAGCCACACCGCTATGGGGAATTCCTGGCCTTTAGAGAGCCCAGGACCCTGGAATTTCTCTAAGACTCTCCCAGGAAGTGGGCAGGATCTTTTCATGCCTCTAGAAGCTGGCTTTTCCTACTCATTCAAAATTAGAAAGAAAAGTTTAATTTTTTATTAAAAATATTTTGTGTGTGTATGTGTGCTGGTCTGTGTGGGGTGTTCACATGTGGGTGTGTGCATGCATGTGTGTGGAGGCCAGGGTCAACCTCAGGTATCATTCCTCAGGAGCCGTCCATTTGTTTTGACACAGCCCAGAGCGTGCTGATTCAGCTAGGCTGGCTGGTCAGAGAGCCGGGGGGAGTCCGCCAGTCTCTATCTCCTTGGCTCTAGCAAACTCCAAACCTGGGTTCTGGGGACTGAATTCAGGCCCTGTGCTTGCTTGACAAGTGCTTACAAACAGAAGTATCTGTTCAACCAAAAAAGCACCACTACAGACAAATCGAATCTAAAATTTAGTTGAGCAAAATAATAGCTTGCAAGTAGGGTACCCCTCGGAACCAGCAGAGACTGAGAGCACCCGCCAAGAATGTATCCAGGTGGCATTTATGGGGAAGCAGAAGTGATGTAAGGCCGATTTGATTGGTTGCGGCTTAGTAGTGCTTTCTTTGAATCATTGCTTCCTAAAACTGGCTGAGCTCTGCTCCACTGACTGGCTGAGACCCAGCTGCTTCTTACTGTAAGCAGAGAATTAATGTATTCTGAATTGGTGTACCCCGAATAGGGCTTTTAGTTAATTTATATCCTTAGTTTATTGTTTGTTATATAAGGATTCATGAATGAGACATTCTTTGGCCAGATTCAGTTAAACTTACTCTGACTCCTTGCCGTCGTGCTGAGTCAGGCATGAGAGGCAAGGGACTTGGAAGAGACCCTTATTTGGAGAAAATGACCTCTTGGTGAGTGAGTTGGAGAATTCTGATGGACGATGACCTAAAACCAATGTACATCCTCACAGATGTATTTGTACATGTCATACCAGCAATACCAGTAGAAACCACAGGCAGTGGTAGGATTTAATTGGCATTCAGATTTTTATGCGTTTCTTTTCTTTTATGCTTATTTTGTTCTTTGTGGTTAAAGATAATCTTATTTTGGTATGGAAGAGGAGTCAGCAGACACCCCTCCAAAATAGCCTGCTTTGACATCAGGCTTGTTTTGAGCTTAACGGTAACTGAGAACCAAGAGACGCAGGGAGACTTTAGCCCCTCTTGGTGGCAGTGGCCTCCCCTCAAGGACCAGCAAGATGGCAGCTGCTCTACTGCTGGACACTCTACTGCTGGTCGGCTCCGAGATGGCTCTGTGCAATTCAACCGTAAACAGACGTTCCTGCCATTGCTTCCCTCCTGTGTCTCCTGGTCAATTCCCACCCAGTTCATCTCTGAGTGCAAAACTCTTTCTTTTGTTAAAATGTCACATAAATCTTCATGTCCAAGTGTTTGAGTTTCATTTTTCTGTGAATTCCAGTGCCTATAAAATATTAATGAGATTTGTATTTTTGAAGTCTTTTTGGGGGGTGGTTGTCTCTTTTTTTTTTTTTTTTTTTGGTCTTTTTGAGACAGGGTCTCCCTGTAGCTCCAGCTGTCCTGGAACTCACTCTGTAGACCAGGCTGGCCTTGAACTCACAAAGATCTGCCTGCCTCTGCCTCCCGTGTGCTAGGATTAAAGGCGTGCGCCACCACGGTTGTCTCTTTTTTTTTAATTTTATTTATTTTTGTATGTGTATGAATGTACTGCCTGCATGTAGGTTTGTGCACCCATGTTGTGTAATGCCGCGGAGGTCAGAAGAGGGTCTCGGATTCCCCTGGAACTGGAGTTCTCCTGGAATTGGAGTTAACAGATGGGTCTCAGCCGCCATGTGGGTGCTGGGAATTGAACGTGGGTCCTCTGCAAGAGCAATCGGTGCTCTTAACCACTAGGCTATCTCTCCAGCCCCCCAAGATTTGTATTTTTTTCCTGCTCATCTCTCTTTTTTTGCCCATTAAATTTAGCAGGCCCCAACCAGTAAGAAGTGCTATTACGTACCTGTATATCTACAGGGGGAGGGGAGCATTGTCTGAACCCAGGATTTGTATTCCTTCCTAGGCAAATGCAGTAGGACCTGTCTCAATAACAACTAATTGGGTGACTGACTAGCTAGTTAATTAAATTCATAATTCCTGGGTACTCACGCTAGAAGGGTGAACATAAGAAAGGTTTTCCTCTCTGGCAATTTATAGTACGAATTGTGACATGGGTCTGGTGATGAGAATAGATGCAGGTGGGTGAATCACATCAAGTATCAGTTGTTTCTCCCTCTCACCCCTATGACCTGTTTCCCCAGGATTTTTATACTGATATTATTTATTTAGATGGAAATTACTGAGCTGTTTCAAAGTCCCAGGAAGAAAGGAACCTTGGGAGACTCGCAGAGGCACATGGGTACTTGCCTCACACCCTTTTACAGACAGGGAGCTGTCTGGGTACCAGATGGAGGTGCCACTTCCTCAACTCTTCTTGCCCCGGTTATTCCTGAGCTCTCTAACATGGGCTGCACCCTGGGGGATGACTCTGTTTATAATAGTCAGAGCTCCTGGTGGGTGGGCAACCATATCTCTAAGGACAGTCACCATGGCTCACTAATTATTGTACCAACTTAGCTGTTAGCAAAGGAAAAGGTTTTGCAGTTAAAGAGAGATGGTCATGTTCCTGGATCTTAAACTCTGGTTAATTAAGTTGAGGCCACCTAATTGGCTATCTTGTTCTCCTCTGGGGGGAGGAAAGGAATTACTACTAGAGGGACAGTCATTTACCCCAGAAAATACAGCTATTAGCACATCACAGTGATTTGACTAAGGCGGAGGAAAAGCCAGCACGCTTCGAGGCCAAGACTTTCTAAGTAACTGCCTTCTCTTCTCCCTGCCAGTTCTGACCTTGCTTTCAACTTGGAAGGCTACATTTTTGTATTTCTGAATGACATCTTCACGGCGGCAAATGGAGTTTATACCAAACAGAAAATGGACCCAAAGGTACCAGATCTTCCCTCCTGCAGCTTTTCAGCTATGCCATCTGGCTCCTGAAACTATATGAAAAATGAAAATGAACTTATGTCATTGGCATGTGATTTAACTCATGTTATATGATCTATCATTCTTAATTTCTTCTTAATTATCTTGTCTTTGTAAGACCTTATTCCTGGTATTACAAAAGTTTGGGTAAAAACTGGACAGAATGAAAAGAGCCACTATTTTAGATCTACAATTAGAATATATATAAACACATTTTGAAAAGGAAATTCATTTTTTTAAACAAACATCATTAGTGATGATGGTAAATTTGGGGGTGTGTTAAGATATTAGCCCTGGGGCTGGAGAGATAGCCTAGCAGTTAAGAGCACCGACTGCTCTTGCAGAGGACTCGGGTTTGATCCCCAGCACCCACATGGCGGCTAAGAACCGTCTGAAACTCCAATTCCAGGAGAACTCCAGTTCCAGGGGAATCCAGGACCCTCTTCTGACCTCTGCGGCATTGCACGACATGGGTGCACAAACCTACGTGCAGACAGTACATTCGTACACATGCAAAAAAAAAAAAAAATATTAGCCCTTAGAGTGCTTGTAGGTTTTCCAGACCCCAATTCTATTCACTGGCCATCATGTCGAACCTTCATTTCCCCAAACCTCAGTTTTCCTATTGTGAAGTGAGATGGCCAGACATCATTTGTCAGGCTGTCCAGCAGTAACCACATCTTCTGATCACAAGCTGTTGGGACTTCCTGTCAGGGCAAGGCCCAGGCCCCCAACCCCAGCTGTTATTGGAAGCTCTCAAGGATGAGCCAGACATGTGGATCTTTGTTCTTTGAGCTCTTTGTGCTTTGTGAGGGAGCTCTCCCTGACTGATGGGTGATTTCATGAGCTTTTTCTTTTTTGAATCTGCATGCTCATTTGTTTCTTTGAATGGTGACAGCTTTATAAAAACAGGTTTGTTACCTTTTTGAAAAATCACAATATGTCACCCTTTTTTGGTGAAGAAGTGGGCGGCCGCTTTAGTGAAAGTTAATGCACAAGGCTGGTATTCTGTACTGTAGAGAGCAGATGTTTTAAAGGGATTGTTTATGTTAACATAGTAAATTTCCTTTATTTTGTTCCAGATTTCCTATTTTGAATAACATGCTTAAGAAAGAGCTCACAGGGGTAGAGTGTTAGAGGTGGCTGGACCCTTCCCAATACATCTATAGTTTGTGTAAAATAAATATTTATTCTGAAGTCATAGTGGAGTAAAAAAGCATTTTTCAACAGACATTGGCTAAAAATCTTTGAGTACAGAGCTAGTCTGATGCACATTTTTTTTTTTTTTTGGTCTTTTCCAGACAGGGTCTCCCTGTAGTCCCAGCTGTCCTAGAACTCACTCTGTAGACCAGGCTGGCCTCGAACTCACAAAGATCCGCCTGCCTCTGCCTCCCAAGTGCTAGGATTAAAGGCATGCACCACCACGGCTGGCCTGATGCACATTTTTAAACATTCATGCAAATCATTCCAGGATACACAATGCTTTGTATTTCTAAAGTTGAGTATAGTTTTCTTGTTCCGACAGGAGCTGGGAAAATACGGAGTGCTTTTCTACAACGCCAGTTTCATGATCATCCCAACTCTCATTATTAGTGCCTCCACTGGAGACCTGCGACAGGTGAGCACAGTTAGCATCATGGGCACAGGCAAGGCCAAGCTGTGGTGTCTAGTAGGGTAGGTGTGTGTTCAATGCATTTTTGACTTTATTGTATTTTCAACTTATAATGGTTTGTTGAGAAGTAGCCCTGTTGTAAGTTGAGAGGCATCTGAACTTTAATATTCCAGGAGAATGTCACTCCCTGATCATGTGCTGGAGTATCCCGTGTTCACCCTGTCTAGCCTCTTCCATTTCCTAGATTCTGAAGACTTAAACAGAATTCTTCTAAGTATCATAAAGCTGAGTGATTACCACTCAGTGAAATTGCAGATGGATCCAAGAGCTATATAAATTATTAGGATATTATTAAAATTTGAAAAAATATATTTAGGGCTGGAGAGATAGCCTAGTGGTTAAGAGCACCGACGCTCTTGCAGAGGACCCAGGTTCGATCCCCAGCACCCACATGGCGGCTAAGAACCGTCTGTAACTCCAATTCCAGGAGAACTCCAGTTCCAGGGGAATCCGAGACCCTCTTCTGACCTCCGTGGCATTGCACGACACGGGTGCACAGACCTGCATGCAGACAATACATTCATACACATGCAAAAATAAATAAATAATAAAAAAAAAGAAAAAGTATATTTAAAGCTATGAGAAGAATTTCTAGGGCTAGAGATGTAGCTCAGTGGTGAAACATTTGGTAACAGGCCCATGGATTTGATCCTCAGTGCCATGAGGGAGAGGGGGAGGGGGACAGAGAGGGAGAGAGATTGTTCTCTGACTTACATATGTGTCCCATGGTACACATATGCTCCCCACTACCATATACACACAAATAAATGTAACAAAAGTAAATAACTTTTTATGACTATTTTAAAAGTATTGTATGACAAGAGATAGTAAAAGATGCAGAATGCACACTGTAATTAGTGATACAAATGTGGAGACCCCCATGAGATAAAAGATGATCCATTTTTGCTGTTTGTATTTATTTTATGTTCATCGAATTGGGATGAATTTATTTCAGCTGATTACTTTTGGTCATGGATGAGTCCATTTTAGATAGGGAGAAAAATATGATTAAAAAGGGAACTCATGTACGTTGGTTATAAAGTTGCATCTTACTTGCCAAGTTTGATTTCAGTATAGGGAAGGTTAATGGATGAAACAAAATAAAATATTCACTTCCATTTGATGCAGCAAGAGGAGGTGAGTCATCTTTCCTGGTTAAGCAGGAGAAATGAGAGCAGTGAAGCAGAGTTTGCAGTGAAGTCACGTGACTCACTGTGCTGGGAAGCCCATCCTGGACTTTGGATTTACTTAGTCAACGGACTATCAACTCTGCTTTGATTCTGCCTCTGAGAGATTAAGTCCAAGATTAAAACAAATCAGGTCCTTGGAAGATACTAATTTGACTCCCTACAGCAGGGGCAAAGTACATGTAATGTGTTACAATCGAGGAAGAGGGATTTAAAAAGGATTAAAAAGATTCACAGTCCAATATGCTTTGTTTCAAAAGATCTTAAAAAGTTGTTATTCATCTTTAATTACTTCCTGATTTAAAATAAATAACTTGCTATGCTAGTTCTTAGACTGTCACCTCTATTAGCCTCATTATTACAGAAATAATATAAAGCTAACATCTATAAAAATATAGCCTGGTGAAGGATAAACATCTTTTAAGGAAAATTGCTAAGTAACTATCACAGGGTTTGTGGTGTCAGGACTGTGTGATTTTTATTTACTGTTCATATAAATACTTCTATTGTTCTCTGTGTGTGTGTGTGTGTGTGTGTGTGTGTGTGTGTGTGTGTGTGTACTTGTGCATTCAGTGCTGGGGATCTAATTCAGGACCTCATACATGTCAAACATGTATTTTACTGCTGAGCTGTATCCCTTAAACCCTAAATAAGCATTAACATTTGTTTGTGATGGAAACTTTCAAACATACACAGAAGTTCAGAGAGAAGCATAATCAGTGTGCCCATTCAGAAGTTTCAGTAATTAACCACATGTGATGTATATCTCTGATAGGTTAAGTGGTCTCTAGGACTGCATGTACAACTCCAAACAGATGTTATCAAATTTAATCACACCTGTTGTTTGCAACACAAATGGGATAATCTTCATTGCTTCCAACAAATACTAACTGCTTTCAGTGCTTGCTTGATATCCATAACACACAGACACACAGAACACACACAGACACACACACAGACACACACACATACACACACACACACACACGCCCATTCATACATTGTTCTGAATCACAAGAACAGCACAAAGCTCAATGACCTTGTCTTCAAAATCAATAAGATTAGCTTTTTGTTTTGCTTTGTTTTGTTTTGTTTACAGACAGGGTCTCTCTTTAGCTCCAGCTGGCCTGGAACTCACTATGTAGATCAGTCAGGCCAGCCTCCATCTCAGAGATCTGCCTGCGTCTACCTCCTAGTGCTGGGATTGTGTACTGTCATCCGTACTACCATGGTGTATATCACCAAGGGGTATGCTGTCATGCCTAGCACAAGATTAACTTTTTGGGTACAAGGTTAGGTAAAAGTCATTTGTCTAGAGATTGTGTATATTGTAAAAGTCATTCCCATATACATGTGCCAAAATGTGTAAACACACACACACACACTCTAAACCTGAAGTCCAGGAAGGGAAAAGTAATTTGCTCAATATCATACACCTGGAATTTTAGAAGTGAATGTTGTGTATGGAACATAGCTTGGTCCAAGCAGCAGATTAAACTGAATTGTCTTTAATCTAACGGTGAATCTTTTCTTTTTGATCATAGGCCACTGAATTCGGCCAGTGGAAGAATGTCTTATTTATCGTACAGTTTCTTCTTTCCTGTCTTTTGGGGTAAGAAACCTTAGATAAGCAGGAGAAATGGTGTCTCTTGATAACTCAGATCTAAACATGCTCTGTCTGTTTTCTGTTTCTCTGACTTTCTCCCAGCTTCCATGCTGGACCTGCCAGCCCCGCGTACACAGGTTCAAGCACACATGGGTGGGAAATACTGAAAAAAAAAAAGTGTCTGTACTAGATATACACAGACTTTTTGTTCTTGTTTTTGTTCTTAAACATTTCAGTATCACAACTGTTTCCTGGCATTTGTACTCTTTTGGATGTTATAAAGTAATCTAGAAGGGCTGGAGGGATGGTTCAGCAGTTAAGGGAAGTTGCTGCTCCTGCAGAGGACCCGAGTTCAGTTCCTAGCATCCACATCAGGTGGCTTACAACTGGCTGTACCTGCAGCACCAGGGGATCTGATGCTGTCTTCTAGCCTCTGTTGGTACCTGCACATACTTGACACACAGACACAAAGACACACAGATACACCCATGTCAGTTGTTTCTATCGTCTACTGGTCCTTTAATCATGTGTGGCCACAATCCACATGATATTCTTCCCTCCTAGAACCAGGCTGGCAGTTCTACAAGACTGCAGGCTTTGGAGCTGTTTCCTGCCAGCAGACTAACAGTTCTTAAGCTGAGCTTCTGGCAAGGAGAGGGGAGGGGACCACAGGAAGTTACCTGAGGAATGAAAATAAAAGAAAGAGATGGACTCATAGAGAAAGACCGGGAGGAAGACTCAAGTTTAATGTTTATAACTCAAGGCTTTTATACCAATCCATGCATGGACTGGAACACGTACACACAATTGGGGGCTGGGGCAGGAAATTGGAACAGGGGAACCTCAGGCTATATTCCAGATCAAAGTTCTTTCCTAAGAGATCAAAGACAGCTCAGGCTTCATAGGTCTGTGAGAATAACAGCAGAGGTAAAGGCTTTGGCTGTTAGCTAACTGCTTTTAAGTGCTTCTGCCAAAAGAATGGCTACATCTTTCCATTTTTACTTATTTAAAAAAGCTCATTTGTCACAAACTGTTAATATTTTATCTATTGGGGATACTCTGGAATAGTGTGGCCCAACGAGGCTCCCACTGGGGACAACAGAACCTGAGAGTTTGTTTAGTAGGCATCTTGGCTTCTACTGGGGGCAGTAGAGCTCCCGTTTGTGTAAACAGTAAGCTAGAGGTGTGACATCTTTGCTAAATACATCAAAGGACGAGGCCATCAGGGTCTGGAACTTTGCAGAGATAGGCGAAACAGGAAATACTGCCTACCCCAACCTCATGGAGAAGCCCTGGGGCATATTCTGCAGTTCCTTACCTTGAGCCAGACAAAGTCTCATTCCTACACACCCACATACACATAATTAAAAATAAAACAAAACACTGGAAGGGGTGTGGTAGTGCATGCCTTTAATCTCAAGAGACAGATGCAGGTGGATCTTTGTGAGTTTGGAGCCAGGCTGGTCTACACAGACATCCATCTGCCCGCCTCTGCCTCCCAAGTGCTGGGATTAGAGGTATTTATTTATTTATTTATTTATTTATTTATTTATTTATTTTTTGGTCTTTTTGAGACAGGGTCTCCCTGGAGCCCCAGCTGTCCTGGAATTCGCTCTGTAGACCAGGCTGGCCTTGAACTCACAAAGATCCTCCTACCTTTGCCTCCCAAGTGCTAGGATTAAAGGCGTGTGCCACCATGCCCGGCTGAGGCATTTATAATTATCACACCAGTTATAAAATATTTTTTAAAGCTGGGCATGGTGGTGCATGACTTTAATCCTAGCACTTAGGAGGCAGAGGCAGGCAGATTTTTGTGAGTTCAAGGCCAGCCTGGTCTACAGAGCGAGTTCCAGGACAGCTGGGGCTACAGGAAGACCCTGTCTCGAAAAGACCAAAAAAAAATTTTTTTTAAAGATCTTAAAAAAATGAGTAATCTAGAGAAGATTTAAGGTATAGGAGGAGGTGTGTATGTTGCAGGCAGTGCAACCCCATTTGATATGGAGGACTGAAGCATCCTCAGATTGTGGCTTGCACAGAGTCCTGGCATCAGTGCCCCATGGCTATGGTGGGGCCACTGTACTCCTGCGGCAGAGGGCCTGACTGGAACAGGAACAGGGTGCCAGGGGGCTCAGCCTCAATGACCAGGAACACCAGCTAATCTCCCTTTCCCTTTGGAGGACAGGTAATGCCACCATGTAGCCAAAATGTAATGTGGCCCCTCGATTCCTGAAAATCCATCTGATAGGAAGTCTCATGGTATCTTGTGATTGGTGCCATGTTTCTTACTGTTACCATGTTCTTAGTTTCCCAGAATCTTTTCCTCTCAAAGCAGATGGCAGTAGGTACAGGTGTGCATACCTACAATATTCAGGGACAATTCTTTTTTAATTAAAAAAAATTGTATAGCATCATGTGGTAGTGAGAACCTATAGTCCCAGCATTCGGGAGGTGGAGGTAGAGGCAGGTGGATCTCTGTGAGATCAAGACCAGTCTAGTGTACATAGTGAGTTGTAGGTCCCCTGTAGGGACTGCAGGAATATGCTGTCTCAAGAAAAGAAACAACAAAAAAGAGAGAGAGAGTGTGTGTGTGTGTGTGTGTGTGTGTGTGTGTGTGATATGCAGGTAAGTGTGTATACAGGGTGTACGTGTGTGTGTGATGTAGGTAAGTGTGTATACAGGGTGTACATGTATGTGTATGTGTGAGATGCAGGTAAGTGTGTATACAGGGTGTACATGTGTGTGTATGTGTGAGATGCAGGTAAGTGTGTATACAAGGTGTACGTGTGTGTGTGTGTGATGCAGGTAAGTGTGTATACAGGGTGTACGTGTGTGTGTGTGATGTAGGTAAGTGTGTATACAGGGTGTACATGTATGTGTATGTGTGAGATGCAGGTAAGTGTGTATACAGGGTGTACATGTGTGTGTATGTGTGAGATGCAGGTAAGTGTGTATACAGGGTGTACATGTGTGTGTGTATGTGTGAGATGCAGGTAAGTGTGTATACAAGGTGTACGTGTGTGTGTGTGATGCAGGTAAGTGTGTATACAGGGTGTACGTGT
This sequence comes from Rhizomys pruinosus, assembly GCA_009823505.1. Taxonomy (NCBI): domain Eukaryota; kingdom Metazoa; phylum Chordata; class Mammalia; order Rodentia; family Spalacidae; genus Rhizomys; species Rhizomys pruinosus. The sequence goes on along the minus strand of VZQC01009601.1, from coordinate 2,111,112 downwards.
GTGTGTGTGATGTAGGTAAGTGTGTATACAGGGTGTACATGTGTATGTATGTGTGAGATGCATGTAAGTGTGTATACAGGGTGTACGTGTATGTGTGAGATGCAGGTAAGTGTGTATACAAGGTGTACGTGTGTGTGATGCAGGTAAGTATGTATACATGGTGTACGTATGTGTGTGATGCAGGTAAGTGTGTATACAGGGTGTACATGTGTGTATGTGTATGTGTGAGATGCAGGTAAGTGTGTTTACAGGGTGTTCATGTGTGTTTGTATGTGTGTGTGTGATGCAGGTGTGTATACAGGGTGTACATATGTGTGTATGTGTGTGTGTGTGTGATGCAGGTAAGTGTGTATACAGGATGAACATGTGTGTGTGTATGTGTGAGATGCAGGTAAGTGTGTATTCAGGGTGTATGTGTATGTGGTGCACGTGTGTATACAGGGTGTACATGTGTGTGTATGTGTGTGATGCAGGTAAGTGTGTATACAGGGTGTACGTGTGTGTGTGATGCAGGTAAGTGTGTATATAGGGTGTACATGTGTGTATATGTGTATATGTGTGAGATGCAGGTAAGTGTGTATACAGAGTGTATATATGTGTGTGTGTGATGCAGGTAAGTGTGTATACAGGGTGTATGTGTGTGATGCAGGTAAGTGTGTATACAGTGTGTACGTGTGTGTGTGATGCAGGTAAGTGTATATAAAGGGTGTCCGTGTGTGTGTGTGATGCAGGTAAGTGTGTATAAAGGGTGTCCATGTGTGTGTGTGTGTGTGTGTGATGCAGGTAAGTGTTTATACAGGGTGTACATGTGTGTGTGATGCAGGTAAGTGTGTATACAAGGTGTCCGTGTGTGTGTGATGCAGGTAAGTGTGTATACAGGGTGTACGTGTGTGTGTGTGATGCAGGTAAGTGTGTATAAAGGGTGTCCGTGTGTGTGTGTGTGTGTGTGTGAGATGCAGGTAAGTGTTTATACAGGGTGTACGTGTGTGTGTGTGATGCAGGTAAGTGTGTATACAGGGTGTCCGTGTGTGTGTGATGCAGGTAAGTGTGTATACAGGGTGTCCGTGTGTGTGTGTGTGTGTGATTGTGTGTGTGTGATGCAGGTAAGTGTGTATACAAGGTGTCCATGTGTGTGTGATGCAGGTAAGTGTGTATACAGGGTGTACGTGTGTGTGTGTGATGCAGGTAAGTGTGTATAAAGGGTGTCCATGTGTGTGTGTATGTGTGTGTGTGTGTGTGATGCAGGTAAGTGTTTATACAGGGTGTACGTGTGTGTGTGTGATGCAGGTAAGTGTGTATACAGGGTGTCCGTGTGTGTGTGATGCAGGTAAGTGTATATAAAGGGTGTCCGTGTGTGTGTGTGTGTGTGTGATGCAGGTAAGTGTGTATACAGGGTGTCCGTGTGTGTGTGATGCAGGTAAGTGGGTATACAGGGTGTCCGTGTGTGTGTGTGTGTGTGTGTGTGTGTGTGATTGTGTGTGTGTGATGCAGGTAAGTGTGTATACAGGTTGTACATGGAGCCACAAGCACATGGAGCATGTTCTGTGTCCTTCCTTGCTCTCTGCCTTACTCCCTTGGGGATAGCCATCCTCCCGTCACCCCTTCCTCCTCCAACATTGGGGTTACAGGTCTACACAGCCATATCTGGCCTTCTGTGTGGGTGCTGTATCTGAACTCAGGTCCTTATGTGTGCATGCACTAGTGAGCCATCTCCCCATCCTCTCAGAGGCATTCCTAAGACGAGTTGGCCCTGTTCTTAGGTTGTCCAAATAGTTTGTTGTAGAAATTTCTTTAGGGGCATCTTCCTGGTGGGAGGCCATCTAGTCCCCCCCACCCCTTTCTCAGGGCCTCATCGTGTACCCCACCCCCTCCCTAGGCCGGTCTTAAACCTGTGATGGCTTCACCTAGGCTGAGTACTGGAATGATGGGTGTGGTTCCATGGCCAACTGGCTTCTGGCTTCTGTCTTCTCTCTCTATATACATCTTATAAGAATGTTATTATATAGTATATCATATATATTATATAATATTTACATAGTACAAATTTATATAATATGCATTATAACATACATTATAAAATATTTAAAGATCATATAATTTTTTTTTATCTTCTTTGAGACAGGGTCTCCCTGTAGCCCCATGCTGTCCTGGAACTCTCTATGTTGACCAGGCTGGCCTTGAATTCACAGAGATCTGTCTGCCTCTGCCTCCTGGGTGCTGGAATTAAAGGTGTGTGCTATCACACCAGGCAATGTTTTATTTTATTATTTTGTGTTTATGAATGTTTTGCCTGCATGTATTTAAGTGTATGCAGTGCCCAAGGAGACCACAAGAGGATGTTGGATCCCCTGGAACTGGAGTTATGGACAGTTGTTAGCCACCATGTGGGTGCTGGGAACTGAACCTGGGTCCTCTACAGGAACAGGCAGTGCTCTTAAGCGCTGAGCCATCTCTCCAGCTCTTGAAGTTGATTTATAATTTTAAAATTATTACATTGTAAGTTTTTTCTTTGAAATTTTAAATTTATTTTAACTTGCTTAATTTAGTGTGTATGTGTGTGTGTGTGTGTGTGTGTGTGTGTGTGTGTGTGTGTGTATGTGTTTGTATGCAAGTGAGAGCTGCAATGTGTATGTGGAGATCAGAGGACAACTCGTAGGAGTTGGTTCCCTCTTTCCACCAATGGGACTTGGGGACTCAACTCATTTTCTCAGGCTTGGCAGCAGCCACCTTCACCTATCTTGTGACCCTGTCTCAAAAAAACAAGTTTGCTATGAAACTAATAGAAAGTTGAAAGGGAAGATATTTAATTTCCATTTGAGAATAGACTGAGTTTCTGAAAGCTTCTGTGTGGCCAAGAGTTTGCAAACACAGAATGGAGGGAGGATGTTTGCTTCAGCCAAGTTGGCTGGGCTCTGGGAGCTCAGATAATTGGTGCACACAAAACTAAAATGCAGTCTGAGATTTAGGTTGGCAGACCTAAGAAAAAAAGCCATTTCCACATGCATGCCTTTTTAATCTTGCTGAGAAATTACAGGTTCCAGTTCATTCCTTCGTCTGGCCCCAGCCCCCTGGGGCCCAAGAGGATTAGCCTAACTTCCTTCTGCTGTGCTTGCAGGACCTTTGATCTTCCTGAAGAAATAGTATGTTCCTTAATGGAAACATGAAAGTATCCAATTTCCCTTTGCACAAGCACATATCTTTATTATTTGAATTTTCAACCTGCACTTCTGAAGAGACAATTCAGGAGCAGAATGGTTTGTGGCTAGCTTGGGCACAGGACATAGGTATCCCTGTGAGGCAGATCTTAACAGAACATTGAAGCTTCAGAAGATTCACCACATTCTACCCGTGACCTGGTGGGTCTCAGGCACATCTCAGAGTCCGAGGTTGGAGCAAAGTCTTCCCAGATCTGGAGGAGTTGAGATTACCCCAAATTCTCTGAACTCCAGAGAATAAATTTATGAGTGCTCAAGTGGAGAAAACACATTCAAACCAGTTCCTCTATTACACACCTGCCGCAGGCTCACTTCTCCCAACAGAAAGGGGTGGGGCTTTTTCCCCACAAGCCTGAGACCCTCAGCTGATGGCCTCCTGTTCATTCAGTGCCCACACTTCTATCTGGAAGTAGCTCCAGCACCCTTCTTCACACCCTATCTGAGTCCAGAATTTTTATTTTTAATCAATTAATTAAACAACTTCCCATGCTATCCTTTATGGTCAAGACAGTGTTTTTTGAGACAGGGTCTCTCACTCACCTAGAATGCGTCAGCTCAGCAAGCTTGGCTGGCCAGCGAGCCCCAGGCATCTGCCCATCTCCCTGATGCTGAGAAAATAGATGTGCCACCATACCCAGATTTTCTTTTTCTTTTTTCTTTTTTCACTTGGGTCGTAGGGATGGAACTCAGGTCTTTGTGCCTGTATGACAAGCACTTTACTTCCTGAATTATCTTCCCAGCCCATAAGGCCAGAACTCCTAAAGCCTTGGCTATTATTGAGGTTCACAAACCCCTTCCTCAGGTTCCAGCCATCAGCTCTAGCAGCTCACAGAACTCACAGAGAAACACCACACGTGGTGGCTTATTATAAAGCACAGTTTAAAGGATACAAATGAGCAACCAAAAGAAAAGACAGGTAGGATGGGACCTGGGAGGGTTACTGTGGAGGTGGGGCCAGCCCGCCTTCCTTCTGTTCCTTCCCATAAGTCTCCAGGCACTCAGCTGTCTAGAAGTTCTCTGAATCTTGTCTTTTTTTTTTTTTTTTTTTTTTTTTTTTTTTTTTTTTTTTTATGATGACCTTGTGTTGTAGACATGATTGAAGTGTGGGTGTTCTGTGTAGAAATGACTGGTCAACCAGGGGGTGATTTCACATTGACGGACAGCACATAGATCGTCTGGAAGGCTTGGTGTACAGAGAGCTGCTTCCTGGCTTCTCTCTGCAGCCTCCCTCCCTCTGGATCTGGGTCAGGACCCTTCAGAAATGGGGTTCTTATGATCTCTTGCCTGATGAAATAAACCAGAGAGTTTCTTTTAAAAAATATTTTATGTATATGAGTGTATTGCCTGCATCTGTGTAAGTGCACCTGCGTATGCAATGCCCACAGAGGTCAGAAGAGGGTGTTGGATTCCCCTGGAACTGGAGTCATGGACAATTATTAGCTGCGGTGTGGGTATTGGGAATTGAACGGGTCCTCTGCAATAGCAGCCAGTACTCTTAGCTACCGAGGCATCTCTCCAGTCCCACCAGAGAGTTTCTTTATGGCCAAGACAGAAAGCTGGAAAGACACAAGGGTACAGGCTAGGACTCCCTAAGAGAGGATACACTGGAGTTTCTAAGACTTGCTTTAGGGAATATAAGCCTGGAACCAAAGATGAAAACATGGATAGTACCTGTCTCACCCCTTTTCGGGGGGGGGGGTCTTTTTTTTTTGAGACAGTGTCTTCCTGTAACCCTAGTTGGCCTGTGACTATGTAGATCACGCTGGCCTTGAACTCAGTGATCTGCCTGCCTCTGCTCCCAAGTGCTGCCATTAAAGGTGTGCACCACCAGGCCTGGCCCAAGTTACTTTTGTCCTTCTGTGACAAAATACCTGATAAAAGCAAGTTGAAGGAGGGAAGGATTTATTTTGGCTCATGGTTTGTGAGTGCCCTCCATGGCAGGGAGATGGCGTGAGGTGGCTGCATGCACTGCATCTGCAGTCAGGAAGCAGAGTGGGACGGATGCTGCTGCTCAGCTTGAGTCCTTTCATTCAGCCTGGGTCCGGAGCCCAGGGGATGCCTCTTCAGTTAAAGTTAAACCTCTCTGGAAACACCCTCATGACAAAGTGGTGTTTTTGTATAACAATTCTAAACCAGTGATGTTAATGTGAGGTTAACCACACAGTGCCATTGCTATCAGTGGCAGGGGTGTAAATTGGATTTTTATTGTCTAGGCATATGTGCCAATTTTGGTATGTATTGTGCATGAGAGTTTCCCTAGGTAGATATGATGCACACATGTCTACCCATCCTGGAAAGGGAACTCATGACTGACCAAAGCCCAAAAAATGCACCAAAGTCCAGGTTGGAGAACCAATGAGTGTTTGCTGGGGTTGCTAGCAGGAGTATGCATGAGGAGGTACAGAAGCAGCGGCGTTGCAGGAAAGCCACGCATGACAGCTGCAAGTCTGGAGCTCCTTGTACAGCGCAGGTAGCTTGACAGGTCAGAGAAATCCCCCTGGTAGCTGGGGTGATCAGAGTCTCCTCGCTCAGCCGTTATTTCTGTTTCTGTATCCTTAGGTGTAGAGAATATGAGATTGCAGAGTGTTTGTCCCTGAATAGACAGATCTCAAACCTCTGCCTCCCCAGGCTCAGGGGTCATTGTGGAAGAGAGGGCAGGAAGTCTGTAAGAGCCAGGGGTGGTGGTGACCGCAAGGACACAGAGCTTTCCAGACAGCTGCACAGTTATTCATCTGAACCTTTCATGTGAACTCAGCAGTGGCGACAGCATGCACAGAATCCTAGTACAGGCACGGGGAAGTGGATCAGAAACCGCAGTCTTCACTGGGGAGCTGCTGGCAACTGCTAATTGCGGGAGGAGAGTCAACCTGATTTAAGGGTATGACCCTGGGTGGGTTAAACAGGCTCCTGTGGATGAACCCATACCAAAGGGCATTTGGGGAGACAAATTTGACTCAATAGGCCTTAAAAAAAAAAAAAAATATATATATATATATATATATATAAACATATATACATATCACATATGTGATAGAGTATCTGAAATCAAGAGGGGGCAGTAAGTGGGGGGAATTAGGAAAAGGGGATCTAGATATGATAAAAATAAATTGTATGGAATTCTAAAAAATTCGATAAAAATTTTTAAAGCCTCCTCCTTCCTTTCTGGAGAGAGAGTTTGTTTGGAGGAAACTGCTGTGCCAGTATGTTAAATAATAAAAATAATCATCAGCAATGTACAGCAAACCAGGTAATTTCTGTTGTTGCTAATGTCTTGATCATGCTGTGAGCAAGTCACTTTTCTTAGGCCATTTTATTTATATTTATTTATTTATTTATTTATTTATTTATTTATTTATTTATTTTTGGTCTTTTTGAGACAGGGTCTCCCTTTAGTCCCAGCTGGCCTGGAGCTCACTTTGTAGACCAGGCGGGCCTTGAACTCACAGAGATCCACCTGCCTCTGCCTCCCAAGTGCTAGGATTCTTAGGCCATTTTAGAGAGAGGAAAACTTTGAGCAGTTCCAGGGGTTTCCACTTGAATGCCTCTTGGAACTCCAGCTGCTCTCTGTTGTTTGAGTAAATGTGAAACATATATGCTGCCAGTTTTCCAATGCATGCAGGTGAGGCAGGCAGTTTGCAAAACACAGAATTGTAAAAAGTTACTAAGGATTAGACAATATTTTATTTTATTTTTTGGGGGGTATTTTTAAGACAGGGTCTCCCTTTAGTCCCAGCTGGCCTGGAGCTCGCTCTGTAGACCAGGCTGGCCTTGAACTCACAGAGATCCACCTGCCTCTGCCTCCCAAGTACTGGGATTAAAGGTGTGCACCACCACACCTGGCACTAAAGACAGTTCTTAGCCACCATGTGGGTGCTGGGAATTGAACCCGGGTCCTCTGCAAGAGCAGTCAGTGCTCTTAACCACTGAGCCATCTCTCTAGCCCTGGTAATATTTTAAAATGTCTTTGCATTTCATTACTTGATAGATGCTAAAATCAAAACTCAACACAGAGGTTGATGTTTTGGTGTTAAAGGTGGTGATGGCTGGGCCTGGTGGCATATGCCTGTATTCCTGCACCTGGGAGATTGAGGCAGGAGGACTGTGAGTTCGAAGCTAGCTTGAGCTAACAAATAAATACAAACAAGAACCCAGTGGTATGGCTTCCCTGCTATGACATTAATGGAAGCTCTTCTAGTTCAAGGTCATGTGTCTTTAAAATAATTTGTGTGTTCATATGTGTCACACAAACACGTATGTGCATGTGTGTGTAGGCTAGAGGTCAACGTCAGATGTTTTTCAGTCACTCTCTACCTTATTTTTTGAGATAAGGTCTCCCAGGGAATCTAGAGCTCCATGATTTAGCTAGACCGAGCATACAGCCAACCCTAGGAATCTCCCTGTCTCCACCTCTCATAGCCTGGGTTATATGTGTGCATCATCATCTTTGGCTTTTTTTTTTTTTTAACACATGTGCAGAGGATCTAAATCAGGTCCTTATGCTTTCAGAGTGCTTTATAGATGGATCCTTCTTCTAGCCCTCTTTAAAAATAATTACTGTAGTTGGGGGCTGGAGAGATGGCCTATCGGTTAAGAGCACCGACTGCTCTTGCTGAGGACCGGGTTTCGATCCCCAGCACCCACATGGCGTTTGAGAACCGTCTGTAACTCCAATTCCAGGAGAACTCCAGTTCCAGGGGAATCCAACAACCTCTTCTGACCTCTGCGGCGTTGCACGACACGGGTGCACAGACCTACATGCAGACAGTACATTCATACAAACAAACAAATAAATAAATAAAATTAAAAATAAATAAATATTAAAAAAAGAAAAAGATAATTACTGTAGTCTTCCTCTCTGAGGACATCTAGTGGTCAAATAGAGAAGTGAAGCCTCTTTGTCTCCCAGCCGCTTGTTAGGAAGATTCGGGTTCATTCAGAGCCACTCCAGAGTGTTAAGAAAGGGCTCCCCCAGCTCTAGCTCAGCCCAGCTGGTGAATGAAAGTCCTGCATGCCCACACTCATGGCAGACGGGTACTTGACCTACCGAGTCTGCATGAAAGTCCAGGTACTTTCCAGTGTTGCCTGACTAGAACAGGAGGGGAGGCAGGGGGGAGAGGGAGGACGGACTTAAAAGCAGAAATAAAAACAAAAGAAGAAAGAACGCCCATGTTTGTCCCTGTGGAAGGCTATGCTCACAGTTGGAAACCATAGGAACACAGCCTGCCCTTACTCTCCAGGGCCACAAAGTGTATTTTGGGTACTCTGAGCTCCTTTGAGGTAGGAGGTGTTGTGGGTTAACACCTCCCACAAGGCCAAGTAGAGCTGCACTGAGTGACAGGAACAAGGGGCTGAAGTTTTAAATCTGTTCATTTCATGCATGGATAGCATTATTTATAGTTCTCTAATCTGGCATTGAATTTACTAAAATCGTAACAATTGAAAAGCATTGTTTTTGAGACAGGTCGTGTAGTCCAGGCTGGGCATGAACTTTGTACATAGACAAGGCTACCCTTGAACTACTAGTCTTCCTGCTTCCATTGCTGCAATCCCAATACTGGCCTACATGCACGTGCACACAGGTTTTCATGACACATATGAACACACATACACAAATTATTTTGAAAAACATTTCTGTATGCATAAACTTATAAGCTTTTGAATTAGAAGAGCATCCATTAATTTCATACTAGGGAAACCATACCACTTGGTTTTTGTTTATATTTATCTATTAGCCCAGTCTAGTTTCAAACTCACAGTCCTCCTGCCTCAGCCTCCCAGGTGCAGGAAAGGGTGCTTTCTTTACATTTGGAGGGAATGGTGCATATTTTAATGCCGGCACTCAGGAACCTGAGGCAGGTGAATCTGTGAGTTTGAGCCCAGCCTAGTTTACATAGAGAACTCCAGGTCAGCCAGGGCTACATAGTGAGACCCTGCTCTAAAAAAAAGAGAGACTCGGCTAGAGAGATGGCTCAGTGGGTAAGAGCACTTGAGTTGGATCCTAGCACCTGAGTAAAAAAGCTGGGCCTGACCTCAGCACAAGAGGGGCAGAGACGGGTTGGTAGGAGGGGCTTGCGGGCTGCCAGAGCAGCTCAGAGTTCAGGGAGAGACTCTGTCTCAGATGAATAAGGCAGAGATTGATAGAGCAGGACATTCTCCTCTGGGCTCAGCATCCTGTATGTGTAGGTGCATGTTCACCACCTCCACTTCCTAACACCCACATAACACTACACACACACACACACACACACACACACACACACACACACAGCACACTAAGCACACTGGTTTTCATTATTTTTTTCATGGCTTATTAACCCAAGTTTAAACTACCTAAATATGGGGGCTGGAGAGATGGCCTAGCGGTTAAGAGCGCTGACTGCTCTTGCAGAGGACCGGGATTCGATCCCCAGCACCCACATGGCGGCTAAGAACCGTCTGTAACTCCAATTCTAGGAGAACTCCAGTTCCAGGGGAATCCGACACCCTCTTCTGACCTCCGCGGCATTGCACGACACAGGTGCACAGACGTACATGCAGACAGTACATTCGTACACATAAAGTAAATTAAACTACCTAAATATTTTAGTGTAAATTAGTTCCATTCACAATTTAGTGAATTAAATAATCTAAAGCATTTTAAACTGTATTTACAATTTAAATTGCTTGATTTTTTTTTTTTGGCTGTTCCACTTCCCAAAGCTGACTAACTTTAAGAGCCAATTGACTTTTTTTTTATTGTGGTGTTTTTGTTTTGATTAATTTATTTTTATTTTATATGTATGAGTGTTATGCCTATATGTATTTAAGTCTGCCTGTGTCATGTAATGCCTGTGGAGGCCAGAAGAGGGGGTCAGAGCCCCATGGCACTGGAGTTATGGCAAATGAACCTAGGTCCTCTGTACCAGCAGCCAGTGCTCTTAACCACTGAACCAACTCTCCAGCCCCTTCTCTTGTTTTTTTCTTTTGGGACAGGGTATCACTATGTAGCCCTGGCTGGCCTTGATCTCACAGAGATCTACCTGTTTCTACCTCCTGAGTGCTGAGGTTAAAGGCGTGCTCCACCATGCCCAGCTTTTAATTGACTGCGTTTAAAATATTCTCATTACATTTCTTAATTTATTTTGTGTCTGCTTGTGTGTGAACACATGTGTGTTATAGTGTGGAGGTCAGAGGACAACTTGGGAGAGTCGTTTCTTTATGTGGGTCCTAGGGGATTGAACCCCAGTCATCAGGCTTGGCAGCAGTAAGTACCTTTACTCACCTTCTTGGCTTGATGGACTTAAACAGCCCTTCAAATCTAATGAACAAAACTTGGGAATCCAGTTAATCAGCCTTTGAAGAAAGCATTCAAATCCTGTCCACAGGCTTCCTCTGGCTCTCTCTTTACGTTCAAATTAAAACTGCAAGTCCAATACTAAACACACAATTTAAATTAAAGCCACAATGGTTCTTGAACTTGCCAAATTGTCTTAATTACCTTATAACAAATGTATGCATTCTTCTGCAATTTATAGAATTAAAAATTTAATTAAACCTGTCTTCAACCCAATGTATATCTTGATGGACCCCTCTTATCATCCCTAGTCAGAAACGTACTTGGGCCATCAGGTTGGGACCCTGAGTGTTTATGGCCCCAATTCTGGCAGTAACAGAGATTTACGTCTAGTACCTGAGGTTGGGTGTTAAATTTTCTTCCTGTCAAGTTCACTTAGCTATGTCAGTGTGGGTCCAAGTTCAGACTGTCTACCTGGTCTTGTCTTCTCTGTGTGATTTTCAAGTTTCACTCTTGGCCAGTAAGTTTGCGTGTGCATGTGTGCTGGAGATGAAAGCCAGGGCCTGACACATGCTAAAGAAGTGTTCTACTACTGAGCCATGTCCCATATCCCATCAACCAATTTTCTTTGAGATAGGGTCTCATGTATCCCAGCCAAAGTGGGGAACAAATTCCATTCATATAAACACACAATTAAATGTTGAAGGGAATTAGAATCAAAGTAGGCTGAGTGGAGGCTGGGGTTGTAGCTCAGTTAGTAGGGTGCACGTCTAGAGGCCACTAAGCTCTGGGTTCAGTCTTCAGCAGAGTGGTATACTACACACCTCTAATTCAGCTCTTGGGAGATGAGGCAGGAGTTCAAGATCATCCTCAACTACAAATTGAATTTGAGGCCAGCCTGAGATATATGCGGCCCTGCTTAAGAAAGTTTAGGAGGTAATACTGATGCTCAGAGAGTCTGAAACGCTACGTTGTAATACTACTATCAAATGGAAGATTTCGATGCATTAAAAAAAAGCCAGGCTCCACCCCTTCCAGAGGACTTATAAACCAATAATGGAAGTTAGCAAGGGGCTCTCACAAGGTCCCACCTCTCCCTTAGTGTCTGTAAGCAATGAATGCTCACTGGGCAAGAAGCTCATGTCCTTGTAAATAATCCCTCACTCAAGACCTTGGAAAAAACCCCAATAAAAGAATCAGTCTTCTCCAAAACTGGTTCCCTGAGAGGTTATCTAATCCCAAATGGGCAGCCCTAAACACAGGTACACATGAGTGCTGCTGAATGCACTAGTGGACAAAATAAATGTATAGATGTGTGTTTAACAATAAAAATCCAGGAAGAGAACAAGAAATTGAGAGGGAGTCAGGGGACATGGGAGGGGTGGAAATAGTGCAAATCAGTACTCATCTAAAATATATTTATAAAGAAGAAACCCTGATGAAACAATGGGTGAGCAATGGATCACTCAAAACAAACAAGCACACTGCGGTAGATGCTACAACATGTCAGTGCCTGAACAAAGACAGCCTAAGGTTTAGAGTGGCTTAATTACCAAGAGTGAGCCTGATCTGTTCTCAGAACTGTTCCTCCAACAATGTTTGTCCTCTCTTTATCTAAACAGTACACCCAGCATGATATGGGGAAGAGAATGAAGAACTCTGTCTTATCAGGAAGAATTTGCTTGACTGACCCCCTACTGACCCAGAACAGCATTCAGAACACAAACAGATGTTAACCTAAGTGCACCTGTGGTATGCAGCATAAACTGTGGATAATTCATTGCTTCTAATGTCCCTGTGCTGCTTTCAACACTGATATTTTCACAACATACTCACACATGTCCATTATTTGGGCCAGGAGCAAGGAAGGGTCATGAGGGAGAAACAGGGAACATCATCTAAGATTAAACAGGGAACATCATCTAAGATTAAACAGGGAACATCATCTAAGATTAAACAGGGAACATCATCTAAGATTAAACAGGGAATATCATCTAAGATTAAACAGGGAATATCATCTAAGATTAAACAGGGAATATCATCTAAGATTAAACAGGGAACATCATCTAAGATTAAACAGGGAATATCATCTAAGATTAAACAGGGAATATCATCTAAGATTAAACAGGGAACATCATATAAGATTAAACAGGGAATATTATCTCAGATTAAACAGGGAACATCATCTAAGATTAAACAGGGAATATCATCTAAGATTAAACAAACAGGGAATATCATCTAAGATTAAACAGGGAATATCATCTCAGATTAAACAGGGAACATCTAAGATTAAACAGGGAACATCATCTAAGATTAAACAGGGAATTTCTCAGATTAAACAGGGAATATCATCTAAGATTAAATGGAACATCATTAAGATTAAACAGAATATCATCTAAGATTAAACAGGGAGCATCATCTAATATTAAACAGGGAATATCATCTAAGATTAAACAGGGAATATCGTCTAAGATTAAAGATTTTTTTTTTGTCTTTTGGAAACAGGGTCTCCCTGTAGCCCCAGCTGGCCTAGAACTTTGTAGACCAGGCTGGCCTTGAACTCATAGAGATCTGTCTGCCTCTGCTTCCTGATTGCCCAAATTCAAGGTGTGCTCTACCACGCCTGGCTTAAAGCTGGTTTTTAGCCGCCATGTGGGTGCTGGGAATTGAACCTAGGTCCTCTGCAAGAGCAGCCAGTGCTCTTAACCACTGAGCCATCTCTCCAGCCCCCTAAAGCTATTACTTTAGCCTATTTAGCTTGTAAAATTTGATCAAAAGAGGAGCCCAAGTCCTATTAAGATTGTTTTTTTTTCCTAAAGCCTAGCTAAATTTAAATAAGCTGATTACTCAATAGGAAGGCAGATTGAATATATAGCAATATATGATCTTAAAACATAAGAGTAACTTTGGTTTCAGCCGGGCGTGGTGGCGCACGCCTTTAATCCTAGCACTTGGGATGCAGAGGCAGGCAGATCTTTGTGAGTTCAAGGCCATCCTGGTCTACAGAATGAGTTCCAGGATAGCTGGGGCTACAGGGAGACCCTGTCTCGAAAAGACCAAAACAAAACAAAAAAGAGTAACTTTGGTTTCAAGGCTAGGTAGGCAAGCATTCCCAAAACAACAACAAAAAAAGAACCTCTCAAACAACAGCAACAACAACAACAACAACAACAAAACCACTCACGTGGAAATAGAAAGGAGACTAAATAGAAAGGAGTGGGTGGGAACTAGAGAGGGAACTAGGGGTGAATATATTATGTACATATATGGTGTTGGTAAGACTCACGATGTAGAATTACTATATACCAGTGAAGAATCCTTTTCTTTCCCCCCACTTTGTGGACACGCAGATGGGAAATGCACAGAGAAAACAAGCAGGACTCAAGCCAGGAGGTTTGGCTGATGCACAGTTGGAACCTTTTCCTGTACAAAGCCCAGTGAAGTGTTAAGTGTGGTTGCAGAAGTTTTATGATAAGCAGGCACTCATGTGGTCTGTGTCCTGTCCTCAGGTTTCTACTGATGTACGCCACAGTTCTCTGTAGCTATTACAACTCGGCGCTGACCACGGCGGTGGTTGGAGCGATCAAGGTAAGCCATGGAGGCTTGTGCTGAACCTGAGTCAGAATCAAACAGAAACTGTGTGCCGCAAGGTGTGTGCTTTTGCTGTAGATGGAGGTGCAGTGAGTTTGGAGGCTTGTAACTACTCAACGTGGTCTGTGTTATCCCTTTTCTATGGATCTAATGGATGAAATTCTGAGAGAGCTTGCTAATTTTAAATATAGAAGACCCATGAGGGGATGATTTGGTAAAAGGAAATGCCAACTGAAAATAATCCAAGTATCTGTGATCATCTTGTTATCTGCAATTTGGTTTTCTAGGAGAACCTGGCCACTAAGAAGGCAAACCCTCCTGGAGAAATGTTTTCAGTTAGGTCAGTGCTCAATAAGAAGGTCATGAACCAGAACTCGTGGATTGGTACAAGGGTGTTTGTGTATGAGTGCATGCATTTGAACACATGCACTCAGGAGTGAATATGGGGTGGAGATGTTCATAGTCCTAGTCCACAGTTTTATTCTTCTATTTACATGAACTCTTCAAATCAATGACAAAACCTGCTTGCTTCAGGTTGTCTGCTGACTGCACAGAACTCTCTAGAAAATTCCTGCTTGAGCCGGGCGTGGTGGCGCACGCCTTTAATCCTAGCACTTGGGAGGCAGAGGCAGAGGCAGGTGGATCTTTGTGAGTTCAAAGCCAGCCTGGTCTACAGAGTGAATTCCAGGCTAGCTGGGGCTACAAGGAGACCCTGTCTCAAAAAGACCAAAAAAAGAAAAGAAAAGAATAGAAAAATTCCTGCTTGGAGTTTATGAGATGCCAGTTATGTTCAGGATTAAATTGTCCTATAAAGAAGGAATAAAAGGCAGGTGGACTCTGTGAGTTCAAGGCCAGCCTAGTCTACAAAGTGAGTTCCAGGACAGCCAGAGCTACAGGGAGACCCTGTCTCAAAAAGACCAAAAAAAAAAAAAAAAAAAAGAATAAAAATGGAAACTTGCAAGCTGATTATTATAACTCAGCTCTTCTGTGTTCTACTTGATATAAGGAATGGATTACATTGTAATTTCCTTCATTTATTTATAAAGCCACATGTAATTCAGTAATTTTGCAAGTCTTTATGCTGTCGCTAGAATGACTAGCTTCAGTCTCACTGTAGGGACTGTATTTCTCCTGAAATCCCTTACTTTTAATGACGAATCCTTTCTCTTTTTCTGCAGAATGTATCAGTTGCCTACATTGGAATGTTCGTTGGTGGGGACTACGTTTTCTCTCTCTTAAACTTTACAGGGTTAAATATTTGGTAAGTGAGATTTTTAAATGAACTCATTTTGGTAAAATAAGAAATTTAATGTGATTAATAGATATACAATAATCAAAAAGGCAAAAAGAAGTATTATGATTACTTGCCATTGTGGGCACGGAACCAGGGCACGTGCATGATAGGCAAGTGCTTACTACTGAGCACACAGGCCCTCCCGTTCCTTTGTGTTTAAGGATGTCACTTTTCCCAGTTCAGTTCACACATCTTCCTCACAGGTCTCCTAGTCACCTATATTCCTCATGCCATGTTACCTGTAGCCTGAGGATGCTGTTGGAGGACTAGGATGCTTTGGAACACATTGGGGGGGGGGTCTCAGACTATTTTAGGATCATTGTATATATTTTTTCACTAAAAATTGAACACATTCTTTTTCCATAGAGTAACATTTATAGAGAAGAAATTCTCATTAATTAATCCACAACCTGACCCAGAGATCTGAGTAATCTGTTCAGAATAAGCTGACAGTATTTATAAAGTCGTCAGCAACACCTACGGATTTTTCACATTTTTTTTCTCTCTCTTTGTAGCATGGCAGGTGGTTTAAGATACTCCTTTTTAACATTAAGCGGTCAGTTGAAACCTAAAGAACCTGTGGATGAAGAGAGCGTCCCTCTGGATTTGAAGAGCTGACAGGAAGACAGAGTTTTGGGTTGACTAGGGAAGAAAGACCCAACAGGAGTGGGCAGCTCGTCAGGCTGGGAAAGTCACCAGTTTGGTCCGAACACAAACAGATGTCTGCAAAATGCAAAGAGAACTGAACTGACTACCTCGCATGCCACCACACTATGAGCCATGGGCCCCTGAGCCATGCACAGCTCAGAACCTTCCTGGAGAAGTGAATTTGCTAGAAACAGCCACAGGCCACAGGCCACCGGCCCTCCAAGCACTGTGTTGAAGAAGAGAGTGATACTTCCATAGTCACTTCACTTATCAGCACCTTGACCTTAATTTTAAAGGTTCCAGCCAAAGCAAGTGCCAGGGACTTTTTTATTTTTTAGTTGAAAAATGTCTTTATTTTTCATAAAAAAATTAGTCAATTTTGATTTAAGCCATGTTGGTATATATTTTTCCTAATCATCAAAGTAAAATAAATGTCATTTCTATGTGTTCCTCATAGTGTGATACTGAAGTCAGGCAGAAAATAGTAAGTCATTTATTTGGTGTCAAAGAATACTCCTAGGCCTGGAGAAATGGCTCAGAGGGTAAAGGGCTTGCTGCACAAATAGACTTAAGTTCAGATCCCCAGCAAACCATGCAAGAAGCCAGGCATGATGGCGCACATCTGTGACCCCCCAGCTCCGGGCAGGAAGAGACAGGCACGTCCTGAAGCTCACTGGCTAGCCAGTCTATTTGAAGTGGCGAGCTCCAGGTTCATTTAGAGACCCCATCTCAAAAATAATGTGGGACATGATTGAGGAAGACACACTCAGTGTCAGACTCTGCCCACCCCCAATGTGCATGTGGGCCCTCCTTTTAGGACATGTGTTGGAAAAATTTACAGAGTAACAGAAAAAAGTACACAGTCTATCTGTCAAAATATAAATGGCTTATATGTTCTTCCTGCCCAGCTCCTCCCAGGTTTGTACAAGGGACTTTGAAATTTACATCATTTGGGCTTCAGGCCTGCCCACCCTCCAGGCAGTGTATGGCAAGAGGCCACATGGACAGAAGTTACCATCCTGATCCCCATCAGGAAGTGAGCTCACCCCAGAAGGCTGGGTGGCAGTACAGTGATGAGTTGCTCCCTCCCACTCTAAGGTTTGAGTCTTTAACTCTGCCCAGATAAACCACTGAGAGATTAGCAGGCGGAAAGGCATACAAACTTATTAACATCTACTTGGGAACCATGCAAAACATGAAAAGACAGTGGTTCAAATTCAAGTGCCCTCTTCATAGGGGAGAAGGAAGTGGGAGGGTGACAGTTTCAGAGGGGGAGTAAGTGATTTTTAGGGGAGATGAATGGGAGGAAAGAGACAATGGCCGGAGACATAGTCGCTCTGGATGGCAGGCAGCATGGGTGGTCTCTGTGGTAGGAGTTTCATCATTGGTGGTTGTGAAATTTCTGTGAGGTGACTGATGGCTACCGTGATCCTTGCTGCTCAGGCTTATCTTTATGTAGATAAAGGAACTTTAGAGAAACACTTCACCCCCCTCCCGATGTTCCCCAAGGGCCTTTGATTTGAAATAATCAGCCTACAAAGGTACCATATTTGGGATGTTGTTTTTTTGAACTTCATAGGCTCCTGGTGTGGAGCCCTTTCTGTGTGTCCCAGTCTCACTGGTAAATGCCAAAAATCTTGGCAGGCTGCTTTGCCCATTGTGAAGTACAATCCTAATCTGCAAAATCCAGCGAAATCTCAAAATCCTTACCAGTAAACTTTTTATTTGTGTGTGTGTGTGTGTGTGTGTGTGTGTGTGTGTGTGTATATAGAATCAGAACCTCTCTTTTTCTTTCTCTTTTCTGAGCATTTCCTTATTTGGGCTTCCCCTACATTTGGGGTTTCCTTACTCTAGAGCCTTCCTCCCTGCCATGTGGGTCTACTTTGCCATATGTCCAATTTCCATGTCAGCTTAAAATGACATGGCTTTTCCCTTCGTTCCTTCAATCCTGTCCTCCAGGCACTACTGAGAGTGACAGCTTAGCCGCCTTCAGAGTTTTTCTTTTAAACTTTAATAAAATAGTTTTCACTCTTCTATTTGAGTCCATTCTTATTTTATTAATGAGACTAAGAACCCCAAGAGTGGCCCCTGTATCACTAATGTGTTGTTTTGATTTACGAAACAAAATTATTCTTTTTTTCCCACATGGTTTACACATGGAGGTCAGGGGACAATTTTGTGTAGTTGATTCTTTCCTTTCACTTTTCTGTGGGTTCCAGGGATTGAATCCAGGTTGCCAGGCTTGCATGTCAAGAACCTCTACCTGCTGAGTCTTCTTGCCAGAGCAAGGATTTAAGTTTTCATTAATTTTTTAATTTACATTTTATGTGTATGAGTGTGTTGCCTGCATGTATACAAGTGCAACTCCCACAGAAGACAGAAGAGGGCATCACATCCCCTGGAACTGGGTCTAAATAGGGTCAAAATGTACTGTACAAACTCGGCCCAAAACTCCAAACCAAACCAAAACAAACAATAAAATAATTTAAAGAAAAATAGTGTATGCCTCATAAGTAAGGGATGTGAATAGTCAAATTCATGGAGACAGTAGAATGATGGTTCTCAGGACCTGGACAGAGAAGGAAATGAGGAGTTATATAATGGGTAGAGAGTTCTAGTTCTGCAAAATGCAGAAGTTCTGAAGGGAGGTTGCACACGACATATACTTCATATTACAAAACTGTGCACTTAAAATCCAGTCAAGCTCTAGACCAAGACATCATTCTGTGCAAATTCATCCACTGGAGTCTAGTTAGCATGTCTAGAAATATTAGGTAAGGAATACTCTTCCTCACCTAGCAGTAATTAGTCTCCTGTAGCGTTCATTCCAGGGCTGATCTCCCCCCGTTTCTCTTGCTCTGCTCTAAGACACTGTCTGAGTTGGCATGGGTCCCATGCCTGATGCCAACATTGCCACAAGTTTACATGTGAGAGCTTCCAGTCTTCTGTAAGCCACTGTTTCTCTACTTTCATGCACCAGCCTGGCTCCTACAATCTTTCTACCCACTCTTCTGCAATGACCCCTGAACTGTGGATGAATGAAGTTTAATATAGAGCCCCCATCCAGGGATACACGCTCTGGAGGCTTCCATTCTTTGAAGCTTGGCTGGTTTTTGCCTTCTGTTTGCATCACACTCTATTGTGTAAGGAAGCTTTACTGGTGAGAATTGAGGGATGTATTCATTTTCTCTCTGCCCCTCATTCCCCATGTAGAGGTTCAACTGTAGATGTGTCTCCTAGGATTAGGCATCTTTCAGATGTATATTTTCCATGTCTGACCAGTTGGATTCTGCAGTAGCCTCCGTCTGTTGCCAAGAGAAACTTCTTTGATGAGTGGCATACGGCATGCTTGTCTGTAAATGAAAGATTCCATATTTAGTGTATGATAAGAAATTTCATTTGCCTAGAGATATGACACCAGTAGGGTTTTCTCTAGGATCTAGGTCCTCTCCAGCCCTGTGAACTTGGCTGTTTACAGTGGCTCTCATGAGTTGACTCCCATTGAGAGGGTTTTAAATCCTATTAGATAGCTGTGTATTATTCCCCAAATAACAGCGCCACTACTGCACCAGTAGAGGTAGTTTGCTGTGCAGCTCATTTTGGTTGTTAGGCTTTAGGGCTGGGTTGTACCAGTGATTGATTTGCTGGGATGAAACAACATGAGGAAATCCAACTCAGAAAAGAGTTTGTTTACAGTTCCAAAAGAGAGACATCCCTAGCTTTTTAAAAAGTGAGAAAAATGTGACAATTTATGTTGACATATTATAAACACAGATGATTATATAATTATATTATAGTTATATATTATTCATTATATATTATATATATGTGTTTTTTTTTCTCAATTTTTGCAGTTTTCTTCCTCCCCTTAAGAAACACTGGGGGTTGGGCTGGAGAGTTGGCCTAGCAGTTAAGAGCGCCGACCACTCTTACAGAGGACCCGGGGTTTGATCCCCAGCACCCACATGGTGGCCCAGAACCCTCTGAAACTCCAATTCCAGGAGAATTCCAGTTCCAGGGGAACCGAGACCCTCTTCTGACCTCCGTGGCATTGCACAACACAGGTGCACAAACTTGCATGCAGACAGTACATTCATACGCATACAGAAATAAAAAAACAAACAAACAAACAAACAAAAACACAACACTGGGGAGCCTGGCTTGGTGGCACACGCCTTTAATCCTAGCACTTGGGAGGCAGAGGCAGGCGGATCTTTGTGAGTTCAAGGCCAGCCTGGTCTACAGAGTGAGTTCCAGGACAGCTGGGGCTACAGGGAGACCCTGTCTCAAAAAGACAACAACAACAAAAAAAGAAACACTGGGGGAGTGACAAACATTGAGTGAGGCTTGAGGATGTAGCTCAGTAGTAGGCTGCTTGCCTACTAAGCACTAGGACCTCAGTTGTCTGGCCAGCAGGGCGCACTCACACCCACAGAGGCACAGACACAATCTACTTGATTGACGTCTAACTAGTAGGAGAAACAGCATGGCGCTGTCAGGGCCGGGCGGTTTACTCAGCACCACAGCTCCCAGATCCCTAGGAAACTCCGGGACATCCTAAAGTCACCTCTACCAGTCTACTAGGTAGCCACGCATGATAGGGCGAGCTCTAAGGCCGCAGGCTCCGCCCCTTCCCAGGGCCCGCCCATCACCTGGAGGCTGAGAAAAGAAGGCAGCTTCCTGTCTTGCGATTCTGCCAGCGACCGAGCGGTGGCGGTGGTGATGGAGGGGGTGTGGCCGGGAGCGCGAAGTCCCGAGAGTAGGGAAGAGGAGGCGGGGTGGCGCGCACCCGCGTACGTGTGCGCGCGCGGCCGGCGGGGCGGCGGAGTCGGCGGAGGCGGAGGCGGCGGATCGGCGGAGTCGGCGGAGGCGGCGGCGGCGGCGGCGTTATCTTCGCGGTCTGGACGGTGCGTGCTGGCGTGGGTGACCACGGGAGAGGTAGGTAGGGGCCGGCTGCATGGAGCCGCCTAGGGCCCTGGCTCGCGTGTGGCGGACCCCCGGGGACGCCCGGTCACCCGGCGGACCCCGGTCGGCACTGTGCTTCAGGTAGGAGCCGGGGGCTCAGAGGCCTGAACTTAACCGACTCGCCCGCGACGACCGGGCGCCGGGTGTGCCCGCCTCTCTGCGAGGCGACAGCCCTGCCCTCGTTTGTGGGGCCGGGGCCGGGATGCGACGACCCGGCGGGGGCGCGGAGGTCGGGTGGCGAGCTGCAAGGCAGGGGTCTGAGGGGCGGGGCTGGGCCCGGGTCCTGCGCGGGGGCTCTGGCCTTGCAGGCTCCCGCCAGGCTAGGAGACACCCCGACTCACCTGCGCCTCTGAGCCTTGAGAAGGGACTCCCATCCTTGGCGGCCAGTGTGGAAAGTTGAGTCTTTGGGTGGGATGGTTTAGGAGTTTTAAGTAGTTGGAAGGCAGCCTATGCGTCCTGGCAGGTGGTGGTCTATTCGTAGTGAGCGGCAGTGGCCTTTACCATGAAATTTAATTGCACGGAGGTAGATTTTTGCAAAAAATCCTGTCAACTCAATAGAGTTCTGTTTAAAGAGTTCGCAAGTCTTTCAATACTTAGACAGTTTTGCAAATACTGTTGCCGTCAAAGCTTTTCTTTGACACCAGTGTTAATTTTCTAGGCATAATGGTTATGAAAGCTTCTGTAGAGGATGATGATTCAGGATGGGAACTCGGTGTTCCTGAGAAAATGGAAAAAAGCAGCACTACAAGCTGGGTGGACATAACCCAGGATTTTGAAGAAGCTTGTCGGGGTAAGTTTTAATTTTTTGGACAACTTCAGAGTCTGCCACAGGGTGAAGTAAAAGCATGATTGTGATTTCTTAGTAACTTATCTTGACAAATGGAAAATCCAAATCAAAACAAAACGAATCAGTTAAGTGTCATTTATCAGGTTTGTGATAGTTTTTTTTAGAGCCAGGGTCTGGTATAGCCCAGGCTGACCAGAAACTCTCCATGTAGCCAAGGATGACCTTGAACTCCTGATCCTCATGTCTACACCTCCTAAGTCCTGGATTACAAGTAGGGACCACCACGTGGGGCTTCAGTTTATTAACCACACTTTTTTCTGCCCTCATTTGGTAATAAGTACAGGCCATAAGTGGTCTTGCATGCCTTTAATCCCAGCACTCTAGAGGCAGAGGCAGATCTCCATGAGATCTACATAACAAGTGAGTTCCAGGCCATCTGGGGCCACAGGAATACCCTATCTCTAAAAAAGTTAAAGATGTTGAGACACTTTAAAAAAATATTTGTGTGTCTGTGTGTGAGTATATGCACTCAGGTATGAAGGTGTGAATACCTGTGTGCATATACCTTCATGTGTAAACCTGGGTGGGTGTGCAGGCCAGAGTAGAGCATTGGATCCCTTGGAGCTGTAGTTACAGGCATTTGGGGGGAAGTATGGCTTGTGCTGGGATCCAAATGCTGGTCCTTAGGGTTGCGTATCAAGTGCTCCTTACTGATTAACCATCTTTCTAGCTTTGCAGCACTGTTTTCTTAATTCTTCTAACTTTAATAGGCCAGAAAATACATGAGGACCCGGAGTGGTGATGCAGGCCTTTAGTCCCAGCATTCCAGAGGCAGAGGCAGGTGGATCTTTGAGTTCAAGGCCAGCCTGAAAACCTGGACCGACCCCCTCCAAAGAAAAGAAAATAGCATGACGATAATTTCTAACTGTAGAAACATTAATTGTATTGAGCACGTTTATTTTTGCATTTTTGAGGGTTGAAACTGGTTCTATCTTGTTATTCCGATCCTCTGGTGGCTTCCTATTGGAAAAATAAAATCCTCCTTACTCCTTTTCCATGGCTTTATAAGATCTGATCCCTGCCTACTCTCAGACTTTATTTTTGTATAGTTACTCTGCCCTTTCCAGTCACCATATCTCAAACACACAAGATGAAGCTGGGCATGGTGGCACACGCCTTTAATCCTAGCACTTGGGAGGCAGAGGCAGGGGCAGGATCTTTGTGAGTTCAAGGCCAGCCTGGTCTACAGAATGAGTTCCAGGACAGCTGGGGCTACACAGGGAGAGCCTGTCTCGAAAAGACCCCCCCTAAAAAAAAAAACACAAGATGCTTTGCCAGGGCCTTTGTGGATTTTGTTTATCTTAAATTAATGCTCACCAGGCCTTCACTTAGCTGCAGCACTTTTTGTGCCTTTTTATTTATTTATTTTTGTCTTTTCAAGACAGGGTCTCCCTGCAGCCCCAGCTGTCCTGGAACTCACTCTGTAGACCAGGCTGGCCTTGAACTCACAAAGATCTGCCTGCCTCTGCCTCCCGAGTGCTGGTATTAAAGGTGTGCGCCACCAAGCCCGGCGACTTGTGCTTTTTATATACCCTTCCCAGTGAAGACTTCAAAACAACTTTAAGCAAATTCACCCCCTAGTCTCATCTCCAAATTTACCCTGCAGGCTTATGTTTGTCAGAAACCATGATTGTAATTATTTCTTGCTGATTGTCAGCCTTACAGTTTATAATATGTTTGGCAAGGGCAGAGATCACATGTATACCTAGAGTATAGAGCAGTGTGTGGCACAGTGAAGGGGAATGGAGGAGGTCGTGGCGCATACCCATAGTACTAGCTTCTCAGAAGTTTGAGACAGGTGGATCACTTGAAGGCCTGGAGTATAAGACCATCCTGAGAAATAAAAGATTTCCCTTGCAGTCCCTGCTTTAGAAAAAAGAAACATCTCCCCCACCCCTAGCAATGAATATTTAGAAATACGTGATAAGAGAAATGAGCATGTTTGTGCTTTAAAGGAGAGACTAAACAGAAAGAGGAGAAACAGACAGTAGAGTGAGCTTGAATTCCAAGAGAGGATGGGTTTAAGACCAGGCTGGTGAAATTGTCTTGGGGAAAGGCACTGAGGAAAAACAGATTAGGATGGTGAAGGTCCAGGTAAAAGTGGCCAGGCAGGATGATGAATTCATGCCTGACTGCATCTGTCTTCCCAGGAAGGTTAGGTCTTTTGGTAATCGTAGGGTGTATTTGAATAGTGCTTTAAAGGAGACAAGTAAAGACTTGGAGCAGTGTCAGGTAGAAAGGAAGCCAGCTAAGAATAAGCAAGATGATAAATCATATGCCTTCTCTTTTACTGTTGGACTCATGTTCAGTTAAAGTATGTCTCAGTGAGATAGTGGAAAGAACATTGAACTGAGAGTTGTCCATGTATGTCTACCCCAGGGAGAGAGGAATGTTACACTGCAGCTTTTATGGCTCAAACTTGTGATGATTAAATGGTTCACCCCAATCACTGTTCATTGATTTTAATATATATGTATGTACACATATATGTATATCAGAGGACTGTCTGAAGTGGGAAGGTTGCATCTTAAAGGAAAGGCCATGCATATTTCTGTAAGTGAAGATGAGGAAATTATCCTAGATTGAGATAAAACATTTGAGTGAGATTTCAGTGAGAGTTTCATGTTTTGGGAATACTAAATATTGCTTGGCTATAGAGCGGTTTTTGAGAGGATCTTTAGTGCCATTGTTTCTAGTTTTTGTTAATTTGAATTATTTTATGGGAAGTGATAAGGGCTTTGGGTATATGATTGAAAATGTGTTCCTGATATTTTTCTTCTAAAATTTTTTAAATTTACTAATTAATTAGCGTACCAAGTAACAGGTTTCCTTATCACATATATAATTTTGATTGATCTCTGCCCTCCCCCCACTGATACCTAGTATTCGATGCACTGCATGTCGTGTGTGTTCTGTTAGCCTCTCCAGCCACTTTCCTTAAACCCTTTCTTCCCTCTCATGGGTATGTTTCTATTTTCAGACCTCTATGCATACTCCCACATAAACAAACACAAAAATTAGAAGCAAGTCTCCATGACAGAATTTTCTCATGTAATATACTTTCCAGTTTTAGCCATTTTCCTGCAAATTTCATGATTTTCATTTTTCCTTATGACTGAATAAAATTCCATGGTGTGTATGTCCCACATGTTCATTATCCAACTATCTGTTGATGGACATCTAGGCGGATTCCATTTCCCAGTTAATGTGAGTAGAACAGCAGTAGACATAGAGGTGAGACCTCTCCATGGCAGGATAAAGAGTTGTTTGGGTATATACCCAGTAGTGGTATAGAAGGGTCATACATACAGTGGTTCTAGTTTTAGGTTTTTGAGAATCTTCCACACTGATTTCCACAGTGGCTACACCAGTTTACACCCTCAACCATCAGTGAATTAAGACTTCCTGTTTTTGCCCACGTCTTCCCAGAATTTGTCACTTATTTTTTTATAATAGCCATTCTGACCAGGAAGAAATGTAATCTCAAAGTAATTTTAACTAATGTTTGTTTAAAAATTTTTTTATTTTTATGTGTATGAGTATTTTCCCTGCATGGCTCTGTCCCACATACATGCAATGCCCTCAGAGGCCAGAAGAGGGTGCCAGATCCTCCTGGAATTGGAGATATTGGCATGAGAAGGCAGTGCTCTTAACCACTGAGCCATCTCTCCAGCCCTCAAAGTAGTTATTTTAATAAATATTTTATTATTTTTATTTTATGTCTTGCTTGCGTCTGTGTAGGTGCACCGGTGTTGTGCAATGCCCACAGGGGCATTGGATTCCCCTGGAACTGCAGTTACGGATGGTTGTTAGCCACCATGTGGGTTTTAGTATTGAACCTGGGTCCTGTGCAAAAGCAGCCAGTGCTCTTAACCACTGAGCCATCTCTACTCCCCAAAGTATGTTTTTTTAAAAAATATTTTATTATTTTTATTTTATGTGTATGAATGTATTGTCTGCTCGTAGGTAAATGCACTCATGTCATGCAATACCTCCAGAGATCAGAAAAGGATTTCAGATCTCTGGAAGTGCAGTTATAGACAGTTGTTAGTTTCAATGTGGGCACTGGGAATCAAACCCGGGCCCTCTACAAGAGCAGCCAGTTCTCTTAACCACTGGGCCATTTCTCCAGCTACTCGAGGTAGTTTTAATTTGCATTTTCTTGTGATGGCTAAGGGTGCATAATGCTCTATAAAAGTTATTGGCTGTGTTTCTTTTTAAAAAATATTTATTTATTTATTGTCTTTTTGAGTCATGGTGTCCCTTTAGTCCCACTTGGCCTGGAGCTTGCTCTGTAGACCAGGGTGGCCTTGAACTCACAGAGATCCGCCTGCCTCTGCCTCCTAAGTGCTGGGATTAAAGGTGTGCTCTACCACGACTGGAAAATATTTTATTTATGTGTATGAGTGGTATTCCCTGCATGTTGGTAGGTGCACTCAAGTGGTGCAAAGTCCCTTGAGAAGGTCAAAAGAGATAGGGATGGTTGCTAGCTGCCATGTGGGTGCTGGGATTCAAACCCAGGTCCTCTGCAAGAACAGTCAGTACCCTTAACCACTGAGCATTTCTTCAGCCCCATCTTCTCTTTAAAAAAAAATATCGTTTGCTGGGTGTGATGGCGCACGCCTTTAATCCTAGCACTTCGGAGGCAGAGGAGGCGGATCTCTGTGAGTTCAAGGCCAGCCTGGTCTACAGAGTGAGTTCCAGGACAGCTGGAGCTACAGGGAGACCCTGTCTCAAAAAAAAGACCAAAATAAAAAAATCATTTGTCTATATTTTATGTGTTTTGCCTACATGTATGTAAATGCACTGTATGCGTACAGTGCCTATGGAGGCCAGAAGAGAGGGCATCAGATCTCCTGAAACTAGAGTACAGTGGTTGTTATCTGTCATGTGGGTGCGAGGAACAGAACCAAGTCCTCTGGGAGAGCGGCCAGTGCTCTTAACCACTGAGCCATCTCTCCAGTCCCTGGTGTTTCTTCTGTTGAGAATGGTCTGTTCAGTTTGTTATTAATCATTTAATGATTAGTAGTTTTGTTCTTTTAGTGTTTCATTTTTGCAGTTCTTTGTTCTGTGTAATAACTCCCTTTCTGAAGAATAGGTTACCAAGATTTTCTCTCATTCTGTAGTCTGTTTACTGTGCAGGTAGTCTTCTTTGCTGTGTAGAATTTTTTGATTTAATGCCATTTGTCACTTCCTGGGGCTCTCTCCTGTGTTATTGGTGTTCTATCCAGAAAGTTCTTGTCTATACCTATATCTTGAAGTAGTTCCACTTACAGGTTTAGTGTTTCAAATTTAGACCTTTAGACCTTTAGATTAAGTTCTTTTAAAGAGTGTTAAGAGCACCGAGTCCTCTTGCAGAGGACCCAGGTTCGATTCCAGCACCCACATGGCGGCTAAAGAACCATCTTAAATCCAGTCCAGGGGAATCCGATGCCCTCTTCTGCCCTCCGCGACATTGCACGACATGGGTGCACGAACCTACATGCAGACAGTACATTCATACACACATAAAATAATAAAATTAAAAAAATTAAGAATTTTATCTTTAAAAAATTAGAATTAATTTTTTTTTTTTTTTTTTTGAGACAGGGTCCCCTGTAGCTCTGGCTGTCCTGGAACTCACTCTGTAGACAAGGCTGGCCTCGAACTCACAGAGATCCCTGTGCCTCTGCCTCCCAAGTGCCAGGATTAAAGGCGTGTGCCACCACGCCCGGCATTTATTTATTTGTGTTTGTGTATCAATGTACTGTCTGCATGCAAGTTTGTGCACCCGTGTCGTGCAATGCCGCGGAGGTCAGAAGAGGGTGTCGGATTCCCCTGGAACTGGAGTTCTGGAATTGGAGTTTCAGACGGTTCTCGCCCACCATGTGGGTGCTGGGGATCGAACCCAGGTCCTCTGTAAGAGCGGTTGGTGCTCTTAACCGCTAGGCCATCTCTCCAGCCCTAGAATTAGTTTTAAAATTGTATGTGTGGTTTGCTTACATGTATGTAACTACACCTGTGTGTGCAATGCCTGAACTGAGGTCCTCTGCAAGAACAGCAAGTGCTCTCAATCACTGATCCATTTCTTCAGCTCCTAGATTAAGGTTTTTTTATTTGAACTTTTTTCTTTTTTTATTTATTTATTTATTTATTTATATTTATTATTTATTATTTATTTGTTGTTCTTTTTTGAGACAGGTTCTCCCTGTAGCCCCAGCTAACCTGGAGCTCACTCTGTAGATCAGGCTGGCCCTGAACTCACAAAGATCCGCCTGCCTCTGCCTCCTGAGTGCTGGGATTAAAGGCATGTGCCACCACGCCCAGCTGAACTGACTTTCTTGCAGGGTGAGAAAGAGGGATATAATTTCATTCTTCTGCAAGCAAATACTCAGTTTTGCCAGCATCATTTATTGAATAAACTATTTTCCAGTGTATGTTTTCCATACCTTTGTTTGAAAATTAGGTGTCCATTGACATGTGAGGTTTTTTTTTGGGGGGGGGGTTCCTCTGTTCCGTTGATCTACATGTCTCTTTGTGCCAGTGCCATGCTGTTTTTATTACTGTGACTCTATAGTAGAACTTGAAATCAGGTGTGATTCTGCCAGCAATACTCCTTTTGAAAGGTTATCTGTGTTTTTTGTGTTGGCATGTGAATTTTAGGATTGTTTTTTCAAGTTCTGTGATGAATGTCATTGGAAATTTGATGGAGATTGAAGCTGTAGATTACATTTAAAATACAAATGGCTGGAGCTAGAGGACATCATGCTGAGTGAAGTAACACAGTCCCAGAAAAACAAACGACGAATGGTGTCCCTCATCTGTGGATGCTAGTGCCAAAAAAAGAAAAAAAAAAAATCATTTTCACAATATTAATTATGCCAATCCAGGAGCAGGCCAAATCTTTCCAATATCACAGATCTTCAGTTACTTTTTTTTCAGGATCTTAAACATTTTCATTGTAGAGGTTTTTCACCTTGTTTAGGATTATTGCTAGCTAATATTATTTTTTACCATAAGATTATGATATGTGTATAATCTGCAGTGTATGCCCAGGCGGGGCTGGCCTCTTATCCCTAATATACAGACGTAATGTGTTATCAACTTTGAGAGCGTTTACGTAGCAATTACTAATTTATTATTTTTTAACCATTGCAACTGGGATAGTTTTACTAATTTCGGTCACATTCTTTATCAGTATATGTATATGCTTTTTCTAGGTTTTTTTTTTTTGTTTTTGTTTTTGTTTTTTTCTTTAAATCCTGTGACTTTTCTGAAAGTGTTCATCAGGTCTTCAGGTATTGCGGTGGAGTCGATAGTGTCTTTCAAGTGCGAAGTTAAGTTACCTGCAGATAGGGGTAATCTGACCTTGGGCTTCCTATTGTACCCCTTTTATAATCATTAAAAAAAATTCATGTGCTAGAGAGATGCCTCAGTGCTGTTACAGAGGACCTGGGTTCAATTCCTAGCACCCACATGGTGGCTCAGAACCGTCTTTAGTCCTAGCACTTGTTAGGCAGAGGCAGGCGGATCTCTTGTGAGTTCAAGGCCAGTCTGGTATACAAAGTGAGTTCCAGGCCAGCTAGGGCTACAGGGAGGCCCTGTCTTGAAAATACAAAAAAAAAAAAAAAAAAAAAAAAGATTCATGTGTATGAGTGTTTTGCTTACATGTATATATATGTGCATTATGTGTGTCTTAGTGTCTAAGGAGGCATTGGCTTGGTTGGAACTGGAGTTCAGGTGCTTGCGAGCTGCTTTGTGGGTGCTGGGAACCAAACTTAAGAGCAGGAAGTGCTTTTAACCTCTGAGCTATCTCTTTGCCCCTCCTTTTATAAACTTTGTCTTGTGTTATTGTTCCAGGTAAGCCTTCGAGCACTATATGGAATAAGAGTAGAGAGAGTAGACACCCTGGTCTTGTTCTACATTTAGAGAAACACTCTCTTTTTTCATGTTAGTATAATGTTGGCTATAGGTTGGCTGTATATAGCCTTTCTTACATTAAGGTATGTTTCATCTGTTCTTGTTCAGAACTTTTATGGCAACATGTTAAGCTTTATTAAATGCCAATTTTACATCTATTGAGACGATCATGTGATTTTTATCCTTAAGAAATGTAGTGTATTGCCTTTATTTGCATATATTGAATCAACCTTGCATTCCTGGGATGCAGCCAACTTGGTTGTAATGTGTGAGCTGCTTAATGTGTTTCTGGATTCAGTTTGCAAGTATTTTGTTGAGAATTTTATGTCTCTGCTCATCAGTGAAATTAATGTGTAGGTTATTTTATTTTAGTCCGTGTGTCTCTGTATTTGTCTGTCTTCAGTTTTGGTATCAGGGTAATTAACGGTATTAACTGGCTTGATAGAGAAAGTTTGGTGTTGACTTTCCATTTTGGTAAAAGAATTTGAGAAGTGTCGGTATTACATCATAAAAGTTTGGCAGCCTGGTCTTTTTCTTTGTGGGTAGTCATTTAATTATTGCTTCAAGATCATTGCTTATTTGGGGGTCTATCTTTATTTCTTCTGGTTTTAATTTTGGTAGGCTATATGCATTTAGAAGTTTACCATTTTATTTTATTTTATACTTTTTAGGGTTTCCTATTTTATGGAATGTATGTTTTTGAAGTATTCTATAATGATTTGGATTTCGTTGGCGCAACTTTTTTTCCCTCAATTTAATTAGGGCTTCTCTGGTTTGGCTAGTTTGTCTAGGAGATGGCCAATCTTGTAAATCTTTTTAAGGAACCAATTCTTTCAATCTGTGTAGTTTTTTGATCTCCTTCATTAATTTCTGTCCTAATATTGACATCACATTGTTGTCATAGTAGATGATTTATCCATTGGCCCATATCCCCAGCCCAAGATTTCTGATTTTTTTTAATGTGCACATTTGTAGATATAATCTTAACTGTTTTTTAGGAATGGATTGGTTGTAGCCTAGAGGTTCTGGTAGAACTCTCATATGATTTTTCTTTTTTAAGGAATTTTTAGATTTCCTCTGCTTTCTTCAGTGACTCCCTGTATATTCAGAAATGTATTGTTCACTCTCTAAGTATTTGTATAGTTTTGGAGATTGGTCTTGCTTGATTTTTAATTTTATTCCACTTGTGTGATAAGATTCAGGGTTGTTATTTTCGACTTTGTGTGAATGAAGCTTGCTTTGTGGCCTGTACTGTGATCAGTTTTAGAGAAGGTTCCTTGTAGCACTGAGAAGAACGTATTCTGTGTTGAGGGGAATATTCTGTAGGTACTGGTTAAACTCAATTGACTTATGGTATGATTTAGCTGTGCTGTTTCTTTGTTGATTTTTTTTTTTTTTTAGTTTGGAAGATCTGTAGCTTGCTTTGTGGCCTGTACTGTGATCAGTTTTAGAGAAGGTTCCTTGTAGCACTGAGAAGAACGTATTCTGTGTTGAGGGGAATATTCTGTAGGTACTGGTTAAACTCAATTGACTTATGGTATGATTTAGCTGTGCTGTTTCTTTGTTGATTTTTTTTTTTTTTTTTTTGGAAGATCTGTCTGATTGAGAGTAAGGTATTGATATTGAAGTTTCCACTGTTTGTCAGGACCTCTGTGGCCTTTCATACCTTTTAGCATTTATTTTATGAAGTTGGGGGCGCCTAGATTTGGTGCATAAATATTTACAATAGTTATTTTCTCCTTATTAATATGTAGTGTCCACTTAATCACTTCTATTTTTTAATTCCACCAGACAACAAGAAGTGCTGTGCCAGTCTCTTGCCAGCTTTTATTTGCCCGTTTGCTTAGTTTCCAACTTGTCAATCTGTTTTTTGGTTCTGTAAGTTTTCTGGGAACCAGTCTTATAAAAAAATATTTTATTAGTATTACTTTGCATAAATTTTTAGATTGAATTTTTGTGTGTTCTCATACATAACATCTCAATCGGTCTTAATCACCCTTGTACCCCTTTCTCCCTTGGCACCTCCCACAGCCCCTCCCCCCACTGGAATTCATACATTCTGTCATTTGTGTTAAGGCCTATTATGCCAAATTAATCTCCCCTGCTGCTCTTCAACAGGAAAGTTCATCCCCTGAGCTCTAGTCAGCCCATCTAGAGTCCCTTGATTTAAGGAGACCAGTTCACTCAACAGTAATCACCTGCCAATATTACTTCAGCTAAGATTGGGTTCTGGTGCCCATTTCGCCAGTTCCATCCTTAATGTAGGAGACTGCAGTGTCCATGGACCCACACTCTACAGACTCCTAGTCTTCACGGTTTGGCCGTTTACAACCTTTTGAGTTCCTGGTCCCCTATTACATGAGAGTAAAGAGATTCATTAGTGTCCTCTTGGCCCCTTGTTCTATGTTGTATGAGCCTTAGGTGTAGAGGTTACATTGTAGATGTGCTGCTTAGCCTTGGGCAATTCACAGACAGTGTCTGTGTGTGACCAGTTGTGGTACTCGTAATAGTCTTTATCTGGTGCAAGAGAAGCCTCTTTGATGAGTGGTGTCTGGGATATTTGTCTGTAAATATAAGGATACATGTCTTGCACTCAGTAAGAAGTTTTATTAGCCTAGAGATGTGACCGCCTTGAGAATTTCTCTGAGATCTATGACCTCTCTAGCCGTGTGTATTTGGTTATGTTTACAATACCACGCATGAGTTTCCCTCCATTGAGTGGGCTTTAAGTCCAATTAGTGATTGGATTCCCCCCCCAAGATAAAAGTGCCACTAATGCACAATGCTGGACACTGATGTGGATATTTGGTGTTGGACTATTGATTGTTATTCTCCCACAGTAGCTTGTGTAGTGCTCTCTAAAGCTATGAGAGCTAGCATTCAAGTGGCTTCCAGGTCAGTTCCAGCTCCAAATCCTGTCTCTGAAGTATGTCCTGTCTTCAGCAATAGGGTCTTAGCTTCAGGTTCTGGGAGGAAATCAAGGGCTGTGTAATTTTGGGAGTCTCTTGGACTACCCTGGCCAACGACTCAAAGGAAGGTTTCTCCTGTCTGGCACTGTTTCTTGTTATGTAGCCTTCAGTTATGCACATGCACTCAGGTAGAAATACTGTATGTGTAATTTGTCATTTGGTTGTTAGACTAATATGATTCCCTCAGTTTTCTTACACTGGTTAGGCATTACTTATCTCTCAAGCCCCCAACCCTCTCTCCGTGTCTTCCCCATTTAAAGTGTCCTCCTCTATCCCATTGCTCCTCTGATAATAGCATCTCCTATGCTTGAGCTCCTTCTTTCCCTTTATCCCCACCTTTCCCTCTATGACCCTCCCTCTTCACTCCCATTTAATACCCTCATTTTATCCATTTCTCCTTAGTAACACTTGTTTAGTACTAGTCTTGTCTCTTAGGTTCCCACTTTTCCCCTAACCTTACGGGATACTTCACTTAGCATAACACCTTGTAGATCCATCCATTTACCTGCAAATTTCATGTTACTGTCTCTCTTTGCCACTGAGTAGAACTCCATTGTATAAATGTACCACATTTTTATTATCCACTTGTCAGTTGAGGAACACTTAGGTTGCCTCCATCTCTTAGCTATTGTGAAAAGACCAACACCAAGCCAGGCATGGTGGTGCATGCCTTTAATCCCAGCACTTGGGAGGCAGAGGCAGGTGGATCTCTGTGAGTTCAAGGCTAGCCTGGTCTACATAGTGAGTTCCAGGACAGCTGGAGCTACAGGGAAACCCTATCTCAAAAAGACCAAAATAAATAAATAAATAAATATAGCTGGGTGTGGTGGTGCACACCTTTAATCCTCGCATTTGGTAGGCAGAGGCAGGAGGATCTTTGTGAGTTCAAGTCCAGCCTGGTCTACAGAATGAGTTCCAGGACAGCTGGGGCTACAGGGAGACCCTGTCTCGAAAAGACCAAGAAAAAGCAACAACAAACATGGGTGTGCAAGTATCTCTGCAACAGGATGAGTCCTTTAGATGTGAGCCGAGGAGCGGGAGACCTGGGTCAGATGGTGGTTTGCTTTTAGTTTTTAAAGAGTTCTTCACACTGCTGTCCATAGGGGTTATATGAGCGTGCAATCCCACCAGCAGCAGTGAGTGAGCGTTATGTTAGAGAAAGCCACCTGTAGTAACAGAATGGTTTGACTGCTGTCCTGTAGTTAGCTCAGAAAATGCTGTGTACTCCTACAACTGTAGAGAACTGGTTGAAGAAGATGTAGTTTCTATGTTTTCTTTTAAGAAACAGGTTTCAGTATTTAGTGAAGTGAGGAGAGAATGAGGAAGGGGGCAAGAGAAAGAAGGAAAAGGAAGGTATATAGGCTGGAGGTCTGAAAAGCACTGAAGAAAATATTATGTATTAACTCTAGAGAAAAAAGATACAATAAAAGACTTTTCCAATGAGATATGCATTACGTAACAGCTGAGCTCTTTCGGAACAAAAGCGTATATACTAAACATTGCACATGTATACTAAACATTGTACATGTGTATAAACTATAAAGGATGACTAGAAACACAAATGAGCATAGAGTGAAATAGAAGGTATTGTGTTTTCAGTCAGTGCTTCTTTCTGGTTGGAGGAAGCCCCCTGCCCCCCTCCTGTGTTTTACCTTAGTTCTTTGTCAGGATACCACAAGCTCCATCCTGTGATCCAGGTAGCTGCTCCTTGCAGTGGCTAGAGTTGGGAATGTTGAAAGACTCTCAGCCTCAGACAATTTTTTTTTAATTAATTATTTTTTTGTGTATGAGTGTACTGTGTGCATGTAGGTCTGTGTGCCCATGTCATGCAGTGCTGCTGAGGTCAGAAGAGGGTGTCAGATTCCCCTGGAACTAGAGTTAAGGATGGTTCTTAGCCGCCGTGTGGGTGCTGGGGATTGAACCTGGGTCCTTCGCAAGAGCAGCGGACACTCTTAACTGCTGAGCCATCTCTCCAGCCCCTCAGCCTCAGATTCTTACACTGCTGGTATCTCTGTACTCTGTTGCTCTTGTGAGGGTGCTGTGCTATCCTCCAGGTGCTGCCACACTCTTCCCGAGGTCCCAGTAGATTCTTTACACGGTGGGGGATGGTGAGCATCTGTAGATCTCTCAACTTCAGATTCTCATATCCCTTTTCTGGAGTTGTATATATGGGGTCCAGTGCTGCTGTCTGCCAGTAGGATGGTTCAGCTCATTCAGCCTCTGTGGGTGGGTTCAGCTCATTCAGGCTCTGTAGATGGGTTCAGCTCATTCAGCCTCTGTGGGTGGGTTCAGCTCATTCAGCCTCTGTGGGTGGGTTCAGCTAATTCAGCCTCTGTGGGACCCTTCAGAGATCAGGTCACTTGCTTCTCTGCACAGTGGTGGGGAAGGGGTTGTGGGTGTTGGAAATCTCACAACTTCAGGTTCTGTTTCTCCTGTGTGTTGGCAGTTTTCTCTGATCCAGTTTCCTCTGTGGGCTGCTGAGTTCACCCTTCTGTTGGGTTTCCAGCAGCATGAACTTTTTTTAAATTTCTGTATGTGTATCAATGTACTGTCTGCATGCAGGTTTGTGCACCCGTGTCGTGCAATGCCACGGAGGTCAGAAGATGGTGTCGGATTCCCCTGGAACTGGAGTTCTGACAGAATTGGAGTTTCAGGCGGTTCTCGGCTGCCATTTGGGTGCTGGGGTTCGAACGGTTCGAACCTCTGAAACCGGGTCCCATCTCTCCAGCCCGTATGAACTTTTTTCCAGGCCCTGTGCTGAGTGTTCAGAGTCCTTTACCACACTTTGAGTGGACTCTTAATGGACAGAATGAGTACCTTTTCAAAAAGAGAAAACTCTTGAGTCAGATACGGGCAGAACAATCTCTGCCTCTCACTAAACCAGTTATTTTGGATAGTTGAACCGACTTAAGTCTAAGCTTTTCTTCTGTGAAAAGAGGTTTCTATTTTAGACAATTTGTAGGATTAGATGAATAGTGGGTATAAAGTTTATGGGCTTTGGTAGGCAGGCAGGGATGGTAGTTCTTGCTACTTACGATTTTATTAAGTACACTGTTGGAAGTGTAGCTTATACTAGTGGATTGCGATGAAGAGAGCCCATAGACTTGTATTAAAGGTTATTCTTACATGTAAATTGAACAGTACAGTGAAAGCTTTGCTTTTGAGGAGGGGCTTCAGACAGTCTCCCTGTAACCGTGGCTGTCCTGGAACTCACTGTATAGACCAGGCTGTTCTTGAACTCACAGAGATCTGCTTGGCTCTTCCTCCTGAGTATTAAGATTAAAACAGGTGTCACTGTGCCTGACATCGATGCCATGTTTATATCCTGTGTGATTTTTGTTTTGCTTTGATTTTTTATTTATGTTTTTATTTAATTATCATTTTTTATTGATGCTTTGTGTATTTCATGCATCATTTTCCAATTCAGTTCAGGCATATTTCCCTTTCCCTTCCCCCCTCCCCACCCCACCCCATCCCAGATCATGCATTCACCAGAACTTTCTGCATCTTTCTGTTTTTTTTTTTTCATTTTTCTAATAAGTGTAATTTATGAGTACACAATCTTCGTAAAACCAATTTCAAGCAGTTGTGTCCAAACCCACACAGCTCATGGGTCCCACCATCTAGCAGCGGGGGTGGGGTGGGGCTTGTATGTTCAATCAAGTTGATCAATGGTGCCAGACTATATGTTGTAGTTTCACCATTCACCCAATCGCAGCCCTTATATTCTACCCCCCCCGTCTTCCGCAGATTGTTCCCTAGGCTTAGAAAAGGGGCACAGGTGTGATGAGAAACAAAATAGTTACTTTCTCTGGGCTGTTGTCTTGGACTCTGGTCAATTCTGGCTGTTTCCTTTCATGGCTGAAATTTGTCCAGAAATCGATCCTACTAATGAAGCAAAGCAATTAGATATATAGGTATTTAAACAGTACTAATTGTTATGGTAGGTTACTTTGGTATAGACACAGATGTTTGGATGGTGGTATGTTAATCCATGAATACATTTTTTCTGTTAAAATATGACAGGGTCTTACTGTGGTCTTACTGATGCTTGTGGCATCAGCCATGGGTTATTCCTCCAAGGAGAGAGCTAATAGCCAATTAGATTGTGGATACACAGACATATGGCTGCACTGTGCACGTATTTCCAGGCAGGTGAGGTGTAGCTGGTGTGACGGAGTCTTGCTTGACTCAAGGAGACCTATATTTGCTTTATTGGTTTAGTGGCCTTTGGTACACTCTCTGGTATTCCAGAGACCATCTGTACACTTGCAAGTGTGGTCTCAATACATCTTTCCCATGTTTACATCAGGTCTTTGACATCAGGGCCTTTACACCTCTCTTCTTGCAGGTATCCCGTTTGGGGCAAGGAGCCTTTACCTTTTGTGGGGGCTGGATCCCCTGGCCAATATCTCCTTTGTAGAATAATCCATTGCTGATGTCAGAGCTCCTGTATTAATATATTTTGCTTAAGTGCATAGCTTAAGGAGACTTTAGTATTATATTTGGTTCTGAATAGAGTAATCCTTTTCACAGTTCCTATGTCTATTATAGTCAATTAAAGAAGTCAATTATAAGAGATTACCTCTATAACAGTTGTCTCAATTTACAGTTGGAGAACGACCTCATCATCATATTTCTCCTTGTTCTTGTGGGGGGAGGTAAGAAAGCCTCTCGTATTAAAACCTTTGCGGCACCTAGAAGGTAAGTTTCATTAGGACTCATTATATCTAGTTATGACAAGTAGGATCACCGGGGGTTTGATGTTTGTAGCAATCTGAGGCTTTTCTGCCTTTCATGTTCAGACTGGCCAACCTTTCTGTTGGCACTTTCTGGTACATCCTACTCATGCAAAGCTGTATTTTTTCTTTCTCAGCCATTTTGACCTGTTGGAAATACAATCTTTTCCGTAGTTAGTTTAAGATTTGAATTGCAAGGTTTTTGACCACAGGTTTCTATTCTATCTGTATCCCTCTTTTTTTAGGTTGGTTTGTTTGCCCATCGCGCCAACCGTTCGACCCCCCTGGGGTGGAAGCGGCCGAATTGCCAGCCAGTGGCCTGTGTAGGGGGGGCTGGCTGGGTTGTGTACGGGGCATTTCTTAGTTTGCACCCTTTGTGGGGAGCATGCTCACGGTGGCAACACCGAAAAATGTGGGTGCCAGTCCCCAAGTTACCATGACCTCAGGGCTGCCGAGCAACAGGCTAACAGAGCATTACAAACTTTTGGAACAGCTTACCAGTCCTAATAACACTACCAGGTAAAATCCTGTGAGACCGATCTGGCAAAAAATGTCGATTACTTGTTGAACTCACGTTCAATTAAATACATGATGGATATATGCCACCCGTGTCCCTTCCCCCCCCCCACTCTTCCCACCCTCCGATTCACACTTTCAGTAAGGTTTCTGATGCAGTCTTTCTTTTGTTGTCTTTTAATATGCATCCCTCTCCCACACAAATATTTATAAGTGGGTTATTGGCACTAGCATCCACAGATGAGGGATACCATTTGTCGTTTTTTTTCTGGACCGTGTTACTTCACTTAACATATGTCTTCTAGCTCCATCCATTTTTACCTGCAAAGCTCATGATGTTGTCTTTCTTTACCGCTGCAATAGAATTCCATTTTGTACATGTACCACATTTTCTATATCCACCTCAGTTGAGGGGCCATTAGGGTGGTTCCAGCTTTTGCTAATGTGAACAGAGCTGCAATAAATATAACTGTGCATGTATGCCTGCAGTAAGATGAGTCTTGTGGGTAATATACCCAGGAGTGGTATGACTGGGTCACATGGCAGGCTCATTTTGAGTCTTCTAAGGGCTCTCACACTGCTTTCCATAGATGGTGTACAATTTATATTCCCACCAGCAATGGATGAGTGTTCCCTTTCCCCACAACCTCTCACGCACTTGGTATCATTTGTTTTTCTTGATCCGAGTCAGTCTTATTGGAGTAAGATGGTATCTTAAATGGTTTTAATTTGGACTTCCCTTTTTTTTTTTTTTTTCTTTTCTGGTCTTTTTTGAGACAGGGTCTCCCTGTAGCCCCAGCTGTCCTGGAACTCACTCTGTAGACCAGGCTGGCCTTGAACTCACAAAGATCCGCCTGCCTCTGCCTCCCAAGTGCTAGGATTAAAGGCGTGCGCCACCACGCCCGGCTAGATTTGTAGTCTTGATTGTAGTTTAGAATTTTGTTTGAGACAGTCTAAACCCTAAATGTAAGTCTGTAATTCTAGCACTCAGGAAATAGAGGCAGGAGGTTTTTGAGTTTTAGGCCAGTTTGGGTTGCATACCAAGACTGTCTCAAACTCAACCCACACCAAAGAACTGGAAAACAAAGCTAGAACAGAATGAACATAGACATAAAAACCAAAGGAAAAGCAGACACAGTTATATTTGTTTCTTTCTCTCTCTCTCTTCTGTCTTTTTTTTTTTTTTTTTTTTTTTTTTTTTTTTTTTTTTGGTCTTTTTGAGTCAGAGTCTCCCTGTAGCTCCAGTTGTCCTGGAACTCACTGTGTAGACCAGGCTGGCGTTGAAGTCACATAGATGTGCCTGCCTCTCCCTCCTGACTGCTAGGATTACAGGCATGCACCACCATGCCTGGCTTATATTTGTTTCTTAAGTGTAACAGTGGTTTCTTTGGTAACAGAGTAGTAGGATTTGGGGAGACACTGGTGATTCTTTTGGTGCTATAAAATTTGTGAACTGATGGTGAAGCTATTATTCATACACATTTTACTCATCTTTTAGTGGCTCTTAAGAATTTTCTAGATCATATATAGTAAGTTGTAATTTTCAGTATTTCATTTATTGTTAGGTAGGTCATACAGTCCTTCATATTCCCTATCTTGAGGCTTTTCATTTTTTATTTTCCAAATTATAATTTAAATATATTGTGTGTGTGTGTGTGTGTGTGTGTGTGTGTGTGTGTGTGTGGATTTGGGGGAAGTAGGAGGGAGAGAGGGGGAGACAGAGGGAGAGTGCTAGCTAGCTGTGGGGTTGGGTGTACTGTGGTGCATGTGTGAAGGTTCAGGACAACTTTGAGGAATCAGTTTTTGCTTTCTACTTTGTTGAGGTAGAGACTCATTTTTGCTGCTGCACTGCTATGTACTTCACATTAGCTGGCCTTTGAGCATCTAGATAGAGCGGTTAGGGTATTTGCCTGTCCCCCTCTCATCTTGCTGTAGGAGTATTGGGATTGGAGATGGGCCACTGCATTCACGTTTTTTTTTTTTAAACCTGAGGTCTGGGGATTGAACTTGGTTCACAGGCTTGTGTGGTTAGCACTTTTGCCTGCTGAACCATCTCTTGGTGCAGTCATTTATTTTGCTTGATAGATAACACTATTTTAAGTAATATTTGTTGGCCTTTTTCTCTAAGAAACCTGCCTAGTATAAACCATCTCATCTGGCTACTTGTAAACAAGTTTCTGCTCTTCATATTTTATTTAGTTTTCTACACTTAGATGACTTTAGAGTTATAAGCCTGTAACTTAGATATTTAATGTAAACATAATTGATGAACCCCAATATAGTTCCTTTGAATTTATTTCTCATTTTAATTCATTTATTCCAATTTGGGTAGGAGTCAGAAAACCCAGCTGGAAACTGAGTTTCTGAGTGGAACTTTGAACACTTAATACAGAGTGCTCTGACTTGGCTTTCATGTTTAAGAACCTTTAATGCTAATTTTTGGTTCTTTTCTCTTGGGTAGACTACATTTAGAGAAAGTTATCTAATCCTCTGTTTTGAGATTAAAGATCTGACTTGACTGTTCAAGATGTAACAGTTAAGTGAGTGGCATAGTCTGGGGTTACCACATAATATTTTCCAATTCGATCCATTTTTTCTTTATAGTTGAGTAAAATTCCATTGTGCATATATAATACATTTTCCTTATCCATTTATCTGTTGATGGACATATAGGCTGACCCTATTTTCCTGGCTGTTGTGAACAGAGCAGCATTGAACACAGATGTGCAGGTATGTCTATGGTAGGATATAGAGGTTTTTATAATATATATGTATTTTCCCAAGAGTGATAGTTCTGATCCATGTAGTAGTTGTACTTTAGCAGCACTTTGATTTCCATAGCGGCTTTACTAATTTACACTCATACCAGCAGTGGATAAATGGTCCCTTTACCTCAGATCCTCTCCAGCTGTTATTTGTTTTCTTGATGATAGCTATTCTGACTGGAGGGAGATAGAATCTCAACCTATTTCCTTGCTGGCTAAAGATGTTGAACACTTTAAAAATATTTCTTAGCCATTTGTATTTTTTCTGAGAGCTCTGTCCGGTTCCATTGACCCCCCCCCCTTTTTTTTTTTGACTGAGTTGTTTTCTTTGATGTTCAGTTTCTTGAGTTCTTAGTATGTTCTAGATCTTAATCCTATCAGATGTGTAGCTGGCGAAGATTTCCTCCCATTCTGTAGACTGACTCTTCACTGGATTGACAGTTTCCTTTGCGGTACAGAAGACTTTTAATTTCACAGGGTCATTTTTATTGCTTATTGGCTGTATTTCCTCAGGAACTAGGGTACTATTGAGCAAGTCCTTACCTGTCTTAAACATGAGGTGTTTGTACTATTTTTCGTCTAACAGCTTCTGAGTTTCAGTTCTTAGGTTGAGCTTTTTGATTCATTTGGAGTTGATTTTTATGCAGGGTGAGAGATAAGTATCAAGTTTAATTTTTCTCCATGTAGATATTCAGCACTTTTCCCAGCACCATTTGTTGAAGATGTTGTCTTTTTTTTCCCTAATACTTATATTTGTCATATATTTTTTTTTCATTCTTTCACCCTAAGTAGTGTCTGTCTTATGGTGAAGTGCATTTCTTGGAAGTATCAAGATGGTTCTTGCTTTAAAAAAAAATATGTGTATGCACACACTTGCATCCCAAGCATGGTGGTGTGCATACCTTTAATCCCAGCACTCAGAAGGTAGAGCAGGCAGATTTCTTGTGAGATTGAGGCCAATCTGATCCACGTAGTTCCAGGCCAGCTGGGGTTACAAGGAGACCCTGTTTCAAAAAGATATGTGCGTGCGTGCTTGCGTGCGTGCGTGCGTGCGTGTGTGTGTGTGTGTGTGTGTGTGTGTGTGTGGGTGTGTGTGCATGCGTATGTGTCGAGCTGGAGTTACAGTGGTTTTGTGTGTGTGTGTGTGTGTGTGCGTGTGTGCATGCGTGTGTGTCGAGCTGGAGTTACAGTGGTTGTGAGCAGCCTGATTGCTGAGAACTGAATTTGTGTCTTCTAGAAGAGCAGCAAGTCTTTAACCACCGAGTCATTGCTGCAGTCCTAATACCTTTCTTTTGATCTAATCTGTTAATAGTCTTTGTCTTTTCATTGGGGAATTGAGACCATTAATCTTAATACTTATTACTGAAAGGTGTGTATTGATTCCCATCATGCTGATTCTGGTGTGTGTGTGTGTGTGTGTGTGTGTGTGTGTGTGTGTGTGTGTTTCCCTACTCTTGTGTAACTATTCTAGTTTAGTTTCTTTCTTGTGGCTTTGTGGATAGCTTTTATTTCTCTTCAGTGGGAAGGATTCCTTCAGGTGCCTTCTGTGAAGTAGGCTTAGTGGTTATAAATTCCTTTGCTTTGCTTTTATCATGCACAGTTTTTACTTCTTGCTTTATGACAAATAGCTTTGCAGAGTTTAGTAGTGTGGGTTGGTGGTGGTTGTCTCTCAGAACTTGAAATACATCTTTCTAGGCTCTCTGGCTTTTAAAGTTTCAATTGACAAATCTGTTACTCTGATGTGCCTGCCTTTATATATCATATGACTTGGTGTTTCTGTTTTCCTCTTGCAATATAGTTCTTTGTTTTGTATATTTAATGTTTTAATTACAATATGGCAAGGGTAGGCTTTTTTCTAGTCTTATCTGTTTGGTGTCCTAAATGTCTCCTGTATCTGGATTGGCATCTGTTTTACTAGATTTGGGGAATTTTCCATTAGGATTTTTTAAAAAAGGATTTTCTGTGTGTGTGTGTGTGTGAGAGAGAGAGAGAGAGAGAGAGAGAGAGAGAATTTGCGTATTTGCATGCCTATGGAGGCCAGAAGAGGGCATTGGATCCCCTAGAGCTAGAGTGGTTGTGAGTTGCTTGATGGGTTCTGGGACTCAAATTTGGGTCTTCACAAGAACAAGTGCTCATAATCACTAAGCCATCTCTCCAGGCCCATGTTGTTCTGCTTGCATGTGTGCAGAGGTGGGAGGACAACTTGGGGAAATTGACCTCTTCTTCCACTATGTATGTAGATCCTAGGATTGAACGCTGGTAAAGCACTGAGCCTTGTCACTTGCCCTTCCC
The DNA here is from genome assembly GCA_009823505.1 of Rhizomys pruinosus. Lineage (NCBI taxonomy): Eukaryota > Metazoa > Chordata > Mammalia > Rodentia > Spalacidae > Rhizomys > Rhizomys pruinosus. Next base: position 2,068,099 of record VZQC01009601.1, on the reverse strand, counting down.
CTCATTATGATTCCTCTGAATTTTTTTTCTTTGCTTATAAACCGTAGATTTGCTCTTTGATAGAGTTTTGTATATCTTGGACCACTGTACCTTCTTAGTATTTTATTTTTTAGTTACATTTACTTATTTTGTGTGTGCATGTGTATGAGCATGCATACCACTGTATGTGTGTATGGACGTCAGAGCACAACTTGCTGGAATTAGCTTTCTCCTTCCACCGTAATCCCCAAACTCAGATCATCAGCATTGGCTGCAATAGTGCCTTTATCTGCCAAGCTTTCTTTGTCCTTGTGGGATTATTCTGGTTTCCTTTTTTTTTTTTTTTTTTTTTTGTCCTTTGCAAAAACTTTTATATCAGGTAGTTTCACTCAGAGTATCTACAACGTTTCCAGGTTGAGATGGACATGTGCATCTATTCATATGTACATAATCACTTAGGAACTCTATTTGGTATAACTTCCCATTTTTGGTATACAGAAATAACTATTTTCTTTTTTATTTTTTTAAATTCTTTTTTATTTTTTTTTTTATTTTTTTTTTTATTTTGTATGTGTATGAATGTACTGTCTGCATGTAGGTTTGTGCACCCGTGTCGTGCAATGCCGCGGAGGTCAGAAGAGGGTGTCAGATTCCCCTGGACCTGGAGTTCTCCTGGAATTGGAGTTACAGACGGTTCTTAGCCGCCATGTGGGTGCTGGGGATCGAACCCGGGTCCTCTGCAAGAGCAGTCGGTGCTCTTAACCGCTAGGCTATCTCTCCAGCCCCAGAAATAACTATTTTCTTAATGCAGCACAGAAGACATATAGTCAGTTATTCCCTAGAATGCATATATAAATTATTCACATTAAAAAATTAAGAACAAAAAGCCTTATATGCACGAAAGATTAAAAACATACCTAATTTAAATGTATTTCTGACAATATACACTACTAGCTTTATAAATCTGGTAAGTATGGCATGATACACAGTGGCTTGAGCATACAGACGGGCCTGCTCCAGGTGTACTGAGGATTCACTCTCCACTTTGATCACCAGGACTCCATGTGCCAAGTACAGAGTGTACCTAAAAGATGCTGCCAGCGCGATGTTCATTACTGGGGTTCAGTGAGTTGTTTCTCCTATTTGCCTTTATAACGAGGGGGTCTCTTCTCTTTAAAAGCAAGAAGACCTTCAAGTCTGTCTTTCGTTGAAATGGTCTGGGCATAGCAGGCTTCTTCTATGGCTAACCCTGTTACTAAGTCAACCTCCATCCCTTGGTTAATTGCTAATTTTGCCACTCTCATTGCAACAGGTCCCTGAGGTAGAAACTCTCTGGCCAGGTCTAGCACTTTCCTGTAGGGAGCGTCCCCCTCCTGGTTCTGTTCTAGCACGTGGCTGATCAAGCCGACCGCTTTGGCTTCTTGACCATCAAGTACTCGTGCAGAGAAGATGAGCTCCTTGGCTAGGGACATGCCAATGGCATGGGGCAATCTCTGCGTGCCCCAATTGACGGTTCCAGGGAATCAGAGTCCATTGTGGTGGGAGGTATGGTGGCCGGGGCTGGAGCAGCAAGCCAAGGGTCACATCTTGCAATGAGCACAGGAAGCAGAGAGCTATTCTGGTTTCTTCAACTTATCTTCCAACTTAGATACTCTGTCCTCTCCTTGTTGCTTTTTATTGCTGAGACTGTCCATTGAGCTTTTAAATTTGACTTACTATGTACTTCATTTCTAGCATTTCAGATTGGCTTTTTTTCTTTAGTATTTTTATCTTGTTGAATTCCTCTTTTATGTCATGATTCATTTTCCTCATTTGATTCAGCTGTTCTGTTCTTGATCATGAGTATATTTAAATTTGGGGGGAGTTATGTTGTACTTGGGTTTCATGTTACCTATATTACGCTGGGATTTACTATCTGGGGTTATTTTTCTTACTGGATTTTTTTTTTTTTAATTTGTACATAATTTCAGGTGACATATTTGCAGTGTTCAGATGGGACTTGGGTATGATAGAGTTGAGTCGTACTATTCGGAAAATAGTTCCTGAGTCTAGGAGCCCAGGGAGCCTGTTGCAAACTCTGTATTATTCCCTGAGCAGAATGTAAGATATGAGAGCAATCACAGCTGCTGGGTGTTACCACCATTCAAATGTTATACTAGCCAGTTTATGAGAGGGACCCCTTTGACTTCAGTAACTGAAAATAGCCAAGGATAGTGTGGTATATATACTCAGATTTTAGTTAAAAAGATAGGAGTGGGGGCTGGAGAGATGGCCTAGCAGTTAAGAGTGCTGACTGCTCTTGGAGAGGACCCAGGTTTGATTCCTAGCACCCACATCTCTTGCAGAGGATCCAGGTTTGATTCCCAGTGCCCAAATGGCGGCTAAGAACCATGTTTAACTCCAGTTCCAGAGGAATCTGACGCCCTCTTCTGACCTCTTGGCATTGCCTGACACGGGTGTACCAACCTACCTGCAGACAGTACACTCATACACATTAAAAAAAAAAAAAAGATTAGGAGTGAGAGAAGCAGAGTGGGTGAGGATAGGGATAAGTATTAGGTAGATTTTGAAAAGAAAAACATTGAGGTGGTAAAGCAGCTGTGAGGGACAGTTGGGATAACTGTTAGAGTCCACGGAATTTTAGACATTGTTAAAGTTTTCAAAGGTTAGAATTAAATAAAAAGAGGAAGGGATAAGGATGTGAGAAAGAGGAAAACATGAGGGAATAAGAAGAGAAGTTCACAAGACGTGGATAGTAATAAATGCCTTACATTAAACATGAGGGAATAAGAAGTTCATGAGACGTGGATAGTAATAAATGCCTTACATTAAACTAGGTGGAGAAGCACGGACAGCAGTCCTAGAACCTAACAAAGTAGTATGCAAACAAAAGCAGAATGGTAAGAGGATGGAATGGAGACGAAATAATAGGAAATAAGAAATTGAGTAGTTTTAGAGTGAATTGTGGCACAGTTGTGCCGAGTTGAGAGGGGAAGTTCTCAGATCTGCCTGGCTTTTGTTGCAGGCTCTATTTGGTGTTGTGTGAAGGAGGGGCTGACTGGCTCCTTCCTTGTTCCCTGTGGTTTGTGGGGGAGAGGAGGTTTTAAGTCCTTTCCGGTAGTTCCTTTGCACTGCTGCACTCCACCTTGACCTACTGTCCTGCAGGTCTGTGCATGTGAGATGTAGCACTTACTTCCCTTACAATTTCTGCTGCTCTTCCCTGGCAGCCTCTACTTCATTCTCCCCTGCATTCTTCACTGGCCCCTGTGATCTGCCAGGGACTACATCCACATAGAACATACAGAAACAACAACAAAAATCAACATTTAAACTGTTTTCACATGTTACAGGGTAGTTCTGGTGTACATTAGCACATTAAAATCACCTACAGTGCTTTAAAACCATTGCTGAAGTTCTACCCTGAATTTGATTGGTTTGGAATGCTGCTTGGATTTGAGGTTTTAAAAGTCCTTTAGTTGATTTTAAAATCAGCCAAATGTGAAACCTGATGCTTCATTTCCCTTTCCCTCCCTTCATCCGTTTCATCCTTGTATTGAGGGTGGAACCCTAACAGTAGTGCGTACTTTGTGATAGTTCTACTGAGCTACATCTCCAGCACATGAGCACTTTTTAATCTTAGCAGTTTATCAAGTTTTTCAGACATTATTTAAATGAAATAGGTTTTTTTTTTTTTTTTGAGACAGGGTCTACCTTTAGTCCCAGGCTGGCCTTGAACTCACAGAGATCCACCTGCCTCTGTCTCCTGAGTGCTGGGATTAAAGGCGTGCACCACCACGCCTGGCCCAAGATGGTTCTTAGCTGCCATGTGGGTACTGGGATTTGAACCCGGGCCCTCTGCAAGAGCAGTCAGTGCTCTTAACCACTGAGCCATCTCTCTAGCCCCCATGAAGTAGAATTTTTAAGTGTTTTTGACATAATTCCTATAATAGCATCATCAGAAGATTAAACCACGTGGTTTATAAACAACTTGAGAAGTGGCAGTTTCTGTAAAAAGTTTACAAGGTGAAATATACTAATATTTTTAAGTGGTTTTTAAATTTTAATTTTAATTGGACTATTACAGTACTAGCTCACATATTCTCAAAAGCCTTTTTTCTGAACCACTTTAATTTGTAATATTCTTGAAAATGCTGTAGTAATCATTGAAGATATAACCAATCCTTAGAAAATGAATTTTAAAATAATGCAAGCACATTTCTTCTGATGCTTAATGTTTTTCAAAAATTTTCCCCTTAGTCTTGAAAGTTAAGCACACATATAATATTATTCAAATAATTTTTCTCTTTGATTCTTTTAGAACTAAAGTTGGGAGAACTGCTTCATGATAAGCTGTAAGTATACGTCCTTTGAAATGGTCTAATACCTAAGCCTTTTTCTCATGTAGACATTCCTTGAAGACCAGGTAATTTTACATTTCAAAACTGTGAGTTAGAAATACACTTAAAAATTTTTTAAACATTAAAAAAAATTATGTGTATGAATGTTCTGGCTGCATGTATGTAGGTACACCTGTGTCATGTGAATGACTGCAGAGGCCTAAGCTATTGGAGTCTCTAGAACTGGACTTACCATCACTTGCTAGCTACCATGTGGATGCTGGGCACCACACTCCTCTGCCAGAGCAGCCAGTGCTCTTAACTGTTGAGTCATCTCTTCTTTTTTTTTTTTTTTTGGTCTTTTTGAGACAGGGTCTCCCTTTAGTCCCAGCTGGCCTGGAGCTTGCTCTGTAGACCAGTCTAGCCTTGAACCTACAGAGTTCCGCCTGACTCTACCTCCCCAGTTGCTGGGATTAAAGGCATGTGCCATCACACCAAGTCATCTCTTCAGCTTTTAACTTGGGTGGCTGACTCTAATTATGATGTAAAATGTGAAACTGTGGACTTGAGATCCTTTTCATGAGGGGATAGACATACTACTTATGGAATTTCCTGAAGAAAAGCCATTAGTTTTATGTCTAGTTGGTAGATTTATTGATGGTCAAGGTATCAGGTGAGTAAATGCCAGTATGGAAGTAAATTGAAGATCCCAGGAAACAAAGTAATGGAAGTGTGAACTTGTGTTTATATTTCCATTTGCAGTCTTCATTTCATTGTATAGCTAGGCAAGGTTTCAAGGTTAGGACTATGAAATTTCAAATTAGTAAGTAGACAAAATTAGACATTCTTTGCTAGGGGAGCTGAGGAGAGCCTGAAGTTCTGTTTTTAAACTTTAGTGTGCATCAGAATCATCTGGAAAGGTTTAAGAATACTTGGCTGAACCCTATTTTGTGAGTTCCACATTTAATAAGTTGGGCTTGAGACCAGATTTTGAATTGTAACAAATTCCCAGATGAGATTTATGTTGCCGATCCATTTTGAGAGCCTAAAATATTTCTGCAGTTGGCATTATCAACTTTTTTCTTTATAGCTTTGGAAATTATTAAAGAATATTTTTTGTTTGTTTTAGGTTTAGAACTTAAGCCTGGTTTATTTTTTTCAAATTGTGTAAATCAAATATTTGTAGTTTTCTATGTAGTTAGTGATTTTTCTCAGCATTATAGACTAGTGTGTTTCCACTAGTTTGAAAGTGTCTTCATTCTACTTAGTTCCTACTAAACTTGGCTATGGGCTACTTGGATATTTTCTCCATTGATCTTTGTGTTTTAAAGTGGTTTTAATTATTGTAACTTTGTAGTGTTGTTGGGTATTTTGACTAACCAATGTTCCACATAGTTTTTATTGACAAAATTCTTGTGCATTTCTCTATATTTTCTCTCTTGATTTGGGGTACTCTTTAAAATACTGTTCGGGTTTGCTTAACAGTTGTTTCATTTATAGATGAGAGTTGTCATTACTAATACTGTACTATGATATTGTCATAAATTAAAGCATTAGGACATTAGGGATATTGCAGGAAGAGTTTGTCTCCTTAGTTTTTTTTTTTTTTTTAGAATTGAGAATTGAACCCAGCTTTTTTACATGCGAGGAAAATGCTTGTCTACTGAGTTACTTCCCCATTTCTTAAAACTCTTTTTTATTCTTTGTTTTGCTTTTTATTTAAGAGAAATGATTTAGTGTGATGGCGTCATCTTCCTGATAGTCTAATCATTTTAGAAAACATGAAGATAGTAGTTTTGATGGTTAGTCAAGCTTTTCGTTAAGGCTTTTCCTGTTCCATTTCTTGAGGTGTTTTTCAGTTCTTTCTAATCAGTTTTTAGTATGCAATAATTATTTGCTTCTATGGTGAACTAGTCATCAGAATTTTTGGATGATTTTGCCTTTTTGCAAATACCAAAATTTTTGACATTGTAAATTGATTATTATACATTTTTTTTTTTTTAATTTCTGTATGTGTATCAATGTACTGTCTGCATGCAGGTTTGTGCACCTGTGTCATGCAATGCCGCGGAGGTCAGAAGAGGGTGTCGGATTCCCCTGGAACTGGAGTTCTGGAATTGGAGTTTCAGACGGTTCTCGGCCGCCATGTGGGTGCTGGGGATTGAACCCGGGTCCTCTGTAAGAGCGGTCAGTGCTCTTAACCGCTAGGCCATCTCTCCAGCCCTGATTATTATACTTTTAAGATATGAAGGAAGTGGAGTTAGAGGAGGGGGGATGGCTCAGTCAGTTAAGTGCTAGCCTTGCCATTATGAGGAACTGAATTTCATCCCTAGAATGGTGTAAAGATGCCAGTGTGAGTTTATAATCCCAGTGCTGCGGAAGGAGAAAGAAGAGGACCCCTACGCCTACTGGGCAGCCAGCCAGGCTTAACTGGTCAACTCCAGTCCAATGAGAGACCCTGTTTGAAAGGAAGTGAGTGGAGTTCCTAAGGATGACACCTAAGAGTGTTCTTTGGCTTACATACACACAGGCACACACATGCACTTATATATACGATACATATAAAAATAGAAAGAAAATGAAAAAAGCTAGATGTGAGAATGATTATTCTAAAGGTTAAAGAAAATTAAGATGTAAAAGCAAAATCCGTTTTATGTTTATGTTTAAGTTGATCTCTTTTTTTCCAAAAGCTTTTAACATACATCCTGTTGAAGGAAGTGTAAAGACATTCTACTCCTTTCCCTCATGCATGTAAAATTATGTGAATAATGAGTGAGTACATGAAAGAATTTCTGTGTGTGTTAAGTGATGATTAATTGAAATAGAAGAGTTAGTAAATTAGACTAAATACATAGACTGCTGTAGTTGTTAAAGTCCTGTAATAATTTCTCTACTGTTGTGGGAATCTAGGTTCAAAAACAGCTTGTGGGGTTCATTTGTTTGCAGATTTGGTCTTTTTGAAGCCATGTCTGCTATTGAAATGATGGATCCCAAGATGGATGCTGGTATGATTGGAAACCAAGTTAATCGAAAAGTTCTCAATTTTGAACAAGCTATCAAGGTAGTCTCCATTGTATTTTGTGTGTGTGTGTGTGTGTGGCTTTAAAAAGATTTTGTTTTTGTTTTTTTTTAAAGATCTTGTTTTTTCATATGTTAAAATGTGCTTAATAATGTACAAATGGACTGTTCAAGTGTATCCTTTAAAGCTTCTCACATATATAAGAATCTAAAGTAGGTAAAGCACATGACAGTAGTCCCAGCACTAGGGAGGTGTAGGAACAGTTTAGTCAGCCTCAGCTATGTAGTGAGTTTGAGACCAATCTGGGCTGCATGAGACTCTTGTCTTTAAAGAAGTATGTATATTAGTAATCTCAGTTCAAATTAATCACTTCATTATAAATGCATCTAAATGGTGTATTTGTGTATTTTTAAACTGATTTTGAAATATTTGAGTATGTTGTCAAATGCCATGATAATCGGCTTGGAGATTACATTTTGTATATTTATATATCAGGCAAAATTCTTAAGGTTATGAATTTCAAATATACTCAGACTTCATTTAAAAGTTTGTTTGTATTTGTCATAGATTTAGCTTTGCCCAAAGAAAGATAAACTGAGCAAGTAGATTTTGTAAGTAAAATTTATAAGTAAACCAACCAGTGGAGAATACTTAAACATTTTTTTCCATTGTAATTGGTTTCAAATGTTTAAACTAACTGATATTTATTGGTTCTTAAAGCTAATTAGAAGGTGGAAATGTGGCTCACATCTGTAATCCAAGTATTTGAGATGCGGAGGCAGGAAGATTGTTGTTAGTTGCAGGGTACAGAACAGGTTAAGGCTATGTTTCAGAAAAAAACAGAAAAGCTAAAAAAGGCACATGCACCACACTTGACTAAAAAAATTAACTAAAATAAACAAAACTAATTTTGAGCTAGTAGGTTGCACATGCCTATAATCCCAATCTGGGTTGTATAATTTGAGCAGTTCTTTAGAAATACTTATTTCCTCTATCTTTTCTTCCTTCTTTCCTTGAGGCACAGTCTCATGTAGTCCAAGCTGGTATTAAATTTGATATGTAGCTGATGATGATCTAGAACTCCTGCTCTTCCTGACTTCACCTCACAGACTTAAGACATTGGACTTTTCATTAAAAAGATCATTTTAGGCTTTGATTTTTTTTTTTCTTAAGATTTAAGGCTAAAGATTTAATTAAACACTTAAGACATTTCTGCAATTAATAATTAAAAATAAAGTTTAATAAAGCACATTTGTCTTGCTGGGCATATTGGTACAGGTCTGTATTTTCAGCCCTGGAGAGGCATATGCAGTAGAATGAGGAGGTTCTGGTCATCCTGGGCTACACATGACCCTGCCTCAAATGGAACAGAATAGAATGAAACAGAACAAAACAAAGCAAAACAGTATTTTTTTCTTAAGAATACAGAATTAAGTTAGGGTCTTAATTTTATGAAACAAGCTAGTTTTTCTTTGAATTATTTTTATAAATATCTAATTTTTGAAAATCCAGATATACATAAGAACTTATGAATGTTTTTAACCTTTGTGTTTTTGTCACCCTTCTCTTTAGGATGGCACTATTAAAATTAAAGACCTCACCTTGCCTGAATTGATAGGAATAATGGATACCTGTTTTTGCTGTTTGGTAAGAATGAAAATAAGGCTGTTGGTTAAATAAACTGTGTTCTTGAATTTGAAAGTATATATACCAGTATTAAGTATTAAATATATGCACTGCCAGTAAAATAGGTACAAGATTAGCAAGCTAAATTATGCCAGAGGAAATAGCACTTCATCTTCTATCTGGGTGCTACTCATTTTTGAGATAAATGGATATTTTTGGTTTGGTGAAGATAATATGCAAAATGCCCTATTTTGTTTTAAGTTTATCCCAAGAAATCTGTAATTGGGAGGTTTGGTGAGGTAAGCACAATTGAAGCAAAGGGAGGTGTGGGTTGGCTTTGGAGAGATTGTTTCTACTTTAGGATAAACTGTGGTGAATTAGCAGTCTTTCTGTGACCAAAATATTTTAGTGATTTTTTTCTATGCTAAATACCTGTCTTCTGTAGATAGTGTGGTTTAATTACAGAAAAATTCTCATGTGTACCCCCTTCTCCTACTTTGTATCCTTTTGTATCTTTTTTTAATTAACATTGAATCATCATCCGTAGAAACATGAAACATTTATTTTGTTCATTCAGTACATACTATCAAGTATGTTAGACGTACATGCACATTTAGTTGTTTTGTATGTTTTATTTCTCACCTGGGTCTTGACATATGCTAGGTGCCTGCATTTTATTATATTGCCCAGTGTTACATTACTGAGAGGGTAGATGTGCAAAGAGACAATTCTGACAATGGGTCAGTGGTTTATAATGATTTTGTAGGGTTAGAGAAGAGGGACCACTTGTGGCCCAGGTAGGAGAATAAAAAATACTATACAAAGGAAGCATTGTTGGTATGAAATTCTGAAGACTGCATATGATCAGAGATTTCATAGTTTTGTAGTCAGAGGGAAAATTACACAGACATGGCACTATAAAAATGTCTGCTGCTTGTGGCTGGCAGGGGGCCAAGTGTGAGTGTTGTGTCACTACAGAAGAATGGAGAGGTAAGCAGACAGAAGAGTTTTGCCAAAGTTGGGGAGCAGCTAGCTATACGAGACCTCGAGACTGTCTTTAAGAAATTGTGCTTTAGGGCTGGAGAGATGGCCTAGTGGTTAAGAGTGCTGACCGCTCTTACCAAGGACCCGGGTTTGATCCCTAGCACCCACATGGCGGCTAAGAACCGTCTGAAACTCCAATTCCAGGAGAACTCCAGTTCCAGGGGAATCCGAGACCCTCTTCTGACCTCCGCGGCATTGCACGACACGGGTGCACAGACCTGCGTGCAGACAATACATTCATACACATGCAAAAAAATAAATAATAATTAAAAAAAAAAAAGAGTGCCAACCGCTCTTACAGAGGACCCGGGTTTGATCCCCAACACCCACATGGAGGCCGAGAACCGTCTGAAACTCCAATTCACCAGGAGAACTCCAGTTCCAGGGGACTCCAATACCCTCTTCTGACCTCTGCGGCATTGCACAACACGGGTGCACAAACTTGCATGCAGATAGTACATTCATACACACACAGAAATAAATAAAATTAATTAAAAAAAAAAATTTAAGAAATTGTGCTTTAGCCAGGAGTGGTGGCACACTCCTATAATCCCAGCAGTGGGAGGCAGAGGCAGGTGGATCTCTGAGTTCAAGGCTAGCTGGGTCTACATAGTGAGCTCCAGGCCATCTGGGACTAAAGGGAGACCCTGTCTCAANTTTTTTTTTTTTTTTTTTTTTTTTTTGAGACAAGAACTGCTGGCCTGGAAAAGATGTCAATCTGAGATATATCTGCCTGCCTCTTCCTAATGAGTGCTGGGAGTGAAACCTCCATGTCTGGCCTCTTATGAATTAAGTTAACCCCAACTTCTTGGACAATAGTGTACAAACCTAGCAAATTTAGAAATTCTCTTTTTTCTTATTCTGTATTATCTTTATAACAAATGTATATTTGTTTATATGTTAATATTTGTCTTGTGTACCAATAAGTAAACCTGATATTTTAACAGAGATTTTCTTGAATTGTTCAGTGTTCTGTACCACTCATGAAAGATGTCATTGTAGAGAATATATTGCATATAAATGTTTATTAAGTTTATTAATAATGTTATTACATTAAATTATATTAGGTTAGAATGAATGCCCCAATGCCCTTAACTAGATAGTCTTTCTGCAACATCTTGACCATTTATTCATTATTTTTAGATCAGGGAATCTCAGCTTCATGGACTGTTGGTTGATGGTATCAGAACAATTTCAATACATATAAGAATGGAAAGTGCTTTTGGTTGAGGTTCAAGTTCTCCTTACAGAAACTTGCTGCCCTAGTTGACATTAATTGTCAACTTGACACAGCCATAATTATCAGAACAAGGAAGTTTCAATTGAGCTTTATCAGGTTGATCTGTAGGCCCATCTGTGAGAAATTAACATGACTGTTAATCAGTGTAGTAATGTCCTGCCCACTGCAGGCTGTGCTATTCCCTGGGTGAGAGTTCCAGAGCAGTGTAAGAAAGGTAGCTGAGCATTAGCAGGAGCAAGCCTGCAGTCTGTGATCCTATGTGTTTCAATTCACACTTGTGCTTTTGCTTTGATTTCCATCAATGATGGACTGTGACCCGGTACTATAAAGAAAATAAACAAGTTGTGGCCTAAATCACTTACTGTCAGAGGTTTTTATTTATTTATTTTTATTACAGCAAGAGAAAAAAAAAATTCTTGGTCACCTGCCAACCTAATTCAAGATCCTGTCCTAGAGCAAGCGACATAGAGATCAACTGACCTCTGCATCTAAACTGACAGCCATTTTGCTAATATGTGGTATTTGAATGGGACAAAGCTAACGTAAGTAGTTCCCACTAGACCTGAAAACAGAGCACAAATAAATGACTATATCTTACAATAATCACAAGAGTTGGAACATGGCATTTCCTGGTCAACAGGTGACACACATGATACTGAGCAAAACTAAATAGTTATTTTCAGAATTTATAAATCAAAATTAATAAAATGGAAGATAAGATACCTGGATCTCTAAATTTATAATGGTTCTTCCAGGAAAAAAAAAGACTACTTTTTGTTTTGTTTAACCATTTTTATTTGAATCTGTTAATATAAGAATAAATTATATGAAATTTGAATAATGAGAAAATATTAGTTTTAGTAAAATTTTACTGGTTGCTAGTTCTGGCTAGCATATACTCTGGGAAATTAGCTTTGCAACTATTTGATATCTTCTAATCTGTGTACTTGAGTTTTCCAAATGAAATAAATAATAAAAACAATTCTAAACAGTACAAATTCACTGATGTGATGATATGAATAGTACAAGTTTTTAATTTTTTTTAATGTTTATTTTATTTTATTCATTTTTGTATGTGTATGAGTGTACTGTCTGCATGTAGGTCTGTGCACCCGTGTCGTGCAATGCCGCGGAGGTCAGAAGAGGGTGTCGGATTCCCCTGGAACTGGAGTTCTCCTGGAATTGGAGTTTCAGACGGTTCTCAGCCGCCATGTGGGTGCTGGGGATCGAACCCGGGTCCTCTGCAAGAGCGGTCGGCGCTCTTAACCGCTAGGCCATCTCTCCAGCCCCTGTTGCATGCTTCTTAAATTTAAGTAATCTCAGGAGAAGGAGATAGGATTCTTTTTTTTTTTAATTTTATTTATTTTTTTTATGTGTATGAATCTACTGTCTGCATGTAGGTCTGTGCACCCGTGTCATGCAGTGCTGCAGAGGTCAGAAGAGGGTGTCGGATTCCTCTGGAACTGGAGTTAAAGACAGTTCTCAGCCACCATGTGGGTGCTGGGGATCAAACCCGGGTCCTCTGCAAGAGCAGTGGGCGCTCTTAACCGCTATGCCATCTCTCCAACCCCAGGAGATAGGATTCTTTTGTTTCAGTTAGTGATGGTGAGAAAAGTGGAATGAGAAGCAAAATACCTCATCAATTAGAAACTTGTTAATTCCTTCATTTCTTGATTTTTATTGATTACATTGTAGAGTTGATTATTGCTTTTGAGTGCTATATAGACACTCTTAATTTCATTAGACACCAAGTATATTGCATACCAAATTATAGATACTGGATATGTATAGTGCAGATTGAGCATATCTAAAATCTGAAACTTTTAAGCACTAGCATCATGCTAAAAAATTTCACATTATAGAACATTTTGGATTCTAGATTAGTGTAAGAAATACTCAGCCTTGGCCGGGCATGGTGATCCATGCCTTTAATCCTAGCACTTGGGAGGCAGAGGCAGGTGGATCTCTGTGAGTTTAAGGCCAGCTTGGTCTACAGAGTGAGTTCCAGGACAGCCAGAGCTACAGGGAGACCCTGTCTCAAACCCCTCCCCCTCCAAAACAAAAATACTCAGCCTTACTGGATTTTTGATAACTTCAGTCAGTGAAAATGAGTTCTAATTCTTGTCTTTTGGGTCTGTGGCATTATTGGATCAATTTAGACTTTACAAACACTGTATATCACCTTAAGTAATACAGATTTTTTTTTTTTAAATAGATAACGTGGCTAGAAGGCCATTCGTTGGCACAGACAGTTTTTACGTGCCTTTATATTCATAATCCAGACGTTATAGAAGATCCTGCTATGAAAGCTTTTGCCTTGGGAATCTTGAAGATCTGTGATATTGCAAGGGAAAAAGTAAATAAAGCTGCTGTTTTTGAAGAGGTAAGTATTTTAATATAAGAAATCCTGAAGCTCATTGACCATTTTACTATGATGTATTTAAATGAATTTATGATACACATTTTTTTCCCACATAGTTAAGGAACAGTTTTTTTTTTAATTAATTATTTTTTAAATTTTTTGTATGTGTATGAATGTACTGTCTGCATGTAGGTTTGTGCACCCGTGTCGTGCAATGCCACGGAAGTCAGAAGAGGGTGTCGGATTCCCCTGGAACTGGAGTTCTCCTGGAATTGGAGTTACAGACGGTTCTTAGCCGCCATGTGGGTGCTGGGGATTGAACCCGGGTCCTCTGCAAGAGCAGTTGGTGCTCTTAACCACTAGGCTATCTCTCCAGCCCCAGGAACAGTTTTAAAAAGCTCTCTTGAGAGGCTGGAGAGATGGCCTAGTGGTTAAGAGCACCGACCACTCTTACAGAGGACCCGGGTTCAATCCCCAGCACCCACATGGCGGCTGAGACCGTCTGAAACTCCAATTCCAGGAGAACTCCAGTTCCAGGGGAATCCGACACCCTCTGCTGACCTCCGCGGCATTGCACGACACGGGTGCACAAACCTACATGCAGACAGTACACTCATACACATACAAAAATAAATAAAATTAAAAAAAAAAAAACTCTCTTGTTGGTCTGTGTGGCACATGTCACCAGGCAGAGACAGAAGGAATAAGGAGTTCAGCCATACAGGGCTATATGGTGAGACTGTCCAGGAAAATAATTCTTCTGTGGTGGCATGTACTTGTATATTCTAGCTCTTGGGGAAGCTAAGGCAGAGGGACCCCATCTCAAGGTTATATTCTTAGTACCTGCAAGGTTTCAACTGAATAAACAATTTCTTTTCAAGAAAGGCCTTTCATTTCATGTGTTTTCCTCTGTAAGTGGTGTACATTGAGTATCTTTAAGTTGAGAGTAGTCTTTTGGATATAATTCACATGGAAAAAGTGTCTGGCGCCAAGCCTCTTAAGAACACAAAAAAGCTGTACTTTGAGGCTCTGGGTAAGAGGAAAGGAAGGAAACAACAGTGTGAAGAATAGAGTCTAGGTGTTTCCTCCTGTTTGGTTTGAGTATCTTACCCAAAGAAGAGTGAATGAAATTCAGAGGGAAAGACTGTTTTTTAAGAAATTGGGGCACTGGAGAGAGGTCACAGACATTAAGAGCACAGTTCTTTAGAAGACCTAAGATGAGTTCCCTGTAACTTCAGCTCTAACACCACTGGTCTTTGTGGGCACTTATCCTCACAAGCACATACCTACACACAAACATACACACATATGCACATATTTCTTTTTAATTAAGCTTTAGATGCTTATAATTCTAAGAAAAAAATGGGATCACATTTGAAGTAATTATAAATTTTAAATTTGTGTATAAACTTTCCCAATTATATGAATAATTAAATGCATACATGATACTTTGATTTTTTGTGTGTGTGTGTATGAATGTACTGTCTGCATGTAGGTCTGTGCGCCCGTGTCGTGCAATGCTGCGGAGGTCAGAAGAGGGTGTTGGATTCCCCTGGAACTGGAGTTCTCCTGGAATTGGAGTTACAGATGGTTTTCACCCACCATGTGGGTGCTGGGGATGGAACCCGGGTCCTCTGCAAGAGCAGTCTGTGCTCTTAACCGCTAGGCCATCTCTCCAGCCCCGATACTTTGAATGTATAGGTGGTGAATTGTTAATGAAATACTGTCTGTTTTTAAATACCCATTAGCTGTTTAGGCAAATACTTATGCATATCATTTTGGAAGATCTTACTCATTTTAACTTAATTTTTAAAAAATGAAGGTCTGGAGAGTGACTCAGCAGTTAAGATCCTGTGCTGCTTTGGAGTTCATTTCCAAGCACCTATGTCAAGTAGCTCACAACTGCCTGGAACTCTGGCTCTAGGGGATCTAACACCTCTGACCTCCATAGGTATGAGTACATGCTCCCAACTAAAAAATAATAAAACTGGGCTGGAGAGATGGCCTAGCGGTTAAGAGCGCCGACCGCTCTTGCAGAGGACCCGGGTTCGATCCCCAGCACCCACATGGCAGCTGAGAACTGTCTGAAACTCCAATTCTAGGAGAACTCCAGTTCCAGGGGAATCCGAGACCTTCTTCTGACCTCTGCGGCATTGCACAACACGGGTGCACAGACCTGCATGCAGACAGTACATTGATACACATACAGAAATAAATAAAAAAAATTAAAAAAAAAATAATAAAACTTTAAAAAAAATGAGATTGAGGGGCTGGAGGGATGACTCAGTGGTTAAGATCACTGGCTGCTCTTGCAGAGAATCTGGGTTTGATTCCCCACACCCACATGACAGCTAACAGCTGTCTATAACTCCAGTTCTAGGGGATCTGACATGAGCATTGCAGGACATGGGTGCACAAAATTAGCAGTGCACAGAAGAAAGAATTCATTTAAAAATTAGTTCTTTTTTTGTCTTTTCGAGACAGGGTCTCCCTGTAGCCCCAGCTGTCCTGGAACTCATCTGTAGACCAGAATGGCCTTGAACTCACAAAGATCCACCTGCCTCTGCCTCCCAAGTGCTAGGATTAAAGGCGTGTGCCACCACGCCCAGCTCTAAAAATTAGTTCTTTATTGTCACATCACATCAAGTATGTTTCTAGTAGATGAAATAACTGATGGATAACAGTTCAAAAATTAGGAAAAAAGAGCTTGCAGAAAGTAAAATGGCCTTTAAATCTAAGATGTTTAATTGTGCATAGGAGAAATGCAGATTAAAACTCAAGAGTTACCATTTTTTTTCCTGTTTAATTTTATATTACTCCAAAATATGCATATATACACTCCACACATAAATCAATTACAAAGTCTGCAAATAAACTATAGGTTAATTCCAAAACACATTTAGGGATTCACATTTTAACAGTAAAGTTGCATGCAGGTTAAAAAAAGGTATAACTTTACTTTTTTTTTTTTTTATTTAGAATATGAATACTTTATCTTCCACCTATGCATATATGGTAATTACAATGTGTGACTATAAGTGGTAGATCAATTCTAGAGCCCATTAAGAGATTCACATTAAATATAGCACAGTTACTTTCAGATATAATGAAATATAATAATAAAAGTTGCTCAATTTGCCTGCTAACTGGAGATTTGGTGTTAGCATCCACAGATGAGGGAAACCATTCACCTTTTTTTTTTTCTGGGACTGTTACTTCACTTAGCATAATGGTTTCGAGTTCCATCCATTTACCTGCAAAGTTCATGATGTCATCTTTCTTTACCTCTGCTTAGAGCTCCATTGTGTAGATGTACCACATTTTTGTTATCCAGTCATCAGTTGAGGGGCATTTGGGTTGGTTCCAGCTCTTTGCTATTGTGAAGAAAGCTGCAATAAACATGGATGTACATGTATCTTTGTGGTAGGATGAGTCTTGTGGGTATATAACCAGGAGTGGTATGGTTGGGTCAGGTGGTAGGCTCATTTTGAGTGCTTTTTTTTTTTTTTTGTCTTTTCGAGACAGGGTCTCCTTGTAGCTCCAGCTGTCCTGGAACTCACTCTGTAGACCAGGCTGGCCTTGAACTCACAAAGATCTGCCTGCCTCTGCCTCCCAAATGCTAGGATTAAAGGTGTGCGCCACCACGCCCGGCTCATTTTGAGTCTTTTAAGGGCTCTCTACACTGCTTTCCACAGTGGTTGTACGAGTTTACATTCATAAATACCAGCAGTGGATGAGTGTTCCCCTTTCCCCACAACTTCTACAGCATTTGGTGTCTTTTGTTTTCTTGATCTTGGCCAGTTTTATTGGAATGAGATGATAGCTTAATTTGGTTTTAATTTGCATTTCCTTAATTATTAATGATGTTGAATGCTTCTTAAGATGTTTCTCAGCCATCTTTACTTTCTTACTGGTGAAGTCTCTGTTCAGCTCTTTACTCCATCTTTTGAGTGAATCATTTTCTTCTTTGCTTTTTAAGTAGTTTATATATTCTGGATGTTAATGCTCTGTCAGATATATCAGTGGTGAAGGTTTTCTCCCACTCTGTAGGTTTGCTCTTTACTCCTTTATTTTTCTTTCAATGTACAGAAGCTTTTGAGTTTGATGAGGTCCCACTTCTCAGCTGTTGTCCTTATTTCCTGTGCAGCTGCTATTTGATTTAGACAGTCTTTTCCTATGCCTATGTCTTGTAGGTTGCTGTCAACTTTTTCTTCTATCACCTTCAGGGTTTTGGGTTTCAGGTTGAGATCTTTGATCCACTTGGAGTTGATTTTTGTACAGTGTGAGAGGTAGGGTTTTAATTTTGTTCTTCTACAAATGGTGATCCAGTTTTGCCAACACCATTTGCTAAAGATGCTATCTCTCCTCCATTGAGCTTTTTTGGCCCCTTTGTCAAATATGAGGTGGCTGAAGTTATATGAGCTCAAGTTTGGATCTTTAATTTTGTTCAATTGGTCAGTGGGTCTGTTTTTTTGCCAGTACCAGGTTGTCTTTATGACTATAGCCCTGTAATACAGCTTGAACTCAGATAAAGTAACCCCCCCCCCATTGCACTTTTTGCTCACGGTTGCTTTAGCTACTCGGGGTTTTTTGTTTTTCCATATGAATTTAAGGATTTTTTTTCCTAAGTCTGTGAAAAAGCTCATGGGGATTTTGATTGGGATTGCATTGTATATTAATTTGGGTAAAATGGACATTTTTACTATATTAATTTTTCTAATCCATTAGCATGGGAGGTCTTTTCATCTTTTGATGTCATTTTCGATCTCCTTCAGTGTTTTAAAATTTTTGTTGTAGAGGTCTTTGGTGTCTTTGATTAGGTTTTTTCCCAGGTATTTTATTGTTTTTGAGGCTATTGTGATTGAGAAAGTCTCCTTATATTCCTTCTTCACTTGCTTATTGTTGGTGTAAAGAAAGGCTACTGATTTTTCTAGGTTTATTTTGTATCCCACCACTTTACTGAAACTTTTAATAATTTCTAGGAGTTTTCTGGTGGAGTGTTTAGCATCCTTTACGTAAACCGTCATATCATCTGCTAAAAGGAATAGTTTTACTTCCTCTTTTCTGATTAGTACTCCAATTTCACTTTCTTACCTTATTGCCCTAGCAAGCATTTTAAGCACTGTATGAAGAGGAGTGGTGATAGGGGGCAGCCTTTCCATGTTCCTGCCTTTAAGGAAATGTTTCCAACTTTTCTCCATTTAGGATGATTGGCTGTGGGTTTCTTGTATATGGCTTTGATTCCATTGAGGAATGATCCCTCCATTCCAGTTCCCTCTAGGACTTTAAGCATGAAGGGATGTTGGATTTTGTTGAAGGCTTTTTCTGCATCAATTGAGATGATGTGGTTTTTGTCTTTCAGTTCACTTATGTGTTTTATGATATTTATTGATTTACGTATGTTGAACCATCCCTGCCTCTCTTGTATGAATCCAACTTGGTCATGATGGATGATCTTTTTGATGTGGGTCTGTATGCGATTTGCAAGTATTTTGTTGAGAATTTTTGCATCTGAGTTCATTAATCAGATGGATCTATAGTTTTCTTTCTTGTTTGTGTCTTTGCCTGGTTTTGGTATTAGAGTGATGCTGGCTTCACAGAAGGAATTTGGGAGATTTCCCTCTGTATCTTTTTGAAAAGTTTGAGTAGTAATGGTTTTAAGACCTCTTTAAATGTTTTCTAGAATTCTGCTCTCAAACCATCTGTGCCTGGGATTTTTTTTTAGTTGGGAGGCCTTTTATTATGTCTTCAATTTCCTCAGGTATTATGGGTCTGTTTAAACTGTCAGTCTCTTCTTCGTTAAGCTTTGGTGAATCCCAGGATTTCAGATATTCATCCATTTCTCTTAGATTTTCAAATTTAGTAGTGTATAGGTTTTTGAAATATTCTCGTATGATTGTCTGGATCTTCTCTTTATCTGTTGTGATGTTTCCCCTTTCATCACCAATGCTACTGATTTGGAGTTGCTCTTTCTTTCTTTTGGTTAACTGGGCTAGAGGTCTATCTATTTTGTTTATCTTTTCAAAGAACCAGCTTTTGGATTCATTGTTTTTGTTTGTTTGTTTTGTATTTTCTATGTTTCTATTTCATTGATTTATGCTCTGATTTTTGTTATTTCTTCCTGTCTGTTGGGTTTAGGGTTGTTGTTGTCTCTCAAGTGTTTTTAGCTGCAGTGTTAGATCATTTATTTGTTCTCTTTTTTTTTTTTTTTTTTTTTTTTATTTCCGTATGTGTATGAATGTACTGTCTGCATGGAAGTTTGTGCACCCGTGTCGTGCAATGCCGCAGAGGTCAGAAGAGGGTGTCGGATTCCCCTGGAACTGGAGTTCTCCTGGAATTGGAGTTTCAGACGGTCTCAGCCGCCATGTGGGTGCTGGGGATCGAACCCGGGTCCTCTGTAAGAGCGGTCGGCGCTCTTAACCGCTAGGCCATCTCTCCAGCCCCTATTTGTTCTCTTTCTGTTTTGGTTTTGTTTTTTTTTTGTTGTTTGTTTGTTTTGTTTTGTTTTTTTGAGACGTGGTCTTCCTGTAGCCCCAGCTGGCCTGGAACTCCTTCTGTAGACCAGGCTGGCATTGAACTCATAGAGATCCACCTGCCTCTTCCTCCCAAGTTCTGGGATTAAAGGTGTGCACCACCACACCTGGCTCTCTTTCTGTTTTTTTTTTTTTTTTTTT
>VZQC01009601.1:1837146-2047340 GCA_009823505.1 Rhizomys pruinosus | reverse complement strand
AATAAACATGGCCGTGCATGTATCTCTGTGGTGGCGTAAGTCTTGAGGGTACATGCCCAGGAGTGGTATGGCTGGGTCGGGTGGCAAGTTCATTCCAAGTCTTCCAAGGGTTCTCCACACTGCTTTCCATAGTGGCTGTACGAGTTTACATTCCCACCAGCAGTGGATGAGTGTTCCCCTTTCCCCACAACCTCTCCAGCACTTGGTATCATTTGTTTTCTTGATCCTAGCCAGTCTTACTGGAGTAAGATGATATCTTAAAGTGGTTTTGATTTGCATTTCCTTAATGATTAGTGATGTTGAGCAGTTCTTGAGGTGTTTCTCAGACATCTCTAATTCCTCGCTTGTGAAGTCTCTGTTCAGTTCTTTGCTCCATCTATTGAGCGGGTCGTTTGTTTTCTTTTTTCTTTGTTTTTTGAGTAGTTTATATATTCTGGAAATCAATGCTTTGTCAGATGTATCTGCAGTGAAGGTTTCCTCCCACTCTGTGGGATTTCTCTTCACTTCCTTGATTGTTTCTTTTGATGTACAGAAGCTTTTGAGTTTGATGAGGTCCCATTTGTCAATTGTCGACCTTAATTCTTGTGCAGCTGCTGTCTGATTTAGGAAGTCTTTTCCTACGCCTATGTCTTGTAGTCTGCTGCCAACTTTTTCTTCTATCACCTTCAGAGTTTGGGGTTTCACGTTGAGGTCTTTAATCCATCTGGAGTTGACTTTTGTACAGGGCGAGAGGTAGGGGTTTAATTTCATTCTTCTACAAGTGGTGATCCAGTTTTGCCAACACCACTTGCTGAAGATGCTGTCTTTTCTCCATTGTGGTTTCTTGGCCCCCTTGTCAAATATGAGATGGCTGAAATTATATGTGCTCAGATTTGGATCTTCGGTTTTGTTCCATTGGTCAACAGGTCTGTTTTTGTGCCAGTACCAGGCTGTTTTTATGACTATAGCCCTGTAGTATAGTTTAAAATCTGGTATAGAGATCCCTCCTGTGTAGCTCTTTCTGTTTTTTTTAATGTGGGCAATTAGGGCTATAAATTTCCCTCTTAGGACTGATTTTAATGTATCCCACAGGTTTTGTTGTGTTGTATTGTCATTTTTGTTTATTTCCAGGAATGCTTTTATTTCATTCTTTATTTCTTCCCTGACCCACTCATTATTCAGGATTGTGTTGTTTAGTCTCCATGTGTCCTTATAGTTAATAGGGGTTATCCTGGTGTTCGTATTGAGCTTTATTGCACTGTGGTCTGATAGAATCTATGAAATAATTTCAATCCTTTTTTATTTGTTGAGATTTCTTTTGTGTCCCAGTATATGGTCAATTTTGGAGAATGTTTTGTGGGGTGCTGAGTAGAAAGTATATTCTCTGGTGTTTGGGTGGAATATTCTGTAGATATATGTGAGGTCCATTTGGTCTATTGTATTGTTCAGTTCTGATGTCTCTTTGTTTATTTTTTGTCCAGTTGACCTTATCCAAGGGAGTTAGTGGGGTATTGAAGTCCCCCACTATTAGCTTGCTGGGATTGATCTGTGTCATGAGGTCCTGAAGGATTGTGTTTATAAAGTTCGGTGCACCAGAGTTTGGTACATAAACATTTAAGATTGTGAAATCTTCCTGGTTAATTGTTCCATTGATAAGAATATAATGGCCCTCTTTGTCTTTTCTGATTAATTTTAGTCTGAGGTCTGTTTTGTCTGACATTAGAATAACTCCTCCTTGCTTTTTGGTACCATTTGCTTGGAATATTTTATTTTCCATCCTTTCACTCTAAGGTGGTGTCTGTCCTTGAGGGTGAGATGGGTTTCTTGTAGGCAGCATGTAGATGGATTCTGTTTCTTAATCCATTCTCCCAGTCTGTGTCTTGATTGGGGAGTTTAGACCATTAATATTTAAGGTTATTATTGAGAGTTGTGTGTTGTTTCCTTTCAACTTATTTTTCATTTGCATTCTTGCTGTAGTATTTATTTACTCTGTTATGCTTTTGTTAATTTCTCTCTTGGGTTGCTTGAAGGTAGTTGCTCCTTTCCATTGTTCTTTTAATTGCTTCAAGTATTTTCTGAAGTGTTGGGGTTTTTGACATGTGTTTTTTCATTTTGTTTAGTGCCTTTGGAAATCAGATCCCTGGAATTGGAGTTAGGATGCTTATTAGTTGCTTTGTCGATGCTGGGAATCAAAGTCGGGTCCTCTGTAAGAGTAGTCAGTGTTCTTAACCACTGAGCCATCTCTCCAGCCACCTTCAGTTTTCTTTCCTTTTTCTTTTTAAAGTGTTGGGAATTGAAGCCCACTCAGGCATGGGCGACAGCTCAGAAAAGCTGGAACTTTCTGCATAACTTTCTGCATCTGAGGTTGGAGAGTATGTTCCAGGCATCTCAGCTCATCTGTCTCCTCAGCAGTCCTTACTGCTTATATAACCTTGAGGAGGGAGGGACCTCAGGCATCTGCTTAGTTTCAGGGACTTTGGAGACCTTCCTGAGTTTTAATGAACATGCCTTTAGAATTTACTGAGTCCTAACAAGCCTCCTTTAGAACTTCCTGAAGAATGCTGGGTGCACGCCTTTAATCCTAGCACTTGGGAGGCAGCGGTAGGCGGATCTCTGTGAGTTCAAGGCCAGCCTGGTGTACAGAGTGAGTTCCAGGACAGCCAGAGCTACAGGGAGACCCTGTCTCAAAAAGACCAATTAAAAAAAAAGGAAACTTCCTGAAAAAAATTGCTAACAACATCTGCGTGTATAGGTATTTCTTAAAGTATTTTTTAATAACTAAATTCTAGAAATCACATGGCTGTGAATATGAGACTCAATGAAAGAAGCTGCATTTGCCAACACCACTTGCTGAAGATGCTGTCTTTCCTCCATTGTGTCTTCTTGGCCCCCTTGTCAAATATGAGGTGGCTCAAATTGTATGTACTCAAGTTTGGATCTTCAGTTTTGTTCCATTGGTCAACAGGTCTGTTTTTGTGCTAGTATCAAGCTGTTTTTATGACTGTAGTCCTGTAGTATAGTTTGAAGTCTGGTATAGAGATCCCCCTGTATTGCTCTTTTCATTCAAGGTTGTTTTGGCTATTTGGGGTCTTTTGTTTTTCCAAGTGAAATTAAAGACTTTTTTCTCCAAGCCTGTGAAGGAACTCTTGGGGATTTTGATTGAGATTGCATTAAATCTATATAAGAGTTTGGGTAGAATGGACGTTTTTACTATATTAATTTTCCCAATCCATGAGTATGGGAGGTTTTTCCATCTTCCGATGTCTTCAATTTCCTTCTTCAGGGATTTAAATTTTTTGTTGTAGAGATCTTTGGTGTCTTTGGTTAGGTTTGTTCCTAGTTTTTTTATTGTTTTTGAGACTATTGTGAATGGGAAGGTCTCCTTATATTCCTTCTTCAGTTGCTTGTTGTTGGTGTAAAGAAAGGCTACTGATTTTTCTAGGTTAATTTTGTATCCTGACACTTTACTGAAGCTCTTAATCATTTCTAGGAGTTTTCTGGTGGAGTGTTTAGCATCCCTTAAGTAAACAGTCATATCATTAGCAAAAAGGGATAGCTTGACTTCCTCTTTTCCAATTAGTACTCCTTTAATTTCCTTTTCTTGCCTTATTTCCCTAGCAAGTGTTTTAAGCATTATATTGAAGAGGAGTGGTGACAGGGGGCAGCCTTGCTGAGTTCCTACCTTTAAAGGGAATGCTTCTGTCATTTCCCCATTTAGGATGATACTGGCTGTGGGTTTCCTGTATATGGCTTTGATTACATTGAGGAATGATACCTGCAATCCAATTCCCTCTAGGACTTTCAGCATGAGGGGATGCTGGATTTTGTCAAAGGCTTTTTCTGCATTAATTGAGATGATCGTGTGGTTTTTGTCTTTCTGTCCATTTATATGCTTGATGGTATTTGTTGATTTTCATATGTTGAACCATCCCTACATCTCTGGTATGAATCCAACTTGGTCATGATGGATGGTCTTCTTGATGTGGGTCTGTATGAGATTTGCAAGTGTTTTGTTCAGGATTTTTGCATCTGTGTTAATTAATGAGATGGGTCTATAGTTCTCCTTTTTAGTTGTATCTTTGCCTGGATTTGGTAATAGAGTGATACTGGCTTCATAGAAGGAATTTGGGAGAATTCCCTCTGTATCCTTCTAAACAATTTGAGAAATAACGGTTGTAAGACTTTTTGAAATGTTTTATAGAATTCTGTTGTGAAATCATCTGGGCCTGGGCTTTTTTTAGTTGGGAGGTTTCTTATTATATCTTCAATTTCTTCATATATTACGGGTCTGTTTGAGCTGTCGATCTCTTCTTGGTTGAGCTTTGGTGATTCCCAGGATTTCAGATATTCATCCATTTCTTCTAGGTTTTCAAACTTGTAGAGTATAGGTTTTTGAAGTATTCCCGTAGGATTTTCTGGATCTTTTCATTGTCTGTTGTGATGTTTCCCCTTTCATCACAGATTGTATTGATTTGGAGTGGTTCCTTCTTTCTTTTGGTTAACTGGGTTAGAGGTCTGTCCATTTTGTTTATTCTCTCAAAGAACCAACTTTTGGATTCATTGATTTTCTTCTTTATTTTTTTTGTATTGTTATGTTTCTATTTCATTGACTTCTGCTCTGATTTTTGTTATTTCTTCCTGTCTGTTGTGTTTAGGGTTCATCTGTTGTTGTCTCTAAAGTGTTTTTAGCTGCAGTGTTAGGTCGTTCACTTGTGCTCTTTCTGTTTTTCTAATTTAGGCACCCAGGCTATAAACTTACCTCTTAGGACTGCTTTTAAAGTATCCTATAGGTTTTGTTATGTTGCATTATCATTGTCATTCAGTTCTAGGAATGCTTTTATTTCTTTCTTTTTTATTTTTTAATTTTTTAAATTTATTTTTGTATGTGTACGAATGTACTGTTTGCATGTAGGTTTGTGCACCTGTGTCGTGCAATACCGCGGAGGTCAGAAGAGGGTGTCGGATTCCCCTGGAACTGGAGTTCTCCTTGAATTGGAGTTACAGATGGTTCTTAGCCACCATGTGATTGCTGGGAATCGAACCCAGGTCCTCTGCAAGAGCAGTTGGTGCTCTTTGGCTATCTCTCCGGCCCCTATTTCTTTATCTCTTCCTTGACACATTCATTATTCAAGAGTGTGTTCTTTAGTGTCCATGTGTTCTTGTAGATAGTTGGGCTTATCCTGGTGTTGATAATGAGCCTTACTGCATTGTGGTTTGATAGAATGCATGAAATTATTTCAATCTTTTTGTATTTCTGGAGGGTTTCTTCTGTGTCCCAGTATGTGGTTGATTTTGGAGAATGTTCCTTGGGGTGCTGAGTAGAAAGTGTATTCTCTGGTATTAGGGTGGAATATTTGATGGATGTCTGTGAGGTCCATTTGGTGTATTGTATCCTTCAGTTCAGATGTCTCTCTGCTTATTCTTTGTCCAGTTGACCTATCCAAAGGGTTCAGTGGGGTATTGAAGTCCCCTACTATGAGTGTACTGGGGTTAATCTGCGCCTTGTGGTCCTGGAGAATTGTCTTTATAATGTTTGGTGCATATATATTCATGATTTTGAAAACTTCATGGTCAGTTATTCCTTTGATAAAAATGTAATGGCCTTCTTTTTCTCTTCTGATTTCTTTTACTTTTAAGTCTATTTTGTCTCATATTAAAATAGCAACACCTGCTTTCTTTTTGGTACCATTTGCTTGGAATATTTTTTTTCATCCTTTCACTTTAAGGTGGTACCTATCCTTGAAGGTAAGATGGGTTTCTTGTAGACAGCATATCGATGGATTCTGTTTCCTAATCCAATCTCCCAGTCTATGTCTTTTGATTGGGGAGTTTTATCCATTAATATTTAAGGTTATAACTGATAGATTTGTGTTGCTTCCTTTCACCTTATTATTTGTATTTTTGGTCTAGGTTTCTACTTCTGCAGTTATGCTTTTATTGATTTCTCTTTCTAGGTGCCTGGGGATGGTTGCTCCTTTCTTCTGTCCCTTGAATTGCTTCAAGTATTTTCTGAAGGGTTGGTTTTCTGGGCATGTATTCTTTCATCTTGTTTATGTCATGGAAGATTTTTCTTTCTCCTTCAACTATAATCGACATTTTTGCTGGATATATTAACCTGGGTTGGCATCTATAGTCTTTTAACACTGGGAATGCTTTGCTCCACGTTCTTCTTTCTTTCATAGTTTGCATTGAGAAGTCAGTTGTAATTCTGATAGGTTTCCCCTTATATGTAACTTGTTGTGTTTCTCTTGTGGCTTTCAGAATTTTGTCTTTGTTTTGGGCGTCTAGCGTTTTAACTATGACACGGCGTGGAGAATTTCTTTTCTGATCTTGTCTGTCTGGAGTTCTATGTGCTTCTTGCATTTGTTCTGGTTTGTCTGTTTAGTTTGAGGAAATTTTCATCTATTATTCTGTTGAAGATCTGATCAGTACCATTCTCTTGGGATTCTTCTCCTTCCTCTATTCCTATGATGTGGAGGTTTGTCCTGGTTGTTGCACTTTTGTGTATTTTTAAATTTTTCATAATCTTTACTTGAGGTTTTTAGTTGTTCTGTGTTATCTTCCAGGTCTGATATTCTTTGTTCTGTTTCCTCCATTCTACTTCTGAGGCTTTTTCTATTCCTTTTATCTTCATTGGATGAGTGTTTGATTTCCTTTCGTCTTGTGATTTCTTTAGTATTTCCACTTCCTTTTGGAGCTTCTCAATCTCTTCCTGTAGTTCTTTGCTTGCAGGTTGGTTTCCTTATCTTTTTCAACATGGGATCTTTTTAGTGTTTCCACTTCTTTCCAGAGTTTGTCATTCTCTCTCTCTAGGTCCTTCTTGAGTTTTTCATTCTCTTTTCTTAGTTCTCTGAATTGTTCTTTATAGTCTTTGATTTCTTTATGTCCACAATTGTACTTCTGATATCTGTGTTCTGGGCCATCCCCAGGGGGATCCCACTGACAGAATCTTCCACAGGGTTGGTAGAGCTTGGTGTGGAATTACCCTGCTCCTTTCCCATGTTGTCCCACCTTGTGTCCCTGGCATGTGGGTTTCTCTTTGCCTATATTCCAGTGCGAATCCCAAATGACTCTTCACTGTGTTGAAGGCTTGCTTTGCTTCCCTCCTTCAGGTATCTACCTTTGTTGTTTGTTTGATTGATTTGTTTTTCTTCTTTTTTCCTTGCTTATGGAGTGTTGACTTGTCTAAGTTTTAGGCTTTCTATTGGAAGTCTAACTCACTCTTCCCTTTCTGTTCTGAAGGTTCTCCAAAGAATCCACTTGGACAGTCCTTCGGCAATCCCAGTTGGCAGGGGTTGGGGTGTGGGGATATGTCTGTGCTTCAGGTGGTCCTGGGAAATCCTTGATCTCTGCCTGTTTTTTCTTCTATCCTCTTATCCATGTTTAAATTTGATTTCAAGAGATTAGTAAGTAGAAATACAAAATTTACTTACAAATTAAACATTTCTTTTCTGTTCATGATAAAACTGAGTAGTTCTTAAAGATCCACTCCCAATTTTACTGTGTATCATCTCTCCTGGCATATTCTAGTTCATCTGTCCCTGATTATGTTATCATGATAGCTCATGCTTTTGCAGTGAACATTTCCCCTGATTGTGTGTAGGGTTCTAATCTTACACTTATCCTTTCAAGGCAAAGTGCCACTTATCTTTAAATTTTGGTGCTGCTGTTCAGACTTCCAGAACTGTAGATCCTGGTTTTCATGGAACAGTCCTCCTTGTCACCTTATGTCCTAATGTAATTATTAGTGGCATTCTTTTATTCTCTCTGTTCCTAGTTGATAATAATATGCCATGCTCTTCCATTTTTCCTTCCATTTTCTTTAACATGGGAGTAAAGTGCATGTCTTGTGAACATGAAGTGATACATAAAATGAAGACTCTATCAAGAAATTGGGATAATGGAGCAGAAAGAAAGATTATTGTGCTTATATTATTATTTGGCTTGAAAAAACCCTGCATCATTTATTTTTTTATTTATTTTTTAGCATCATTTAAATCGATGTACTCAGGTTTGCTTCTTACATGCATATGAACATATTTCTATTATGAAAATAGGTAAGTTAAACTGTAGTAGAAGTTCCTAGTTCTCCTGAGAAAGAGGAAATGCTATTCATATGGTCTCTGTCTTTCAAAACATTTTCTGTGATGTGTATACATTGCATTTTATTTAATGTAGTAGAATTAGAATTATGAAACTATTTACAACTTACTTGCATGTTTCCCCTTGACATTAGAAAATAAACTTCTACACATACCAACACATGTAAATAGATCTGTAACATTCTCATTGGGTATAACAACACACAGTGAAGAATACAGTTTTAAAAAATACTATATTTAAATGCCTGGCATGTTGGTGCATGTCTTGTTCTCAGCACTCAGGAGGTAAAGGGGGTGGATTTCTATGAGATCAAGGCCAGCCTGGTATACATAATGAGGTCCAGCCCAGCTGGGGCTATAGGGAGACCCTGTTTGAAGAAAAAAGTTATATATATTAAAAAGATATTTTCTGTTTAATTGTGTGTATGTGTGTGTGTAGTTCAGGTGTCCGTGGAAATCAGAGCAGTTGTTAGCTACTCAGTGTGAGTTCTGGAAATCCAACTTGGGTCCTCTGCAAGAGCAGTATCTGATCTTAACCACAGAGACATCTCTGCAGCCGAAGAATACAGTTTTTGAACAATTATTTCTGATAAGACTCACCAAAGAGTACTAAAACTGGATGGTTTGTTTTCAGATGAATAATTTAAGTATAGGTAAGACATACATTCATACATACATGCATACATGCATACATACCTCGTAATCACATGTCTCCCAGAGCAGTGTTCTAAGAAAGACACATACATCACTTCTGTTTTATTCCTTGAACAGCAGGAAGCCCATGGCGCGTTATTGCATAGTATCAGGTACAAAGGATAAAAATGAGAAATTTATCTTTTTAAAAAATTTTTTTTATTCATTTTATTTTTTTCTGTATGTGTATGAATGTACTGTCTGCATGAAAGTCTGTGCACCCCTGTCGTGCAATGCCGCGGAGGTCAGAAGAGGGTGCCGGATTCCCCTGGAACTGGAGTTCTCCTGGAATTGGAGTTTCAGACGACTCTTGTCCGCCATGTGAGTGCTGGGGATCGAACCCGTTTCCTCTGCAAGAGCGTCAGCGCTCCCAACCGCTAGGCCATCTCTCCAGCCTTTATTTATGTGTATGAATGTACTGTCTGCATGCAGGTTTGTGCACCTGTGTCGTGCAATCCCGCGGAGGTCAGAAGAGGGCGTCGGATTCCCCTGGAATTGGAGTTCTCCTGGAATTGGAGTTTCGGACTGTTCTCGGCCACCATGTGGGCGCTGGGGATGGAACCTGGTTCCTCTGCAAGAGCGGTCAGCGCTCTTAACCGCTAGGCCATCTCTCCAGCCCCGAAATTTATCTCTTATTAAAGGAGAATTTCCTCATTTTAGAATTGTACTCTGGTTATGTGAGAATGATTTTGTTTTCTTTAGGAAATCTTAGTAAAGGCCCAGTATAGTCTATACTTAGTTTAACAGGCTTCAGGAAAACTACAGAGAATTATAAAATAGATGTGATAAAATGTCATTTGGATAGTGGAGGTAAAGGCACATCTTTACTGTTTTTCTAATTTGTAATGTGAAATTTCATCTCAAAACTGAAGAGTATATACTGTGGATTAGGGCTACTGTGCCTCAGTATCTTCCCCTATAAAATGAAGCTATCGGGGGCTGGAGAGATAGCCTAGCGGTTAAGAGCACCGACCACTCTTACAGAGGACCCAGGTTTGATCCCCAGCATCCACATGGTGGCCGAGAACCGTCCAAAACTCCAATTCCAGGAGAACTCCAGTTCCAGGGGAATCCGACACCCTCTTCTGACCTCCGCAGCATTGCACGACACGGGTGCACAAACCTGCATGCAGACAGTACATTCATACACATACAGAAATAAATAAAATTAATTAAAAAAATTAAAAAAAAAAGACTACCAGGTGTTAGGAACCCATCTAGATTCTGAGAACAGTGAGAAACACAACCATCTGCCCTCATGGAGTAGACATTACAAAGAGAAAGGTTTCACGATGCCACTCGGTGGTAGTACGCTCACCCAGCGTGTATAATAAGGACCTGGGTTCTATCTCCAACACCCAAAGAAAACAAAAAGACAAGAAACTTCTCGCACAGCACATAGACATTATAATCAGGTGTATCGCAACCAACAAGTAAAAGATCATCTCAAAGGTGATCTGTATCTTGAAGG
This sequence comes from Rhizomys pruinosus, assembly GCA_009823505.1. Lineage (NCBI taxonomy): Eukaryota > Metazoa > Chordata > Mammalia > Rodentia > Spalacidae > Rhizomys > Rhizomys pruinosus. The sequence continues at coordinate 2,037,095 of VZQC01009601.1, read as the reverse complement.
AAAAGAAAACCAGGAGTTGAGGAAGTGGCACTCGGGAAGGCTTCTCAGAAGTAGCATTGGAGCCAAGGTTCATGTGACAAGAGCCAGGTATCTCAGACACAGGGACAGACTAACAGGAAGCCAACCACTACCTCCTGTTGGCTCCCCAGGGATCAGATTCCTGACACTGCACCATCCTGAGCTTCTACCCCAGTATCCCAGCCCTGAAGGGCAAGAGCTGCCCAACGCTTCAAGCACCCCACAAGCAGCCAGAAAAATCTTACCTGAATTCATCGTGTCATGGTTAAGTGTGCTAAGGGTTCCCTGAGTGTGAAGACCAATCCTCCATCCGTAGCCTATGTATTTTCTAGTCTGGGGTCTTTGAGCCCTTTGTTCTGTCAACATGAGTGTAAAGCTGTCAAGCTCTGCCAGTGACACAATCAGACCAAATTAAGCCAAACTAAATGCACAAAAGGCAGGTTTAGCCAGGTGTGGTGTCACTGGCCTTTAATCCTAGCACTCAGGAGGCAGAGGCAGGCAGATCTTTGTGAGTTCAAGGCCAGCCTGGTCTACAGAGTGAATTCCAAGACANAGGAGGCATGGCGGCTGGAGCTGGAGCAGCAAGCTGAGGGTCACATGTTGCAATGAGCACAGGAAGCAGAGAGAGCAACTGAAGACAGCAAGGCTTGTTAAACTCACTAAGTCTGCCCCCAGTAACATACTTCCTCTAGCACGGCCACACCTTCTAAGACCTCCAAGAACAGTGCCACCAACTGGAGACAAAATGTCTGAATACTTAAAGCCTATGGGGGACACTCATTCAAACCACCACAGTGGGTCGTCTGCAAAAGCAGCCAATGTTCTTAACCAGTGAGCCATTTCTCCAGCCCTTACTCTTTTATGTTGTCATCATACATTTTATATCTACATGTGTTAGAAACCTAGCTATTCTAGCCTCCATTAGTACTTTCTTTGAGAAAAACCTTTTTTTTGTTTGAGACAGGGTCTCCCTGTTGCCCTAATTGCCCTGAATTCACTATGTATATCAAGCTGGCAGAGCTCTGTCTGCCTCTGCCTCTTTTTTTTTTTTTTTTTTTTTTTTAAATTTTTATTTCTGTATATGTATGAATGTACTGTCTGCATGCAAGTCTGTGTACCCGTTTCGTGCAATGCCCCAGAGGTCAGAAGAGGGTGTCGGACTCCCCTGGAACTGGAGTTCTCATGGAATTGGAGTTTCAGACGGTTCTCGGCCGCCATGTGGGTGCTGGGGATCGAACCCAGGTCCTCTGTAAGAGCAGTCGGCCCTCTTAACCGCTAGGCCATCTCTCCAGCCCATGCCTCTGCCTCTTTAGTGCTTGGATTAAAGGTGTTCGCCGCCATGCCCTGCAAGTCATGTCAGGTTTCTTTTCTTTTCTTTTCTTTTCTTTTCTTTTCTTTTCTTTTCTTTTCTTTTCTTTTCTTTTCTTTTCTCTTCTCTTCTCTTCTCTTCTCTTCTCTTTTTTCTTTTCTTTTCCTTTCCTTTCCTTTCCTTTTCCTTTTCCTTTTCCTTTTCCTTTTCCTTTTCCTTTTCCCTTTTCCCTTTCCCTTTCCCTTTCCCTTTCCCTTTCCCTTTCCCTTTTCCTTTCCTTTCCTTTTCTTTCTTTTCTCTTTTTCCCCCAAATTTTTGATTTATGAGATGGCAGGAAAATAACAGGGTTAGACGGTGCTGAAATGCTCATAACCAGTAACTGAGCTTCCTGGGGGAAGAATTCTTCAAACGACTGTATCAGGACACAAAGACTCCCTGCCCTGAACACTACTACCCCATCAGAATCGCACCACTTGCATTCAGTAATGATGGAATTACCTTTGCAATAGCATCATCATAGATGTATATGGATGGTATCTTCATTCGCCAAGTGACAGATGCAGAAACAGAACTCAAGTCCACCTAATCATCTGGTGAAAGTGGTTTCTCTGTGGAAAGCCATGTTTGCTTCCTACAAAGAATGTAGCCCATGCCTCAGCCTCCCAGATGCTATAATTACAGGTGTGCTCCACTGTGTTTGACTCGCATAACATTAATAAAGTAAGATTATTGTTTGGGTGGAATCACATTGTCTTTCCATATTGGTGGTATCACGTGTTTTTTAAAGTTACTATTGCAAATACTAGTAATGTAAATTTCTTTGCTGGGCTGCATTGTTTCAAGTTTCGTACAGCATTAAATATCCATAATAACTTATTGTGTCATACTATAAATGTGTAAAGTACAATAAAGCATGACAGCTTGTCTGGCAGTACGTGCCTCTAGTCCCAGCACTTGGGAGACAGAGACAAGATTTCAAGTTTGGGGCCTGCCAGGGCAAGACCCTGTCTCAAAAAATAAATAGCTGTGGCTGTAGCTTAGTGACAGAGTATGTGCCTAGCGTTTGCAGAGATCGATCCTTAAAGAATGTGAACTTTACACATTAATGTTAATTTTTTTCTAGATAATGGCTCTATAATTTCATTAATTGTATTTAATTAATTAATTTAATTGTTTAATTTTGCTCTTTTTGAGACAGGGTCTCCGTGTAGCCCCAGCTGTCCTGGAACTCACTATGTAGACCAGGCTGGCCTTGAGCTCACAGAGATCCACCTGCCTCTGCCTCCCAGGTGCTGGGATTAAAGGCATGTGCCCCAATGCCAGGTACATTAATTGTATTTTACCCTTATATTTTGGTATATCCAATACCAGTCTTCTTAGAGTGCCTTTATTTTTTTTTTCTTATTTTGTTTGTTTGTTTGTTTATTTATTTATTTATGTGAATGTACTGTCTGCATGCAATGCTGCAGAGGTCAGAAGAGGGCGTTGGAGTCCCCCGGAGCTGGAGTTAAAGATGGTTCTCAGCTGCCATGTGGGTGCTGGGGATCCAATCCCAGTCCTCTGCAAGAGCAGTTTGCACTCTTACCTGCTAGGCCATCTCTCCAGCCCCTAGAGTGCCTTTAAAAAGTAGTCCAGAAATGAGAGGCAAAATAAACCAAAAATTTTCTTTCCTTGCATATGCACCCTTTTCAAGTCTCGATTTCATGCATGCTACTTTTCTATCACTGCTCTTTGAAACTCTTCATTTTGATTCTAGTCTTGGGTTTTTTTCCTCCCTTCCCTTGTTAGTCCAGATCCTGTGGTGTTCCCAGCCCTCCTCTATGCCCTCTCTAGGTTGATTTCCTTTAGTTCTGTGGCTTTTAATACTGTGTACTAAAGAAATTTAAATAGTGTCTGTAGTCCTGATTCATTCCCTGATGTTTTGACTCAAGCAAGTGCCTTCCTGAAATCCTATACCATTTTTCCCCCTTAAACTGCTCCCCCCAAAGTCAGCCCCATCTCAGGAAATTATGTTTTGTCAGTTCTAAGATCAAATCCCTAAGCTGGGTGTGGTGAATCAGGCCTGTAATCCCAGCACTTGGAAGTCAGTCAGACAGACAGACAGGTTCTGTGTGTGGTCCACATAGCAAGTTCAAACCAATCAGAGCTACAAAATGAAACTCTTATTGGGTGTGTGCGTGCATGAAATTTTTGCCATTCAGCTCTGCCTTATCAATATACTCTGATTTCTTTTTGAATTCTCCCAATTCAGATCACCCTCAGCTCCTACGTAGATTGTTGGATACATTCAATATCTGGCCCTGGGTTTGCTTGATTTTGAACCCACAGAGATCTGCCTGCCTCTGCCTTCCGAGTGCTGGGACTAAAGGTGTGCACCACCAAGCCTGGCCTAGTGTGAACTTTTAATAGTAGCAGTTTGTTTATGTTTCTCTCCTGGTGTCAGTTCTGTAGTGACTTAAATCCTTACTACTGATTCACATACTTATTAGAACCTGCCCTGTTCTCCCTGAAAGATGACTTCCTTTAGACTTTTGGCAGACAGTGTGCAGATAAAACTTAATAGATTTATTTATTTTGGTTTATTTATCCTCTCAGAGTTCACCTACTTAGCTTTCTAAAAATATTTTTATTTTATGTGTATGAGTGTATTGCGTGCCTGTATGTAAGTGCACATGGGGAGGTCAGAAGAAGGCGTCAGATCCCCTGATACTGGATTTATGGACAGTTGTTAACAGCTGGCATCTGGGTGCTGGGAATTGAGCTTGGGTTCTCTGCAAGAGCAGTCAGAGCTCTTATCTGATGAGCTCTCTGTCCAGCCCATACTCAGTTGTTTGTTTTTTTATCTTTTTGAGATAGGGTTTCCCTGTAGCCCCACCCCAGCTGGCCTGGAACTGCTATGTAGACCAGGCTGGCCTTGAATTCACAAGAGATCTGCTTGCCTCTGCCTCCCAAGTTCTGGGATTAAAGGCATGCACCATCACGCCTTAGTTTTTAAAAGAAGATTTTTACATTTTTTAAAAATTTTTTATTTTTTATTTCTGTATGTGTATGAATGTACTGTCTGCATGTAGGTTTGTGCACCCATGTCGTGCAATGCCGCGGAGGTCAGAAGAGGGTGTCGGATTCCCCTGGAACTGGAGTTCTCCTGGAATTGGAGTTTCAGACGAGTGGGTCTGGGGATCCAATCCCAGTCCTCTGCACAGAGGCAGTTTGCACTCTTACCTGCTAGTCCATCTCTCCAGCCCTAGAGTGCCTTTAAAAAGTAGTCCAGAAATGAGAGGCAAAATAAACCAAAAATTTTCTTTCCTTGCATATGCACCTTTTCAAGTCTCGATTTCATGCATGCTACTTTTCTATCAGCTGCTCTTTGAAACTCTTCATTTTGATTCTAGTCTTGGTTTTTTTTCCTCCCTTCCTTGTTAGTCCAGATCCTGTGGTGTTCCCAGCCCTCCTCTATGCCCTCTCTAGGTTGATTTCCTTTAGTTCTGTGGCTTTTAATACTGTGTACTAAAGAAATTTAAATAGTGTCATGTAGTCCTGATTCATTCCCTTGTTTTGACTCAAGCAAGTGCCTTCCTGAAATCCTATACCATTTTTCCCCCTTAAACTGCTCCCCCCAAAGTCAGCCCCATCTCAGGAAATTATGTTTTGTCAGTTCTAAGATCAAATCCCTAAGCTGGGTGTGGTGAAGAGGCCTGTAATCCCAGCACTTGAATCAGTCAGACAGACAGACAGGTCTGTGTGTGGTCCACATAGCAAGTTCAAACCAATCAGAGCTACAAAATGAAACTCTTATTGGGTGTGTGCGTGCATGAAATTTTTGCCATTCAGCTCTGCCTTATCAATATACTCTGATTTCTTTTTGAATTCTCCCAATTCAGATCACCCTCAGCTCCTACGTAGATTGTTGGATACATTCAATATCTGGCCCTGGGTTTGCTTGATTTTGAACCCACAGAGATCTGCCTGCCTCTGCCTTCGAGTGCGTGGACTAAAGGTGTGCACCACCAAGCCTGGCCTAGTGTGAACTTTAATAGTAGCAGTTTGTTTATGTTTCTCTCCTGGTGTCAGTTCTGTAGTGACTTAAATCCTTACTACTGATTCACATACTTATTAGAACCTGCCCTGTTCTCCCTGAAAGATGACTTCCTTTAGACTTTTGGCAGACAGTGTGCAGATAAAACTTAATAGATTTATTTATTTTGGTTTATTTATCCTCTCAGAGTTCACCTACTTAGCTTTCAAAAATATTTTTTATTTGAGTGTATGAGGGTATTGCGTGCCTGATAATGTAGTGCACATGGGGAGTCAGAAGAAGGCTCAGATCCCCTGATACTGGATTTATGGACAGTTGTTACAGATGGCATCTGGGTGCTGGGAATTGAGCTTGGTTCTCTGCAAGAGCAGTCAGAGCTCTATCTGATGAGCTCTCTGTCCAGCCCATACTCAGTTGTGTTTTTTTTTATCTTTTGAGATAGGGTTTCCCTGTAGCCCCACCCCAGCTGGCTGGAACTGCTATGTAGACCAGGCTGGCCTTGAATTCACAAGAGATCTGCTTCCTCTGCTCCCAGTTCTGGGATTAAAGGCATGCACCACCGCCTTAGTTTTTAAAAGAAGATTTTTACATTTTTTAAAAATTTTTTATTTTTTATTTCTGTATGTGTATGAGTTTACTGTCTGCATGTAGGTTGTTGACCCATGTCGTGCAATTGCCCGCGGAGGTCAGACAGAAGAGGGTGTCGGATTCCCCTGGAAACTGGAATTCTACTGGGGAATTGGACGGTTCTTCAGCCTGCCCTGTGGGTGCTGGGGATCAACCGGGTCCTCTGTAAGAGCGGGTCGGCGCTCTTAACCGTCTAGGCCATCTCTCCAGCCCCGATTTTTACATTTGTTTAAAACCTAGGTTTTTTATTTTTCTTTGAGAAGTTAGGAGACCTAACCACCCTGGTTCTGTATTCATTTCATGGCTACTATACCGTAAAATGTAGCTGGTTTCCTCTAATCAGGCAGTGTTGTTTGATTTGCTGCAGTCTCTTCCATTCCCCAGTGTATTTTGGCAATTTGCCTTTTGCACTTTAAATCCCTGCTGTAGATGAAGTCATTCAGTCAACAACATTTTAACTTTTTTTACCATACTCTTTTAGAGCCTTGAAGATAAAGCCTTATGTCCTGGATGATAGGGTTTTGGGGACAGAATAGTGCGTAAGTACATATAGGACACCATGTAGCAGTCCCCAAGCAGGCTAAGGGACAGCAAAATGTGGTAAGGGATTACAAGTGGAAAACTGCTGGATGAGGAGTGGTCATTAGGGCTAGAATATAGTAAAGGAAGGGCCTCATGAAACATTTTTCAGAAACTTACTTGGGGGTGATGTTTGCATATATAAAAACTCTGAGATTGTACACTTTTAATCCCAGGATTAAAAGTGTACATCTCAGGACTCGGGAGGCAGGGAGGATCTCTTGAGTTCAAGGTCAGCCTGGTCTACAAAGCACAGTTCCTGGCAACTGGGGCTACAGGAAAACCATGTCTCAAAAAAAAATAGTAATAATAATAAATTATTGTGTGTGTGTTAAGTGTTGAATGGCTACAAGTTGTGCTGTGTGACTGAAGTGAAGTAAAACAGTTGTTAAATGTGGGAGAAAAAGATCAATGCCACAGAATGTAGAGACCATATAGTTTACTAGTAAACTCTGAAAAGAAGTGATTGGTCTAATTTACATATAAGTTCTCTGACATTTGGTATAGCAGGGACAATTAGGGCATGTGGGGACCTGCTGTTTATTTTTATATGTATATAATATATATATATATATATTATATATATATTGTGTGTGTGTGTTCTCCTTTTCTGTGTGTGAAATACAGTAACTGACATGACTACTTGGATGCTCACTGTTTTTGTCAAGCATCCTGAAATTCTGCTATGTTTATAATCACCTTTACTAAAGGGTTGTGTGTGTGTGTGTGTGTGTGCGCGCGCCACACGCGTGCTTTGCTAGATCTTATGACTTATTTTTAAGTATTAGTGAGTTGTGTGCTTTGCATGTAATTACATCTGTGTCATGCCAGTTGCCTACGGAGGTTAGAAGAGGAGTTGGATCCCTTGGATCTGGAGTTAGGATGGGTTTTAGCCACCCTGTAGGTAGCTGGAACCAAATCCTGGTCCTCTGCAAGAGCAGCTCTAACTGCTGAACCATCTCACCAGCCCCATTTTATAATTTATTATCAACCAGATAATTTTAAGTTTCATTTCTTCAAAGCGAGGTCAATAAATCCCTTAATTTCTTTGTCTCTGCAGCGAAATGATTGGTGTCGTGCAGTGCCGCGGAGGTCAGAAGAGGGTGTCAGATTCCCCTGGAACTGGAGTTTCTCCGGAATTGGAGTTTCAGACGGTTCTCAGCTGCCATGTGGGTGCTGGGGATCGAACCCGGGTCCTCTGTAAGAGCGGTCGGCGCTCTTAACCGCTAGGCCATCTCTCCAGCCCGATTTTTACATTTTTTTTAAAACCTAGGTTTTTTATTTTTCTTTGAGAAGTTAGGAGACCTAACCACCCTGGTTCTGTATTCATTTCATGGCTACTATACAGTAAATAGTAGCTGGTTTCCTCTAAATCAGGCAGATGTTGTTTGATTTGCTGCAGTCTCTTCCATTCCCCAGTGTATTTTGGCAATTTGCCTTTTGCACTTTAAATCCCTGCTGTAGATGAAGTCATTCAGTCAACACATTTTAACTTTTTTTTAACCAAATACTTTTTAGAGCCTTGAAGATAAAGCCTTATGTCCTGGATGATAGGGTTTTGGGGACAGAATAGTGCGTAAGTACATATAGGACACCATGTAGCAGTCCCCAAGCAGGCTAAGGGACAGCAAAATGTGGTAAGGGATTACAAGTGGAAAACTGCTGGATGAGGAGTGGTCATTAGGGCTAGAATATAGTAAAGGAAGGGCCTCATGAAACATTTTTCAGAAACTTACTTGGGGGTGATGTTTGCATATATAAAAACTCTGAGATGTACACTTTTAATCCCAGGATTAAAAGTGTACATCTCAGGACTCGGGAGGCAGAGGCAGGAGGATCTCTTGAGTTCAAGGTCAGCCTGGTCTACAAAGCAAGTTCCTGGACAACTGGGGCTACAGGGAAACCATGTCTCAAAAATAGAGTAATAATAATAAATTATTGTGTGTGTGTTAAGTGTTGAATGGCTACAAGTTGTGCTGTGTGACTGAAGTGAAGTAAAACAGTTGTTAAATGTGGGAGAAAAAGATCAATGCCACAGAATGTAGAGACCATATAGTTGTACTAGTAAACTCTGAAAAGAAGTGATATGGTCTAATTTACATAAAGTTCCTCTGACATTTGGTATAGCAGGGACAATTAGGGCATGTGGAGGACCTGCTTGTTATTTTTATATGTATATAATATATATATATATTATATATATATTATATATATATTGTGTGTGTGTGTTCTCCTTTTCTGTGTGTGAAATACAGTAACTGACATGACTACTTGGATGCTCACTGTTTTTGTCAAGCATCCTGAAATTCTGCTATGTTTATAATCACCTTTACTAAAGGGTGTGTGTGTGTGTGTGTGTGTGCGCGCGCACACGCGTGCTTTGCTAGATCTTATGACTTATTTTTAGTATTAGTGAGTTGTGTGCTTGCATGTAATTACATCTGTGTCATGCAGTGCCTACGGAGGTTAGAAGAGGACGTTGGATCCTTGGATCTGGAGTTAGGGATGGGTTTTAGCCACCCTGTAGGTCCTGGGAACCAAATCCTGGTCCTCTGCAAGAGCAGCTCTTAACTGCTGAACCATCTCACCAGCCCCATTTTATAAGTTATTAAATCAACCAGATAATTTTAAGTTCATTTCTTCAAAGCGAGGTCAATAAATCCCTTAATTTCTTTGTCTCTGCAGCGAAATGATTGAAAAATGGGCTGGAGATCCATGTGTAAATAATTTTTCCACGGACTGTAAAATGTACCTTTTTTTGAGTAATACTACTTGAGAATACAAGTAGTATTCCTTGATGGGCAGGCAACTAAAACTAAGGACAGATGTTGCATCATGGTATTTTTTTTTATTTAAAATTTTTTTAATTTTATTTATTTTTGTACGTGTATGAGTGTACTGTCTGCATGCAGGTCTGTGCACCCATGTCGTGCAATGCCGCGGAGGTCAGAAGAGGGTCTCGGATTCCCCTGGAACTGGAGTTCTCCTGGAATTGGAGTTTCAGATGGTTCTCGGCCGCCATGTGGGTGCTGGGGATCGAACCCGGGTCCTCTGTAAGAGCAGTTGGCGCTCTTAACCACTAGGCCATTAATTGTATATCTGTAAGGAAAGCTTGGCTATATGAGAGCAACATTGAGACAGGCTGGGTGACATTCCATTTCTGTTTTCTAATTAGTGATTTTGTTAGAGAAATATGGTTGTTGCTATTCAAGGCTGTGATCCTCCTTTTATTGTATAGGAAGATTTCCAGTCAATGACATATGGATTTAAAATGGCCAACAGTGTGACAGACCTTCGAGTTACAGGTACAAATCATTTATAAAAATATTTCCCACAGTTTGTATTTACATTTATGTTTTTAAACTTAAACTTTCTCTTTCTAGGAATGTTAAAAGATGTGGAAGATGATATGCAAAGAAGAGTAAAGGTCTGTTTCCTTTGTCTTTGTTTAGGTCTATTATATATTTATGATTTTTACTTTTTTGTATGTGAGTATGTTGCCTGCCTGTGTGATGTGTGTAAGTGCACCCATGTCATTCAGTGCCTGAGGAAGAGGAGGATCTCCTTGGAACTAGAGTTATAGATGGTTGTTATCCTCTATGTGGGTGCTATGAATTGAACCCCAGTCTTCTTCAAGAGCAGCCAGTGGCCTTAACTGCTGAGCCATCTCTCCTACCCTTTGATTTGTATTTTTTGAGACATGGTACCAGCTGCCCTGGAACTCACAGAGGTTCACATGCTTTTGCCTCCTGAGTGCTGTGACTAAAAGTGTACACCAGCACAACCAGCCCAAATGTTTGGGTTTTTTGCTTGTTTGTTTTGGTTAGGGTTATTTTTTAAATACTATTTTGTAAAGGTGATGCTTTTTTTTTTCCCAAGTTTATTTTGAATGTAACTGGAATTTTAATTAATTGATTTCTTTAAAGGGCAGTGGTATTGTGTGCCATATGTTTTTCTTCTGATCTTTATAAAAATGAATGTGTATTAACATAAGAAAAACAATACCAGACATAGCTGAACATAGGTTTTTGTATATACTCAATAAATTAACTTAGTGCTTTCTTTATCTTGTATATTTATAACCTAGTATTTCAAAGTTTTGATTGTGCTTATCTTCATTTACCCTTTGTGGTTTTTTTTGTTTTTTTTTTTGTTGTTGTTGTTTTTAATTTCAGAGCACCCGAAGTCGACAAGGAGAAGAGAGAGATCCAGAAGTTGAACTAGAAGTAATCAGGCTTATTTTTTTGGCAGATAATACCAGACTCTTAATCTTATAGTTTTATGAACTGTGTTATAATTATGAAAGCCCCTTTTAAGGTATTTCTTTAAAAAAAATTCAACATTGTAAGGGATTTAATTTTACTCTATTTATTTTGGTAGAATAATACATTTAGTTAAAATACTGATTTCAAAACTCAATATTCCTATGAGGTAGGAGGAAAATAAAAATGGTCATTTTTACAGATGATTCCTCAAAACTTGGCAAATGTCAAGAATTTCTGTGTTACCAAAAACTGCTGAACCTTTAATTAGCACTTTAAAAATAATCCTTGGGGCTGGAGAGATGGCCTAGCGGTTAAGAGCGCTGACTGCTCTTGTAGAGGACCCGGGTTCGATCCCCAGCACCCACATGGTGGCTGAGAACCATCTTTAACTCCAGTTGCAGGGGAATCTGACTCCCTCTTCTGATCTCCGCGGCATTGCATGACACGGATGCACAAACCTACATGCAGACAGTACATTCATGCACATACAAAAAAAAAATCCTTATATAAATGCTAATAAAAATTTTTGAAGTAATACTCCTAAATTTTGAGTTTGGATAAATGTCAGTCCTGTTTCTGTATTTCTGTTTCTATTTGAAACTTTCTATTTCAAAGGCATAGGTTTGGTTTTATAGAGTTTTTGGTGGTTTGTTTTGCAAGCATTTAAAAACTGGAAATGGGGGGCTGTAGAGATGGCCTAGCAGTTAAGAGCACCAACCGCTCTTACAGAGGACCTGGGTTCGATCCCCAGCACCCACATGGCGGCCGAGAACTGTCTGAAACTCCAATTCCAGGAGAACTCCAGTTCCAGGGGAATCCGACACCCTCTTCTGACCTCCGCGGCATTGCACGACACGGGTGCACAAACTTGCATGCAGAGAGTACATTCATACACATACAGAAATAAATTAAATAAATAAAAAAAAAAACTGGAAATGGGAGCATATGTATTGTAGTAAGTTATTCACCTAAAGATTTAGGAATGAAAGTATTTAAAATGAGATTCCTCTGATAGGCTTTGCTTTGGCATGTTTTCTTATCATCCTTTTGTTTTGTTTTTAGCACCAGCAGTGCTTAGCAGTGTTCAGCAGAGTGAAATTCACTCGTGTGTTACTCACAGTGCTTATAGCTTTTACTAAGAAAGAGGTAAGAGATTTACTATAATGTGGTGATGTTCGCATGGAATGCCTTAATGAAGCAGATTCAAGATACTTAATTCTGATGGCTCTGATCTTATTTGGTATTTTTGTACCAGGGAAATGTTTTTTTTTGCAAAGTTACTTGGAATTTATATCCTATTCTATAACATGTCGAGGTTTATTGTAGATAGAGAAATAGCTGTTTTAGATAATCCTCCCTCTTATTCCCCTCTTAGTGAATGACTTCCTAGGATTACTGAAAATTTTTCCCATTTTTGGTTTATTGTATCTTTTATTTTCCAGAAATATTTTGTATTTTTTTTAATGGTTTGTATAAGATAAAGATTTGAGGGAGAAAAATACTTTTTCTGGATTTTGGACATCCTGCATTAAGTGAATGCTTTGTGAATGCCAATAACATTGCAGTAAATATTTAATTTCGTTATTGTTTATAGGATTTTCCTATTTAATGTATATCTTTCAGTGAAAGAATATGTAAGAATGTTTTTGGTGATTTTTTTTGCTAGACCAGTGCTGTTGCAGAAGCTCAAAAATTGATGGTTCAAGCATCAGATCTTCTTTCTGCTGTTCATAATTCATTGCATCATGGCATCCAGGCTCAGAATGACACAACAAAAGGAGGTAGTTCTCCATTTTTCTCTTACTCTTTATATTCTTCTTTCCTATCCAAAGAATTAATTTGATTTGTTCTGAAACTTCATTTAAATAAGTCTACCTAGACTTTCAGGATGTTTCCTCCAAAGACTTGAGTGCTTTTGGCTTCTTCGTAGATTTATACTAAATTGAAACAGTTTTGTAGAACTTGGATATTTTTGGTTATTTTGATCCTCCTGTGCTGTCAGCAGTAACTTCATTTTTAATCATTTCCTTTCTTTGCTTGTTTGAAAAGTCATTACCCTTGTAATATAGTCACTATAGTCACTATTGCTCTAGACAGTCCTAGGCATTCATGGCCTTACTATGCTTGTATAGGCCTCTGTTTTAACTGCATTCTAATGCTTGCTGAATTGCCTTTCCATGAGATTTTGAATACTTTTCAGAGGAGACTGTATCTTTATAGTATTTGACATCCTGGTGGCATTCAGATTTTATTTATGAAATAAGCCTTTTTTTTTTTTTAAAGGTGTATGCCACCACACCTGGTAGCAGCTGCTTTTTTTTTTTTTTTTTTTTTTTTTTTTTTTTTTGTTTTTGATTTTTTTTTTTTTTTTTGAGAGAGTCTTTCCCTTAAGCTCCAGCTTTCCTGGATTTCATTTATTTAGGGGAGGTTGGCTTTGAATTATTGAGTGCGGGGGGGGGGGTCTGCATGTATGTAATTACGCNATGTACATTGGAAATGTTCAGTAGAGATATGTTGTCTATAGCTTTGGGTCTTGGATTTGTATTGGCTTTGTTTAGAATCTCAATGATTCCTTCCAAGTTTTCCTCTCTCCAGCTGCCAATTGAAAGAGCAAGACTTTAGTATTTCTTAGACTGCTGACTTTTTATTTTTGAGGTTGTCTGGATGACTGGAGTTAAGAAGTGGAACAACCGTATTTTATCAGATTTTACCTTGGCATGATCTAAGAGTAATGATACCTTAATAATTTGTGCCCTAGTTCATAGGACACTGTTCCATGCCAGGAGAGTCTGGCCAAGGAGATCTCTGGCATTACTTCCCTCTACTCAGCACTCAGCTCCCAGAGTAGAAGACTCAGAGAGAAACTTCCATTGGACCAACAACTAGACCTAGAGTTCTGGCTGAGAGATTTTTGCCATGGGGAATACAGGGTGTCAGACTGCTGGTACTTTCCTCTGAAAGAGCTAACTTCAGTTGTAGTGGAGTGAGGAGTTTAAGACTAGAAGTGCACTTGGGAGAGCAGGGTTTTTGGTAAAAGGCAATTGGGAGATTGACGGATCTTTGAAGCCCTCTTGTAGATTGATAGATTTTTGCCGGAGTACTTGGAAAGCAGGACAGCTGGAAAGAGTCACCCTGGAGTCTCAACAAATGTCTAGCTCTGATCTCTGAAGTGGCTTCTTGGAAGGAGCCATGAATTGAAAAGATTTGTTTGTAGAGGAGTTGTTTGCAGAGGATTGTTGCAAGCAGTCTGTCTGCTTACAATTAGTGACTTAAACCTTGAAATTGCTATTACGTGAAAGATGCTCATAGCAAAAGATTCTACTCACATGAATGTCCAGAATATAGAAATCTACCCTGGATAGGAAGCCGATTAGTGCATGCAGAGGTCTAGGGGAAGGTTTGGGAGGTATCACTTTGGGATGATAAAAATGCCTTAGGGTCTGGAGAAGCAGATCAATGGTAGAACACTTTCTTATTATGACCAAGCTTCTAGGATTGAACCTCCGTACTGCAAAATGAAAAATCAAGACTTAAAATTAACTATGTTAATGATTATACATATATGTGAACACACTAAAAATTATTGAAATATCTGTTAAGTGGGTAAATTATATGCTATATGAATTGCATCTCAACATTTTTTTTTAAATATCAGGCAAAAGTAAAATAAGACAATGGAATTCTAATGCTCATAGTATCTATGAGGTGCTTCCTTGAGTTTCAGAGGTGACAGGTGCAGGTGGTAGCAGGATATTGTTTTGTGAAAGACATGCGCTGTGCTTTATCATTATCAAGTCTTTCTAAGTAGTGTAGACATGGCATGTCTGAAGTTTGGGGCTTTAGGAAGAGAAGATACACAATGCCTAAAGTCTCTGTCTGACCTTAGCCAAGTCATCTCATTTCACTGGGCTTTACTTTCCATTGTTAAAGCAAGGGAGGGAAGTCACAAAGACTTGTCTCGCATAGAATTTTTCCTTCCTTCCTTCCTTCCTTCCTTCCTTCCTTCCTTCCTTCCTTCCTTCCTTCCTTCCGTCTTTCTTTGTCTTTTGAGACAGGGTCTCCTGCAGCACCAGCTATCCTGGAACTCACTATGTAGATCAGCCTGGCCTTGAACTCACAGAGATCTGATAGTCTCTGCCTCCAGAGTGCTGGGATTAAAGGCATACGCCACCATGCCCAGTGACTTTTTCTTAAATGTAGTCTTCAGATATAACAAGTGAAAATTTAAATTTGAGGAATACTAACCCTGTCCTTGTTATCAGCTGGCTTAACTGTAATTAATCTCAAATATCAAGTGATATTGAAAAATTAATTCCTTAAAATTTTAAATTTATTTGTTCTTATTTTCTGTGTATGAGTATTTTGCCTCCATGCAGTAACTGTACCACCTACATGCAGTGCTTGTAGAGGCTGTAAGAGGGCTTTCGATTCGGGGTAGATATCATAAGTTCCTGCTGTTGTAAGTGCTAGATGTCCAGAAAGCTGCTGGCCTTCTGGCCAGCATAAGGTTGATGACCTCACAGCCTGACCCGTGTCTAGGGTGATGGCCGCACAACACACACCCACAAAGCTGACGGTCTCTCTCCTCAGCCGCACTGGATGAACCCGTGAGCAGAGATTGTTGACCTTCGAGACTACCCAACTGGTTGTGGGATCCAGCCCCATGACCAGACAAGATAAAAAGCTAGGTGAAAGATGAACATTTCCATGATCAATCTAGTTAAGGAAAGCATGCATACAGTAACCACTGATCTCAGTCAGGTGGCAAAGCTTGAAGGAAATTCTATACTATTTCAGGGTGACCAGCTATATAGGCTTGGGGTGGGCAGCATAACAGCACCTCCTAGAGGCTAATTCCAGCCAGGCGTTTTGCACTCTCACATGTCTTCCCAGATCACGGCTTGTAACCAGAGGGGGCCTATGATTTGGCTTGGGACCCTAAAACAAAACATGCTGGCTGAAGTGTTAGAAAACATGTGCCCAAGCTCAGGCACACCTACAGGATCCCCTGTAATTGGAATTATAGACAGTTATTAGCCACCATGTGGTGCTGCGTCCTCTGTAAGAGTACCCAGTGTTCTTAACCACTAGCCATCATCTCTCTAGCCCCAATTAATGCTTTTTAAAAAAATTAAATTATTGATTTTATTTTATATGTGTATGTTTTCCCTCCATGTATATCAGTGTACCCCTGTCCCATAATACTGACAGAAGTCAGAAGAAGGTGTCAGATTCTCTGGAGCTGGAATGACTGCTATGTTGGTGCTGGGAACCAAGCTTAGGTCTTCTGGCAGAGCAGCCAGTGCTCTTAACTGCTGAGTCATCTCTCCAGCCACAGTTAATTCCTTCTTAAGGTGGATTCTAAGAAGAATCATGAGAAAGAAAAATAGTGTGCATTAATTCTGATCTCCAATTTCTTATTTTAGTTCCTGCCTAGTATTCCTAAAACTGTAGCTACTGACGAAATGACCATTTACAGCATGAAATCACAGACGATTCATTTTAGCTTCTCACTAGAAAGGTATATATTGAGTAGGAAAGTTAAGGAAGAGAATCAAACTTTTTCTAAATATTACTTGCTGGTGGGTTTGTTTAATGAATATTAATAATGAACATGCAGAAAGCAGATGTAGATAAGGATTACAGCTCACATAATGATTGGGGTTAGGGTTAGGAGCCTCTTTTATTTTTTTAGCAAAAGGAGGACTCTATTAGTAAAGTTAATATTTGACTCTGGAAAATGGATGGAAAAATGGATTTTAGAGTCACTTATATTATGTATTGAGACTAAAAGTACTGATGTCACTACTCAGGGCTTGCTGGACTCAGAAACTTGGGTCGTGTCTTTAGTGAATGAACAAAGGAGAGAGATCCCAGGGGAACAGGTACTATTCTTTGTCTTTGCTTATGCTGTCTTGAATTTACACTTATACTTCTTTTTATATGTCTGAAATTCTAGCCTGTCCTTTAACATTCAGATTATCCCCTGTAGTAACTACACTTTCTAGGTTCATAGCTGGGAAAACTATGGGCAAACTATGGCAGGAAAATTGTGAATTTGGTCCAGTGTGGGCTATGTAGTGAGACAGCTCTATGTTCTGTATGGTCTAGAGAATGATCTGGTATACTACTTTCACTTTTGAATGAGTTTATTATAACAAACAGATGCAAATGAATATAGCAAGTAGCAGAGAGAGAGAGAAGCACCAGATAGATAGTAAAACTTCAAATCAAGAGTTTCAGACATGCAGCAGAGATGCCTGGAATAGCCTGATGGAGACAGCAAAGGTAATTGATTGGAGAAGGTAGGGCAGTCACCCAGAGCTTTTGATTGAGCTTCTCTCCAAGGAAGAGCTTTCAGTGGAAGTTAAGAAACAAAACCAAAAAATAAGACTTTCCAGATTTCATTTATCAGGATATAAAAAAGTACATTTTTTCATGTTTTCTCATAGTTATCTATAGTTATATTAGTTATTTTTCTTATTGCTGTGCCAAAATACCTGACAGAAACAACTGAGGGAAGAAAGTTTTACTTTGGCTGGTGGTTTAAAAAGGGAGATACACACACAGACACACACATACATTTCATTGTCATGGGAAAGAAGGCATGAAGTCAGGGTCATGAGGCACCTGGTCTCACTGTGTCCGCAGTCAGGAAGCAGAGAAGGATGGCTGTTGGTACCCAGCTCCATTATCCTTTTTGCCTTTTCAGTCTGGGATCCCAGGACATGGGGGGGCACCCTTCATTTTCAGTGTTGGTTTTCCCTTCTCAGTTAAGTCTCTCTGGAGACACCCTGAGATACATACCAAGGTGTGTCTCCTAAGTGATTTTATTTTTGGGGGGTCTTTTTGAGACAGTCTCCCTGCTTCTCCCTCCTGAGTGCTAGGATTAAAGGCCTGCACTACTAGGCTCAGCCTCCTAAGTGATTTTAATCTAGTAAGTTGACAGTGAACATGAACCATCACTATGAGGTAGATCTTATTTAATTTACTCTTTAGATTGTAAGCATGTTCAAGAATGCTAATAAAAATGGAAACATTTACGTTTTTGTTGCCTTATATTGGAAGTATTTTTGGAACATGTTTTAAAAATCTGACACAAATTTTTGCAAGAACTTGTAATTAAAATATACATATATATATATANTGAGTGCTAGGAATAAAGGCCTGACTACTAGGTCTCAGCCTCCTAAGTGATTTTATCTAGTAAGTGACAGTGAACATGAACCATCACTATGAGGTAGATCTTATTTAATTTACTCTTTAGATTGTAAGCATGTTCAAGAATGCTAATAAAAATGGAAACATTTACGTTTTTGTTGCCTTATATTGGAAGTATTTTTGGAACATGTTTTAAAAATCTGACACAAATTTCAAATTTGCAAGACTTGTAATTAAATATACATATATATATATATTATATATATATATATATATTTATATATCATATTGATATTGCGGGGTGTGGTGGCCCTCGCCTTTAATCCCAGCTCTGGGGAGACAGAGGCAGGCAGATCTCCGTGAGTTCAAGGCCAAGCTGGTCTACAGAGTGAGCTCCAGGCCAGCTGGGACTAAAGGGAGACCCTGTCTCTAAAAAAGACCAACTATGGGCTGGAGAGACGGCCTAGCAGTTGTGACTACTCTTTTAGAGGATCCAGGTTCAATCCCCAGCATCCACATGGCAGCTGAGAACCATCTTTAACTCCAGTTCCAGGGGAATCCGACACCCTCTTCTGACCTCTGAAGCATTGCATAACACAGATGCACCAACCTACATGCAGACATTGCACTCATACACATAAATAAATTAAAAAAAAAAAGACCAAATGTGTGTGTGTGCGTGTGCGTGTGCGTGTGTGTGTGTGTGTGTGTGTGTGTGTGTGTGTGTGTATCAAAACATGTCTGGACCACTGAGGTAGCTCAGCAGGTAAGGGTGCTTGCTACCAAGCCTAAAGACCTGAGGTCATTTATCAGAAAACACACAGACTCATGTGCATTCACACATTCTAAATAAGTATAAAACAAAAAGATGTTTAGTTGAAGTTGATTATTAGTGGAAATTGCCACAGACATTGAAAAGAGTGAAAGGAAAATAATGTTTGGAAGATCAAACATATACACTTATAATCTGACGGCCCCCCTCCCAAAGGAAACAATGAAGTGATCAAAAAAAAAAAAAAAGGCAATCCTTGCACTCAGGAGGCTCAGGCAGTAAGACTTCCTCCCCCCAAAAACAAACCAAGAAAATCCCCCCCAACCTGAAACAACAAAGATAGACATAATTCAGAAGGAAGGGATAGGGAACAGAAAAAAATAGTACTTAAATGCTGTAAAATGGAAAGATGTTGACTTAGTTATGGCTATGTATCTGAACTTTTAGTCCCCACCCAGAAGGAAAGTCAAAGGCAGCCCAAATCATTCTGGATTATCCTCAAAGGCCCCATTAATACTATACCATATACCTTGAAGTGGTAAGACTTTAGCTGAAAACAAGCTATGAACATGGTGAAAATCTGTTTTTTTATTTGTATATGTTTGTGTGTGCCTGTAGAATTGGGAGTATGGGTGTGCATGTATGTACTTGGAGAGGCTAGAGGACAACTTTGGTTGTCATACCTCAGGTGCGTCCATCTTTTTTTTTCTTCTTTTGAGACGGGTCTCTGCCTGGCTGGTGTGCTCCAGTGATCCCCTTGCCTGTCTGGGATTACAAGTGCTTGCCACTGCATTGGCCTTCTTACATGGATTCTGAGGCTTGAACTCAGGATCTCCAAGCACATTACCAACTAAGCTACCTCTCTAGTTTTCCTTTTTGAGACAGACTTTTGCCATGTAGTAATCCAGGTAGTAACTCTCCTGCCTCCATCCTCTAGTGCTGGGATTGTTCTATGCCTTGTTTCTGAGTGAAAAAAAATTTTTTGAGACAGTCTCCCAGCTGAGTTCACTCACTATGTAGACCAGGCTGGCCTTCAACTCTCCGAGATCTGTCTGCCTCTGCCTCCTGAGTGCTGAGATTAAAGGTGTGTGCTAAGTGAAATTCTTCAACTCAGAAACTAGTCAGTTTATTCTTGGGAGTAACAAAGATTTTGGGCTAAGGGGAAATGAAAGACAGTTGAAAGGTGTGCATAATGGAAAATTATTTGAAAATTTAAACACCTAATAATACCCACATTTCTGTCCTCCCTTGCCTATCCCATGCTTATAGATGGGTTCAGGGGATCAAACTCCGACCTTCATGCTTACAAGTAAGCACCTGACTTATTGAGCTATTTCCCCAGCCCTGGGTCTTCTGTTCTGTTTCATTGATCTACGTGTCTGTTTTCATTATGCCAGTACTATACTGTTCTCATTACTATGGTTCTGATGTATAACTTGAAATCAGGAATGGAGATACCTCCTATTTTTATTAGGATTGATTTGGCAGTCTGGGTATTTTGTGCTTCTAAATGAAGAAAAATTCCTGTGAAGAGTGGCCTTGGAATTTTTATGAGGACTGCTTTTGGAAGTGTAGTCATTTTCATAGTATTGATTCTTCCAATCTTTGAACATGGGAGGACTTTTCATCTTCTAGAACTGTCTTCAATTTCTGCAGTGTTGTCAGTATAAAGTTTTCATTTTCTTAATTTTATTCTAATATTTGTGGGGGTTTTTTCAGGCAATTGTAAATAGGACTCTAAATTTCTGTGTGTGTGTATAGGTATTTATGCACATATGTGCATGTGTGTATATAGGCATGTATATGTGCATATGGAGGCCAGAGGGTGCTTCCTCCAGTCACTTCTCTACCTTTTTTCCTTATTTTTATTTTCAGAAAAAGGGTCTCGCTGAAGCTGGCACTCACTGGTAGGCTAGTCTGGTTGGCTAGTAAGCTCTAGGAATCCTCCTAGGTCTATCTTCCCATTGCTAAGATTATAGGCATGCTCTGTTGGACCTGGCTTTTTACATGAGCATTGACTGTCAAACTCAGGTCATCATGCTTGCATGTCAAGTACTTTACTGATGGAGCTATCTCTGGATTTCTTTCTCATTATGTTTGTTAGTAGTATAGGGGAAGGCTTTTGATTTTTATATGTTAATCTGTATCTTACCATTTTGAAAAGGTCCTTATCAGCTATTGGGACTTTTACATTTACGTTTCAAAGCTTTGAGAGTGCACGAAGATAAATCTTAAGTGTCTGGATTCTGTGCATTTGTTACTCAGCCCAGGTACACTCACACTGGTACAGTAAAGAAGCTTACAGCACTGCACTGCTGCTTTTAATGTAGTAGTTCTAAATGATGTGTAAAAAATTGAAATTCGGGCCAGGCGTGGTAGCACACACCTTTAATCCTAGCACTTGGGAGACAGAGACAGGCAGATCTTTGTGAGTTCAAGGCCAGCCTGGTCTACAGAGTGAGTTCCAGGACAGCTGGGGAGACAGGGAGACCTGTCTCGAAAAGACCAAAAAAAAAAAAAATCGAAATTCAGGCTGGAGGGATAGCTCAGCAGTTAAGAGCACTGACTGCTTTTGCAGAGGACCTGGGTTTGATTCCTAGCACTCACATGGTGGCTGAGACCTTCTTTATGCTGGGCATGGTGGTGCACACCTTTAATCCCAGAGCACGGAGGCAGAGGCAGGTGGATATTTGTGAGTTCAAGGCCAGCCTGGTCTATATAGCAAGGTCTAGGCCAGCTGGGACTAAAGGGAGACCCAGCCTCAAATAAATAAGTAAATAAATAAATAAACAAACAAATAAATAAATAAATATGCTTGTAATGATATCAGCCTTTCATTTTACTGTGAGCATGTGACATATCTTGTCACTCAAGCTCAGTGCCTCTTGTGAGTCAAATATTTAGATGTTTAACATACAAAACAATTCCTTTCAAAAGAGCTGGGAATTGGGGATAGAGACAAATGATATAATTCCCAACAGAATACATAGGTAGACTCAGGAGGAGAAAGCATTCACTAGCAGGCTGAAAATAGGGGCAGTTTTACAGATAGTTGAGAAGATTATGGAAAAATAAAAAGCATAATAGAACATATTTGTGAGTCATTATGCTTACAGTTTAGGCTGTTAAGGAATAGACAGTGTTAAATGATTTTCACCAGAAAGTAAAATCATGACTCAAATACAGATATCAAATGAGCAGGTGTTAAAGATTTTGTTAAATTTACTCAGTGAGAGCTTATAACTAGTTCAAATGAGAGAAATGTGTGTAACAGGGTCTTACTTTGTAGTGAAGGCTGATCTTGGACTTAATTTCTTCTGCCTCGGTTTTGCAAATGCTAGGATTGCAGGTGTGTCCAGCTTTGAAAATGTTTGTTTTTGTTTTTTGGTGTTGGGGATGGACTAAGGGCCTCATGTGTTCCAAGTAAAACACTCTACAACTAAGCTACCATTCCTAGTTCTCAGCTTTGAAAAACTAAAGAGCAGACATTTTTATGAGATAATGGAATGTATAAATAAATTTTAAGTGCCAGCCAAGCCCCTTCTCCTCCTCCCCCGTGGAATGGTAAAGAATACCATTGAATCTAGTCAGAATGGAATTTGTGTGTTTGTGATTACCTACAGTGGATAGATTTTTCCAAGTAGCTCTAATAGAACCTATAGTTGAGCAAGTGTTTCTGTAGTAGTAGCAGCAGGAAATCTATGAGTAGAAAGGGGCATGAACAAGATGTTGGGGATCAGAGTGCAAGTCAGGCTGTATTTTAGAGAACAAAATTGAGATAGCAGTGTATAGGATTAATTTAATGAAGGGGTAGTCACCCATGTCAGTGAAGAGAACAGGTTCATTCACTAGACATTAGGAATTAGAATTCTCAACAGTTATTAACTGTAAGTATTTGAAGCACTGAGAGACAAAATTGCTACCTTCAGCTTTTTAAGATAATTTATTATTTTATGAGATAGGGAATATAAGGTGAGGTAATAGGAGGAAGATACAGTGTTTGAACATGTGGCTTTTGAGATGATACAGGATACCAAAGTGGAAATGTCCATTGAGTAATTCCAAATCATTAATTTATAGGCAAGAAGAAAGATTGTGAGCTAAGGCTTTTAACCTGAGAATCATCAGTTATATCAGAATTTATATAAAAATAAGTAACTTCAATGGTGAAGAAAAATAAGTAACTTAATATGATGAAGAGGAAGAAGGCCAAGACCTGGGGATCATCACCGAAGGTGCATGGTCCTAAAGAAGTTATAATGTTTTCCTCAGGAGGAGTATTAGACTGTGTCAGCCCTATTTTTATTCTTAATAATGTAATCATTTGGCTTTAATTTTGTCTAACATCTGAAACTATTTTTAGATTGAGCCTGTTTTTTGACCAGTACACTTTGAATCTAAAATTATTTTTACTTTATTTTATTTTATTTTTTTGTCTTTTTGAGACAGGGTCTCCCTTTAGTCCCAGCTGGCCTGGAGCTCACTTTGTAGACCAGGCGGGCCTTGAACTCACAGAGATCCACCTGCCTCTGCCTCCCAAGTGCTAGGATTAAAGGCGTGCGCCACCACGCCCGGCTGAATCTAAAATTTTTAATTGTTTCTTTTGGGCTGTCGGTCCTCATATTAGACTTCCACATTGCAAAAGACTTGGTCTGGAGCTTTGTCACTGGAATTCTGGTCTGGAACCTTCTAAGTCTGTCTCACCTTGTGCTTGATCATCTCTGTTGAAAGAATTCAGATGAGTCAGGGAGTAGGATGAAAGAGTAGGACTGTCGTACTGCAAAGCAGAGCAGAGTTCACAGTCTAAAGTTTTGAAAACAGTCAGTGGCCAGGTGATCATTGTCATCTTCCTCAGGCTTTAAACTGTTTTCTATAATCTGTAGAACAAGCAACTTTAGGGATGCTGTTTAATCCCAGTCATCAGTAATTATGTTTGGACTGATTCTTATAGGAGCGGGCTCAGTGATGTATCTAGTCTCCTGCTATTTTATGAGGTTTACTCCACTTGGAATTAGATTTAGCTAGTTATTCGTTAACAGCCCTCTTGACAGTTCATGATTTTGGGTCTCCTTACAGAATGAGAAGTATGACTTAGCTCCTCCTGACTAGTATAGAAACCCTGCTGAGACCTGGTATGGTGGCACATGGCTTTAATTCCAGTACTTGGGAGGCAGCGCAGGTGGATCTCTATGAGTTCCAGGGCAGCTGGACTCTGTAGGTGACTCTGTCTCAAAATAGGAAAAAAAAAAAAAAAACAGTTAAAAAACCCCATTTGCACCAGTCTTTTGATCTGCAGGCTGCTGACCCTAAAAGAGACAAGTCCAGGCACAATGTCCTTTAAACCTGCTAATAGGTATCTAATAAGATCACCCATGAGCAGAAAAGGGGACAGAAACCCTTTGGTTTCTTACAATATTTTCTTTGATATGTTATGAATTTCTATAATTACAGCTCATTGCCAAGCATGTTCATGACTCACTGGTAGCTGCTTTCTTTTTCTGGATTATTACATGGCTAAAATTGAATATTGTCTTGGTCCATAATTGAGGGGAAAAGAAGCCTATGTAATTTGAGTTCCCATTTTGGCTGTCTTTACAATCTCTTGGTTTGCTCTAGCATTTCTTGTTTAGAGAAATCGTATTGACTATATCATCGTCTTCTTAACTTGGAGTTCATTTTGAGGCAGAAATCCCCCTCCCTGACCACAGTTACACCATGTAACTAGGAACTACAATTTTGAAGATATTAAATCTCATTAACATTTGTGATTACCTAAAATTGTAAATTAAAAAGTTTATTGTCTTTTAAAATTAGAATTTGGAAATGCCTTAGAAATTGGAGTTTTCCTTTTTATGTTGTGCTGGATAGCTTTAGTGTCAACTGACACACCTGGGTTGAGGGAGCCTCAATTGGGGAATTGGCTCCATTGGATTGGCCTGTGGCCACATCTGTGGAGTATTGTCTTGATGGTCGAGCAGTGTGGGAGGGCCCAGCCCACAATTAGTGGTGCCACCCTGGGCAGGTTGTTGTGTACCATATAAGAAGGCAGGCTGGGCATGAGCCAGGGGAGCAAGCCAGTGAACAACATTCCTCTATGGCCTGTGCTTCAGCTCCTGCCTCCAGGTTCCTGCCCTGAGTTCCTGCCTTGGGCTCCCTGAGTGATGAACTTTGACCCAGGAGATGTAAGCTGAATAAACCCTTTCCTCCCCAAGTTGGTGTCGGTCAGAGTGTTTTGTCACAGCAATGGAAGACAAACTAGAACATATGTCTAATAGTATTTTCATTTTCAAATTTAGAGACACATTGAAAATGTTATTCTCCCTTTCTCTTTTTTTAGACCATCCAATTATGATGGGTTTTGAGCCCCTTGTGAACCAGAGGCTACTTCCACCCACTTTCCCTCGGTATGCAAAAATAATTAAAAGAGAAGAAATGGTCAACTATTTCTCAAGATTAATAGATAGAATAAAAACTGTCTGTGAAGTTGTGAACTTAACGAATTTACACTGTATCCTGGTAAGTGTAAATTTCTATTCTGGAATATTATAGCTTTGGTTTGATAGCAGAATAGTTGGTCATTTTTTTAGAGGTTGGCTGGTAGACTGATAAATAATACTGCTTACTTGTTTTCTCTGACAGAAAATTAAGTGGGATGGGATATGTGTATACACATACAAACCACCCATACATACTTGATTACACCCACACATATTTGATGTTTTAATGTTTTTTTTTTTTTACTTTTTTAAAATTTTATGTGTATGAGTGTATTGCTTGCATGCATGTAAATGTAGCTGTGTCATGCAGTGCCCATGGAGGTCAGGGGAGGGACTTGGATCCCTTGGAACTGGGGTTTCCTGTGGTTGTTAGCCGGCATGTGGGTGCTGGGAATCAAACCCAGATCCTCTGCAAGAGCAGCCAGTGCTCTTAACTGCTAAGTCATCTCTTTTTATAAGGATTTGATAAATTTTAGAGATTAAGAAACTAAAATCTACAGCTGTTAACATTTCAGTGTATTTTCTTATTTTCTTTCCCCTATTCATATGAAAACCCATATCTTTCTGTCTTCCCTCAAAGTGTAACATGAATCCATTTACCTGGATGCTGGGACTTTTTTCTTTGAAGTAGGAGCTGCAGTTCTGTCATCACTTAATTTGGTGGTATTCTCTTGGAGTACAAATTTATTAATGTTCAAATATTTCTGTTTTTGGTCAGTTCTTGAAAGTTTTTGGTAGAGTCTGAAGTTAGCTATTGTCCCTTTGATATTTAGACAATTTCCATAGAATGTACTCTTAATTCTTTATCTTATTTTAACTATATTATTGCCCTAAATTATATAAGGGATGTTACCTTCAGACATTATCAGCTTTTTAAAAACCTATTAATAATACTGCTTTTTCTCCATCTTATTAGGATTTTTTCTGTGAATTTAGTGAACAATCACCATGTGTTCTTTCAAGATCTCTGTTACAAGTAAGTTCCACTTAGTTTCAAAACACTTGTTTTGTTTGTTTGTTTGTTGTTTTTTGTCTTTTCGAGACAGGGTCTCCCTGTAGCCCCAGGTGTCCTGGAATTCACTCTGTAGACCAGGCTAGCCTTGAACTCACAAAGATCCGCCTGTCTCTGCCTCTGCCTCCCAAGTGCTAGGATTAAAGGCGTACGCCACATGATTTGTGGATAGGCCTATTTTTGATTGCTTAACACGAAGTAGATGTGTTCTATGGTTAGTGTTGTATATATTTCATTCTCTTTCGTTTTAACACTGCTAGGGATTCAGCCTGTAGCCTTGTACATGCCAGGTCTTTTGAGCTATATCCCTAGCCTAGATTTTAACTGAAATTGACTTAAGAGTGTTAACCTAGGCCATAAAACAGACTTCAGTCGTTCTAAAAGAATTCAGATCATGGGCTGGAGAGATGGCCTAGCGGTTAAGAGCACCAACTGCACTTGCAGAGGACCCGGGTTTGATCCCCAGCACCCACATGGCGGCTGAGAACCATCTGTAACTCCAGTTCTAGGGGAATCCGACACCCTCTTCTGACCTCTGCGGCATTGCACGACACAGGTGCACAAACCTGCATGCACACAGTATATTCATACACATATGAAAATAAGTAAAATTAAAAAAAATTCATATCCTACAAATACTTTTCTGATCATTTTAGAATCAAAGCAGTAATTAAGAAGAGGAAGTAACTTGAGGGGGAGGGGAACCGCAAAACATTTGGAAATTAAACGACACACTACAGATAAAAGACAAGATTTTAAGAGAAATCAGAAACATTTTGAATTGAATGAATCTGTAGGGCTGATGGAAAGATGGCTTTGTGGCTCACATGCTTACTGTGCAAGCTTGAAGACTGTGCTCAGCACTCAGCACTCAGAATGCAGGGTTCCCTGTAATTCCAATCCCCAGAGCAAGCTGGCAGGTGAGACCAGCTGTATCAGTGAGCTCGGGGTAGACTGAGAGACTCTGCCTTGGTGAATGAGGTAGAAGAGTTGATGATCCCTTATTTCAACCTGGGACTTCCACATGCATGTGCACACATGTGCGCACACACACACCTATATATGACATACATATACACATGCACACCATACAGATGCACAGGAAAATGGAAGAAAAAGGAAAAAATATTTTATCAAAATTCATCATGGAAATAAAGCTCTTCTTGGCTAGCAGTTTGTAGCATGAAATGTTTATATTTTATTGAGAAAGAGATGAAAAGTATGTTTGGCAGAATACATGAGCACTGGTCGGGTGGGGGGCACAGGTCTAGATTTGATAATCTTGCACAAAATATATATTAAAAAATGTTTATATTTTAAAAGGTATCGGGGCTGGGAATATATAGTTCAGTTAATAAAGTTCTTGCTGCATAAGCAAAAGGACTGAAGTTTGATTCCTGGAATCCATGTAAAAAGGGCTGATGATGTGGTACATTCTGACAGTTGGGTTCAGGAGGCGGATTCCTGAGCCTACCTGGTCAGTTGACCTCCATAGTTGTGAGCCTTAGGCCCTGTCTCAAAGGAACAACACTTAAGCTTGACCTCTTGCCTCCACATTCTTGTGTACACATTCATACCCTCCACCCCTAATACATACATTCACACATGAAAAAGAGGAAAGATCTTTTTCTTTATTTTTACTTTATTTATTTATTTATTTTTTATGAGTGTGTTGCCTGCATGTAAGTGTACCTGTATTGTGCAAAGCCCGTGGAAGCCAGAAGTGGGTGTTGGATCCCCTGGAACTGGAGTTGTAGATGGTTATTAGCGGCCATGGTTGTGCTGGGAATCAAACCCAGATACTCTGTAAAACCAGTCAGTGCGCTTAACTGCTGAGCCATCTCTCCAGTCCCCAAGAGACCTTATATTAGTGATTATAGCTTCCATTGTAAGAAATAAGGAAAATGAAATTATGCAATCAGAAAAAAGGAAATAAAGTTCAGGGCAGAAATCAGTAAAAGACAAAACAAAAATAGTAAAGAAAATCAGTGCAACTGAAAGGTGGTTGTTTTTTATTTTATTTTTTATGTTTTTTTTTTTTTTTTTTTTTTTATGTGTATGAATGTACTGTCTACATATAGGTTCGTGCATCCGTGTCATGCAGTGCCGCGGAGGTCAGAAGAGGGTGTCGGATTCCCCCAGAACTGGAGTTAAAGACGGTTCTCAGCCACCATGTGTGCTGGGGATCGAACCCAGGTCCTCTGCAAGAGCAGTCGGCACTCTTAACTGCTAGGCCATCTCTCCAGCCCCAAAAGGTGGTTGTTTTAAAATGTCAGAAATTAACAAAATAAGAAAAATATAATTAAAGGAATGCTATGAGAATATTATGCCTAACTCTTAGGTGTATAAATTTTTAGACAAAATGAACTCAGGCATAATTTGAATAATTTTGAATTTATTAGATGAATTAAATTAATAGTTAAAAACTTTCTAACAGTGAAAATTCCATGCCGGTTCTAGAGTCCCAACAAAGAACAGGCCAATATTAAGTCAGTAGCAAAGCCAAATTGACATTATAAATACAAGAAACTATAGACTAGTATTCTTTCTTTGTATAGACATAATCTTCAGCAAAGTAATCGCAGATCGAAGGCAGCAGTACATAGAGAGATGTAATAATATAACCAGTGGGATTTGTCTCAGGAATATAATCCTGTTCTAGTATTTGAAAAATCAGGTAGAGCCAGGTGTGGTGGCACATGCCTTTAATCCCAGTGCTTGGGAGGCAGAGGCAGGTGGAGCTCTGTGAGTTCAAGGCCAGCCTGATCTACATAGCAAGCTCCAGGCCAGCTGGGACTAAAAGGGAGACCCTGTCTCTAAAAGACATAAATAAATAAAGAGGAAAATCAGTATAAGTTCCACAATCAAAAGACTCAGTAAATTCAGGAAAACCATGTGATAAAATTCAGTGTCCATTTATGATTTTAAAAAGAGAAATAAGACTAGGAGTAGATGATTGCTTTCTTAATACACTAAAGGTCATATACAAAAATCCTACACCTAATACTATCCTTAACATGATTAAAAAAAAATTATTTCCTCTTAAGATTGGAAAAAAAAAAAAAAAGATTGGAAAGACAGCAAGGCTGTCTTCTGTCATCCATCTGTTCTACCTTTCATTGGATTCTTGGGTAGTATACATAAATCTGGAAAAAGAAAAGACTTGCTAATGAAAGAGTATTTTACATATAAAAAGCAGATTGTCTATGTCAAATGCCAAGGAGTCTACAAAGAACTTTTCTAGAATGGGTGGATGAAATTAATGTGCTCATAAAATATAAGATCAATATGCAAAAAGGGTCTGTATTTCTACATACTTGCAGTTAACAGTGGAAGATGAGTATTTTAAGCACAGTACTGTTTGGGCCAGGGGGGTGACTCAGTGGGTAAAAGCATTTGCCATGTAATCCCGACTACCCAAGTTCTCCAGAACCCAGGTGGCAAAAAAGAACCAATTCCAGAAAGTGGTACTCTGACCTCCATGCTAGGGCCATGGCACACCCCTTTCCCCACCCTTACTAATAATTTTTTTAAATGTAAGAAATACATAAGAAATGAAATACCTAGGTATTTAGGACCTGTATGCTGAAAACTGAAAAAAATGGTGAAAAAAAAATTAGAAAAGTTCTAAATAATTAGAGAGAAACCTGTTTTCTCATAGATTACTTAAGAGGTTGATTCTCCCCAACTTGATCTGTATATTGACAGTAATGTCAGTCAGAATCATAGCCAGAATCTTTGTACCTCTCAAGTGTCCTACTGTAAAATTTATGTAGAAAGGAAAAGAACTAGTACAGCAAAACCACTTTTGAAGGAAAAAAAAGTGAGAGAACTTACACTGTCTAACACAGTGGTGTTGGTGAAGTGACAAACTTGGGGATCAGTGTAACAAATGGAAAACCCAGAAAAGTTTTACTATTTTAAATCTGTCCTGTGTTTTATAGGCTTGGGTTATAAAATCTTTTATTGACTATGTAGTCAAGTAGTTGGTAGATAATATGTTTTTGTTTTTGGCAAAGGTAACTATTGTGATTCAGCTACTCCATTTCACTGTTACTATTCTTGACTTGGGGATTTTTAATTTTATTTATATCAGAATATACTTTAAGGATTAATAAATAGTATTCATTAGACCATGCACACAGGCTGGCAGCCCGTGCCAGACCAGCTCAGTTTTGCAGGGTACCCTTCCCCCCCAACTGGAATTCCGGAGGGAGTGTTGAATAAGCCCTACAACCAACCTAGATGAACTAGCTGGCAGCAGCAGAGGGAGCACAGGGCTCATAGGGTGTCATAATGGCTGTTACCTACCAAGTTTTTGCAGACTAGAAAGGGAAGAGTGAACTATATTTCCAATATATAACCAAAATTGAAAGCCTGAAATCTAGACAAGTCAACACTCCATAAATAAAGAGAAGGAATCAGGGAAAGTGATCCTCCTTTTTTTTTTGAGACAGGGTGTCCCTGTAGCCCCAGCTGTCCTGGAACTCACTTTGTAGACCAGGCTGACTTTGAACTCACAAAGATCTGCCTGCCTCTGCCTCCCAAGTGCTAGGATTAAAAGCGTGCATCACCACAATCCTTCAACACAGTGAAGAGGCATTTGAGATTCACGTCGGAATACAGGCAAAAGGAAACCCACATGCCAAGAGCACAAAGAAAGAACAATATGGGAAAAGCGCAGAATAATTCCACACTAAAGTCTACTGAATTTATGGAGGATTCCCACAACGAGACCTCCCTTGGAGGTAGCCCAGGACACAGATTGTAAAACAATCACAGATATATTTAAAGAAATCAGAACTAAGACAAGAGAATGAAAAATTCAGAAAAGACCTAGAGGGAAAGAATATCAAACTTCGGAAAGAACTAAAAGGAGAAAATGACACACTCTGGAAGGAAGTGGAAACACTGAAAAGATCCCATGCTGAAATGAAAAAGGAAACCAACCAGCAAAGCAAGGAGTTACAAGAAGAGATTGAGAAGCTCCAAAAAGAACACACAAGATGAAATGAAAAAGGAAATCGAACACTGATCCAATCAAGAGGAAAGAATGGGGAAAAAAACCTCAGAAGCAGAATGGAGGAAGCAGAAAAAAGAATATCAGACTGGGAAGATAACACAGAACAACTAAAAAGCTCAAGACTGTGAAAATTTTTAAATGCACAAAAGTGAAACAGCCAGGAAACATGGGACACTATGCAAAGATCAAACCTCTGCATCATAGGGATAGAGGAAGAAGAATCCCAAGAGAATGGTATTGATCAGATCTTCAACAGAATAATAGATGAAAGTTTTCTCACACTAAAAAAATACAAACCCATACAAATACAAGAAGCACATAGAACACCATATAGACAAGACCAGAAAAGAAACTCCCCTAGCCATATTATAGGTAAAACATGAGACACCCAAAACAAAGACAAAATTCTAAAAGCTGCAAGAAAAAAACAATAAGGGGAGACCTATTAGAATTACAGCTGACTTCTTAGTGCAAACTATGAAAGCAAGAAGAACGTGGACCAAAGCATTCTCAGTGCTAAACGACTACAAATGCCAACCCAGGTTACCCAGCAAAAATGTCGATTATAGTTGAAGGAGAGAGAAAAACCTTCCATGACATAAACAAGATGAAAGAATACATGTCCAGAAAACCAACGCTTCAGAGAATACCTGAAGCAGTTCAAAGGGCAGAGGAGAGGAGCAGCCTGGGGAGGCACCTTGAAAGGGAAATTAATAAAAGCATAACTGCAAAAGCAGAAACCTATACCAAAAATGCAAATGGATGATAAGGGAAAAGGAAGCAACACACATCTCTCAATTATAACCTTCAATATTAATGGACTAAACTCCCCAATCAAAAGGCATAGACTGGGAGATTGGATTAGGAAACAGAATCCATCTATATGCTGTCTACAAGAAACCCATCTCACTCTCAAGGATAGGTACCAATTGAAAGTGAAAGGATAGAAAAAAATATTCCAAGCCAATGATACCAAAAAGAAAAGAGTGGCTATTTTAATATCAGACAAAATAGACTTCAAAGTAGAAGCAATCAGAAGAGACAAAGAGGGCCATTACATCCTTATTAAAGGGAAAATTAACCATGAAGACTTCACAAACATGAATATATATGCACCAAACTCCGGTGCACCAAACTTTATAAAGACAGTTCTCCAGGACCTCAAGGCACAGATTAACCCCCAGCACACCCATAGTAGGGGACTTCAATACCCCACTGAGCCCTTTGGACAGGTCAGCCAGACAAAGAATAAACAGAAATCTAAGCTGAACAGTACAATACAGCAAATGTACCTCACAGACATCTACTGAATATTCCACTGAAGCACCAGAGAATACACTTTCTACTCAGCACCCCATGGAACATTCTCCAAAATTGACCACATACTGGGACACAGTAAAAAACCTCAAAAAATACAAAAAAAAAAATTGAAATAATTTCATACATTCTATCAGACCACAATGCAATAAAGTTCAATACCAACACCAAGATAAGCCCTACTACTTAATGAATGGGTCAAGGAAGAAATAAAGAAATAAAAGCATTCCTGGAACTAAATAAGGACAGTACAACACAACAAAACCTATGGGACACCTTAAAAGCAGTCCTAAGAGAGAAGTTTATAGCCCTGGGTACCTTCATTAAAAAAAAAAACATAGAAGGAGCACAAATAAATGAGTTAACTTTGTAGCTAAAAACACTCGAAAGACAACAAATGAACCCTAAACTCAAGAGACAGGAAGAAATGACAGAAATCAGAGCAGAAATCAATGAAAAAGAAAACAATACAAAAAAAAAAAATCAATGAATCCAAAAGTTGGTTCTTTGAGAGAATAAACAAGATAGACCTCTAGCTCAGTTAACCAAAAAAAAGAAAGAGCAACTCCAAATCAATAGAATTCATGATGAAAGGGGAAACATCACAACAGACAAAAAGATCCTGGCAATCATATGGGAATACTTCAAAATCTATACTAAATTTGAAAACCTAAGTGAAATGGATGAATATTTGAAATCTTGGGAATCAACAAAGCTAAACCAAGAAGAGATTGACAGCTTAAACAGACCTATAACATTTGAGGAAATTGAAGATAGAATTAAAAACCTCCCAGCTAAAAAAAGCCTCGGTCCAGATGGTTTCACGGCAGAATTCTATAAAACATTTAAAGAGGTCCTACAATCACTGCTGCTCAAACTGTTCAGAAGGATACAAACAGAGGGAATTCCCCCAAACTCTTTCTGTGAAGCCAGCATCACTCTAATACCAAAACCAGGCAAACATACAAGCAAAAAAGAAAGCTATAGACCCGTCTCATTAATGAACATAGACGTAAAAATTCTCAACAAAATACTGTCAAATTGCATACAGACCCACATCAGAAAGATCATCCATCATGATCAAGTTGGATTCATACCAGAGATGCAGGGATGGTTCAACATATGTAAATCAATAAATATCATAAAAGAATTAAATGGACTAAAAGACAAAAACCACATGATCATCTCAATTGATGCAGAGAAGGCCTTCAACAAAACCCAACACCCCTTCATGCTTAAAGCCCTAGAGGGAATTGGATTGGAGGGATCATTCCTGAACGTAATCAAAGCCATATACAAGAAACCCACAGCCAACATCATCCTAAATGGAGAAAAGTTAGAAGGATTCCACTTAGAGGTAGGAACTCTACAAGGCTGCCCCCTGTCACCACTCCTCTTCAATATAGTGCTTGAAACACTGGCTAGGGCAATAAGGCAAGAAAAGGAAATTAAAGGAGTACTAATTGGAAAGAGGAAGTCAAACTATCCCTCTTTCCAGACGAGATATGATAGTTTACCTAAGGGATGCAAAAACTCAACCAGCAAACACCTAGAAATGATTTAGCATTTCATCGGAGTGTTGGGATATAAAATTAACCTAGAATAATCAGTAGCCTTGCTTTACATCAACAAGCAACTAAAGAAGGAATATAAAGAGACCTTCCCAATCACAGTACCCTCAAAAACAATAAAATACCTAGGAACAAATTAACCAAAGACACCAAAGGTCTCTACAACAAAAGTTATAAACCTCTGAAGAAGGAGATTGAAAATAACATCAGAAGATAGACCTCCCATGCTCATGGATTGGAAAAATTATTATAGTAAAAATGTCTTTTCTACCCAAATTAATGTACAGATTTAATGCAATCCCAATTAAAATCCCCAAGACTTTCTTCATATGCTTGGGGAAAAAATTCCTTAGATTCATATGGACAAACAAAAGACCCGGAATAGCCAAGGCAATCCTGAGTGAAAAGAGCAATACACGGGGGATTTCTATACCAGACATCAAACTATACTACAGTGCTATAGTCATAAAAACAGCCTGGTACTGGCACAAAAACAGACCCCTAGACCAATGGAACAAAACTGAAGATCCAAAATTGAGCACATACAATTTCAGCCACCCATATTTGACACGGGGGCCAAAAATACTCAATGGAGGAAAGACAGCATCTTCAGCAAATAGTGTTGGCAAAACCAGATCACCACTTTTAGCATCTTCAGCAAATAGTTTTGGCAAAACTGGATCACCACTTGTAGAAGAATAAAATTAAACTGCTACGTGTCACCCTGTACAAAAATCAAATCCAAATGGATCAAAGACCTCAACATGAAACCCAAAACTCTGAAGGTTATAGAAGACAAAATTGGCAGCAACCTACAAGACATAAGTGTAGGATAAGACTTCCCTAAATCAGATAGCAGCTGCACAAGAATTAAGATCGACAATTGACAAATGGGACCTCATTAAACTCAAAAGCTTCTGTACATAAAAAAAAAAAAAAACAAGGAAGTGAAGAGAAAAACCCACAGAGTGAGAGGAAACCTTCACTGTAGATACATCTGACAAAGTATTGATTTCCAGAATGTATAAACTACTTAAAAAACAAGAAATAAATGACCCACTCAAAAGATGGAGCAAAGAGCTGAACAGAGACTTCACAAGTGAGGAATTAGAGATGGCGGAGAAACATCTTAAAAAGTGTTCAACGTTGCTAATAATTAAGGAAATGCAAGTTAAAACCATTTTAAGATATCTCACTCCAATAAGACTGGCTAGGATCAAGAAAACAAATGATCCCAAGTGCTGGAGAGGTTGTGGGGAAAAGGGAATACTCGTCCACTGCTGGTGGGAATGTAAACTTGTTCAGCCACTATGGAAAGTAGTGTGGAGAACCCTTGGAAGACTCAAAATGAGCTTGCCACCTGACCCAGTCATACCACTCCTGGGTATATACCCATAAGACTCATCTTACTGCAGAGATACAGCCCAGCCATGTTTATTGCAGCTCTCTTCACAGAGGCAAAGAGCTGGAACCAACCCAAATGCCTCTCAACTGACAGTGGATAGAGACAATGTCATAAATCTACACAATGGAGTTCTATGTAGCGGTAAAGAAAGATGACATTATGAACTTTACAAGTAAATGGATGGAGCTAGAAGATATCATGTGGAGTGAAGTAACACAGTCCCAGAAAAACAACGAATGGTATCCCTCATCTGTGGATGCTAGCATCAATTACCTAATTGTATGGCAAACTGAGCAACGTTAATGTGATCTGAAAATGACTGTGCTTTTTTATTGTGAATCCCTTAAAAAATAAAAATAAAGGAAAAAAACAAGAAAACAAATGACTCAAAAGATGGGAGTAAAGAGCCGAACAGAGACTTCACAAGTGAGAAAATAGAGATGGCAGAGAAACATCTTAAAAAGTGTTCAGTGTTGCTAATAATTAAGGAAATGCAAATCTAAATCACTTTAAGATATCATCTTACTCCAATAAGATTGGCTAGGATCAAGAAAACAAATGATACCAAGTGCTGGAGAAGTTGTGGGGAAAGGGGAACACTCATCTACTGCTGGTGGGAATGTAAACTCATACAGCCACTATGGAAAGCAGTGTGGAGAACCCTTGGAAGACTTGGAATGAACTTGCCACCTGGCCCAGCCATACCACTCCTGCGCATGTACCCACAAGACTCATCTTATTGCAGAGATACATGCACGGCCATGTTTATTTCAGCTCTCTTCACAATACCAAGGAGCTGGAACCAACCCAAGTGCCCCCCAACTGACGAGGGGATAGAGAAAATGTGGTACGTCTACACAATGGAGTTCTATGCAGCGGTAAAGAGGATGATACCATGAAATTTGCTGGTAAATGGATGGAACTAGAAGATAGTATGTTAAGTGAAGTAACACAGTCCCAGAAAAACAAAAGATGAATGGTGTCCCTCATCTGTAGATGCTAGCACCAAGTACCTAGTTTGTAAGGCAGACTGAGCAACATTAATGTATTATTCCTCATGATCTGAACACAACTGTGCTCTTATATTATGAATCCCCAGGCAGGTTCTAGAGCTACCCTACCATTTACTTTCAGACTATGGGTTTTTGGTATGTGATGGTGGGCAGGTATACATACTTTAGAGTAACATAAAGTTAAAATGGAAAAAGAATCAACAATATGATATGGAAAGAACACACAGTTTGTTTTCAGAAGATAGAATTTTAGTATAAATGTGATGTATCAGGCTGGTGTAACTTAGCATTTCTGGGTGCTTAGTGACCATACTTAATACCCATACCAATTTGGCCAAGGGACCTAAGGGATAACTTTGTTCCTTGCCCTCAGAAGTCAACTAAGTCTCAGGGGACTATGCATAGGGGCATCTCTTGAAATGTCCTGCAAGTACGAGTCACCAGTCTTCCTGTGCAGGGAGGTCTTGTGGATCTACTAATGGGACTTCAGCCACTGTCCAGCCTGTAAAGAGAAAGTCTGCTTATTCTTCAAAAAGAGAAGCCTCGTCTTGGAAGACCTGTGTCCTTGAGTGAATGGAACTGGTGATTGAAAAGCCAAAAGGAGCCAGGGCCCCCCCCCCCAAAAAAAAACAAACAAACCTGAATGACCCTTGAGGACTAGATCCTCAACTGACCTCAAGTAAACAAAAACCTTGGTTAATCTGGGCTTATGGCCTTAGGCATCCAAAAGGAAAGTATAACCAGAAAGAAATAATCAGTAAGGTCTGAGAAATTGTACTTCAGATACAAAACTTAAGAATCCTCCAAACCTTCAATGCCAGATGGGGACTACTGAGATATCCAACTTGCGGACTTGAGCAGCTACTGGGATTTCAATCTCTTCAGAGTTTAGACTGCTGCTATTGGACTACCCAAGCTGTGTCATGGAGGCTAGTGCAGGAAGATCGAGACAGGAAGCATGCTTGCTGGACCTCATTTGGGTGACCATGGTGGGGAGGGACCCCAGTGTGGAGCACAGGTTGTTTGGGTTTGCCAAGGAGGAACCTTCAAGCACTTCCTTGGGGAAAATAAGACATTTTTTGGTTAAACAAAAAAAAAGAAAAAATCTTCCATATCAGGTGATATGTGTATGTACATATGTATATAGTAATATGTGTGTGTGTATAGAAGCAATTGAAGTTGGAGAAAAAAAATGGAATTTCCATGTTAAAGTATCACTGTATTTTAATGCTTTTTTTGGTATCACAAGTTTCAGTTATGTTACTTTGATGCTATGTGTACTTTGATGCTAAGTTCAACTTAAAAAAATAATAAAATACATAAATATAAATCGTGAATTTAGTGATTTATAAAATGCTCTTACCTGTTTTCACATTTGAGTATTTTTGTATTCTGTACTGTTTATAAGTAGTATGCTCTTGTCTCAGTGTTGACAGCTGTATGTGTAGCTGCATTAGTAACTTATATATTTAACACTTTTT
This sequence comes from Rhizomys pruinosus, assembly GCA_009823505.1. Lineage (NCBI taxonomy): Eukaryota > Metazoa > Chordata > Mammalia > Rodentia > Spalacidae > Rhizomys > Rhizomys pruinosus. The sequence continues at coordinate 1,999,009 of VZQC01009601.1, read as the reverse complement.
TTAGACCACTTTCCTAGTGGATAACAAAAAGGTCTTTGGAACTCATCTCATGCAAGACATGGTGAAAGATGCTCTTCGGTCTTTTGTCAGTCCTCCGGTGCTTTCCCCCAAGTAAGCATTAGTGTGTGTTTTGTAAAACTTCTCTTTACTCATGCTGTATAGCCAAAGTATAAAAATTGTTTAGGGCCAAGTCTTCCTACAAATATCTTCATAGTGTTAAAATGCCTTCTGGTCACTGACAGTGTTTTGTAACAGGCTGTAATGGATGGCATGCAGAGTCATTTGAGCTGCTGTTTTGGGAAATTGGGCTTTTCCAATAGAGGGAAGAACTGAGTCATTATTTCTTAGCAGAAAAACCAGTATTTGTAAAGGCATGAGAATATGAAATGTATTCTATAAACAGAATTTCAGCCTTCTCACCAGTGATTTGTTGAATGAATCATAGCATGTTCCAGTCATATAAAACTCTGGTAGCTTTCTGTGTTTGTTTGGGTTCCCCAGAGACTGCTCTTTGAAGTAAATGTGTTTTAGGAGATATTCCCAGGAAAAACCAGCAGGGTGTGAAAAGGAAGAAAGACTAGCAACCTGCTTTCCACTGAATGTCAACTTAGTTCAGGCCTGTAGGAGCTCTGGACACAGGGATAAGGGAACTTGAGAATTTATTCCTATAGCTGTTAGGTCAAGATTGTCCCTGGGAGGCTGTAATAACCAGCTACTATTCCTCATTCACAGTAAAAGGTCATGAACTTTCTAATTTAGCCTAAAAGCCTGAACACATTCTGGTCTCAATCCTTTTCCTGTCTCCTACCTTTTCAGCCTCTTCTCTCACTGATGCCTCCCTCATACTGACTTTCTTGCTGTTCCTGTGTCATATAGGCTCTCCACCTCACGTGTGTCTATAGTAATCACTGCTTCTTTTGTTTAAGCTATGTAGTTTGATGTTAGTAGTATTAATATTCTTTTTAAATTTTATTTATTTTTATTTTTTTGGTCTTTTTGAGACAGGGTCTCCCTGTAGCTCTGGCTGGCCTTGAAGTCACAGAGATCCACCTGCTTCTGTCTCCCAAGTGCTAGGATTAAAGGCTTGTACCACCACACCCAGCTATTAATGTTATCTTACAGGTGCTGCCTGTATAATAATCACCAGGCTAAGGACTGTATCGACTCCTTTGTTACACACTGTGTTCGGGTAAGAGCTAGAACTTGGGTTGTTGTGATAGCCACTTTGGAAATCATGGTGCATAATTCTTTCGTGTTAATTTGTGCTTTCATCTATTTCTTATTCACATTCAGTGAATAAATTAAAAATTTATATCTTTATATCTGAGTGGGTGGCTTTATGACCTTCCTGGCAGGTTGTCAGATACAAAGTCAGCCTTGACTAATCTTTGCTGACTGCCTGTGAGTGCCACAGAAATGAGATATTAGGACTTCCCTCTGTTTTGATCTTATAAAGAATATTGATCACATTCTTATATGCTTGTCTTAGTATTGCCTTAATGGGAGAAATAATATTTAAATTAAAATTATTAGTTTAAATCTGGTGACAAACTTTAGTCTCAGATAAATAGAAAAAAATTCAAACTTTCTAGTAGATTAAATTAGAAGCCATTTTTACTTAATTATATAAACATTTCTCTCAGATCAAGCCAGTTCTTGGGGGAGGGTAATTCCATTTCCTAAACGTGTGTGTGTGTGTGTGTGTGTGTGTCACAGAGAGAGAGAGAGATGTTTAAGACTAGATTTTTGTTTATGACATTATATATATTACTTTATTTTTCTAAAAAATTTTCAACTCTTTTTAAAGAGTAAAATGTTACTGCAGACTGAGTATCCCTTCTCTGAAATATGAAATACCTGGGACTAGAAATGTTTCATATTTTACATTTGAAAAGATAATGCATAGATATTTATGCATTATGTTCCAAAGTCTGAACCTTTTTGAGTATTATCTTTGTTCTCAATTTCTTTAAAAAAATTGGGCTTAGCCTGTAATCTCAAACAGGAGATGTAAGCAAGGAGGATCACAAGTTCAAGGTCAGTCATTCTGAGCTACCTAGTGAGTTCAGGGACAGCTTGGGCTATATGAGACAGTCTCAAAAAGCAGTTTCAGGTTTTAAGTTTTCAGATTACAGATGCTCAACCTATACCTCTTCTAGGACAGTTTTGATAAAAAAAAAAAAAAAAAAAGGCTACCAAAGTTTAGCCTTACTTAAAGAAGTTAGTCATATTTCCTAAGTCCAGGCATCTTGCTTGTGTGTCTGTTGTCAGATTAGTGGAATGTTACAGGATTTTATATGAAGCAGAATTACAAGGGAGAGTAAGAATAGAAGAACCTTAGAGTTTATAGTTATTAGACATCATTCAACCGTATAATTGTGAAGCATTCTGGCATTCTAAAAGTACCATAAAAATGTCACTTTTGTAGTACTGGCTTTTGGTTTAAAATAAGCAGAAATTATCTCTTTGAAATTGCAGGAAGATGTCTCAAAATTGAAGGGATATGTTTTTGCCATATGAAAACATACTTGACAGCCACTTTTTTCTACTTACTGATAAATTTTTGTGCTGAATTCCATAAAAACTGGTACTTATATAAGAAACATGCGTAGGCTTGATTCTTAGATGTATACAACATTGTGTGAGTGTGTGCATTCACACACATGGTTCAGCCAGATTTTGAGAGCTTGTAATATTTCTTTGGGATAAGGATGTTTCATTTAGGTAATTAACAAATTGTGTGTGTGTTACAGCCGTTCTGTAGTCTTATTCAGATCCACGGGCATAACAGGGCTCGACAGAGAGATAAACTTGGACATATTCTTGAGGAATTTGCTACCCTGCAGGATGAGGTAAGACCCAAATATATCTCTGTAAAATGAAGTAATTTACTTATTACAAGCATGAGGGTGCTTATCTGTAATCAACACATTTGAGTGAGACAGAAAGATTATGAGTTCAAGGCCATCTTGGGTCACATAAGGAAAAAAATTCTTCATTGTTTTGCGAACTAATGTTTCCCTATGATATGCTTACTTTTCACTTAATATCATCAATCAATGCTAGATGAAACATTCACAAGAGTAAATAGAGTAATAATTTAGTTTATGAACATCCTAAATTCTTTGATAATGAGGATAAATTATGAAATGAGTAGAGAACTATAGTTTCATGGTATGCTAATTTTAATTTGTGAGTGCATCAGTATTGGTTACAAAGTATTCATACATCAGTATTCATGATTAAAGACCTGAAATCAGTAATCCTTCCTTTCCTTTCCCTTTCCTCCTTCCTCCTTCCTCCTTTTTTCTTCTTTCCTTGATTTTTTGGGGGCCTTTTTGAGACATGGTTTCACTATGTGTAGCCCCTGCTGGCTTGGAACTCACTAAGGAGACCATCCTGGCCCTGCCTCTGCCCCTCTCTCTGCCCCTCTCTCTGCCCCCCTCTCTGCCCCCCTCTCTGCCCCCCTCTTGCCCCTCTGCCCCTCTGCCCCTCTGCCTCTGCTCCACCAACTCAGCTCTTGTTTGTAGTCCCTGGGTCATATGATCGCCCACCTCCAGTCTCTGGAACAGGCTGCTGGTATTACAGGTTTTATAAGTCTTAAATGCCATGTCTTGCTAGAGTTATTGTATTTTTATTATTAAAATGGGTGGGTGGGGCTGGAGAGATGGCCTAGCAGTTAAGAGCGCTGACCGCTCTTACAGAGGACGCGGGTTCAATCCCCAGTGCCCACATGGCGGCCGAGAACCGTCTGAAACTCCAGTTCCAGGGGAATCTGACGCCCTCTTCTGACCTCCGCAGCATTGCATGACACGGGTGCACAAACCTGCATGCAGACAGTACATTCCTACACATATATAAAATTAATAAAATAAATAAATAAAATGGGTGGGTGTTTTTTTGTTTTTGTTTTTTTAGTTTAGAGAATATTTAGTTCAATTATATTATTGGAAAGTAAGGACTTCGCATGTAAACATAGCCAGAAGTGCGTTTGAAGATGGGAATTCTTTGGAGGGTGAGGCTTAAAGTTTCTGCTCATATTTTAAAGTCCTTTCATTACCTAAATAAGTGGACAATGATGTGACATTTTATTTTGGTAGGCGGAGAAGGTTGATGCAGCGCTTCACACTATGTTGTTGAAACAAGAGCCCCAGAGGCAACATTTGGCCTGCTTAGGAACCTGGGTCCTATACCACAACCTTCGAATTATGATACAGTATCTGCTAAGTGGCTTTGAGTTGGAGCTGTACAGCATGCATGAGTACTACTACATATACTGGTAGGCAAACCATTGGAATTAAAAATGTTAGGTGGAGTGGTAAGCTATGAGAGTGCACTGTAAAGACAGTGTGGTTTGGGTACCATTTATTATATGTGTATGTGTGTGCATGTTCTGTGGGCACATGTGTATGCAGAGGACAACTTTCGGGGGTCAGTTCTTTTTTCATCTTACTGAGACAGGGCCTTTCTTTTAATGTATTCTGGGCTGTACCTGGCCCACAGGCTTCCAAGGAGTCTCCTGTCTCTGCCTCCCATCTTACTGTAGGGATTACTGGTACATGTCACTGCAGTTGTCCTTTTTTTTTTTTTTTTTTTTATTTTGGTATGTGTTTGAATGTACTGGTTGCATGTAGAGTTGTGCACCCGTGTCGTACAAGCCAGCGGAGAGTCAAAAGAGGCTCAGAATTCCCCTGGAACTAGATTCTCCTGGAATTGGAGTTTACAGACGGTTCAAACTCCATGTGGGTGCTGGGATCGAACCTGGGTCCTCTGCAAGATGTGTTGGCACTCTTAACGGTAGCCCATCTCTCCAGCCCCAGTTGTCCTTTTTTACATAGGTTCTGGGGATTGAACTTACATTGTCAGGCTTTTGTGACAAGCTATATAACCAGAGCATCCCTCTAGTCATGGGATACTTTTTCATTTAGTACATTTGTACTTTAGTTGTAGGTCAGTTGGTAAAATACCTGTTAAGACTTAGAGCTAGATGAAAATGTACATCTTTAGTGCTATACCATTGAATAATTGTTTTTCCAGCTATTTGAATATTTCTGTGAAAATTACTAATAAAATTACTAAGATTAATTCAACATCTTTTATTTGCTTCTATGGAGAAAAATTAACCCAGTTTGCTCTGTCTTCAGTGATTTTGAGAATAATTTCTCTGGTATGCCTTTCCATATTTATATAAATAGTACCAAATAACCTTACCGAAATTGTAATTCTATGTACAAAAACTGTTAATGGCCTGAATATTAGTTGTGAACTGTTTCTTGACTTCAGAATTATGTGTTAAGCTTCTAAATTTTTTGCAAAACAGTCTATTGTTTTTAAGAAGCTTATGAAATATAATGCCCTAAAATCTTGTAGACCCTTCTTTTTGTTTTTTTTTTTTTTTTTTTATTGTTTTGGTCTTTTCAAGACAGGGTCTCCCTGTAGCCCCACCTGTCCTGGAACTTGCTCTGTAGACCAGGCTGGCCTTGAACTCACAAAGATCTGCCTGCCTCTGCCTCGATTAAAGGCATGTGCCACCAAACCTGGCTACCCTTCTTTTATCATTGAGCAGAAACAGTGATTTCTGTCTGTCAACAGGCCCCTAATCACTTGATGGGCTTAGTCACTAGAGTTATCCCCTAAGTTTAGTATATCTGATCTGTAGTGAGACCCAATTATTTCCATTCCTAGCTAGCTACTTCTGGATGATACTGGTACTGGCTTAGAGTTGGCAATGTGGGGGGCAGAATATCAGCATTCTGCTTCTCCTTAATAATCATCATGTAGTAATTTTGATAAAGCACTTACAAGAAGAAGGTCCCTGGTGTTTGGGAAGAAAGGCCTGAATCCTGTCAGTCCTTCCTTCCCTGTACCTGTCCCTGTTACTTCACCACAGAAATCCTTCATTGTGTTTAGAGGTTATAGACCTTCTGATTTTATTATATGGTTAGGGGAAATTAATTTGTAGTCTAACAAATGACACTATATAATCAGTACTTAAATTCAGTGCCAGCAGCTTCCTCTCCATCTGATCTACATGCTTGCTTTTATCAGATAAGAATGTATTAGGTTGGCCTCAGCCGTAGGAACCAGTGCTTTAGCTTCAAAATGTAATACCTAAGTCATTCCAAATACATCTTTTGACTAATTTTTCTTTAGCTTAAAATGTTTTGAGCTGGCCGTGGTGGTGCACATCTTTAATCTCAACACTTGGGAGGCAGAGGCAGGCGGATCTCTTCTGAGTTCAAGGCGGTGGTCTACATAGTGAGTTCCAGGTCAGGTAGAGCTACAGGGAGACCCTGTCTCAAAAAGGAGGTCCCCCCCCCCAAAAAATGTTGTTTTGAACTAGCAATATGGCATAGCTAGTAAAAGTGATATCTACATAGTCCTAACAACCTAAGTTGAACACATAAACTCCACATAAAGTTGGAAGCAGACAAGTGACTGCACAAAATTGTCCTCTGCCCTCCACTTTTGTTGTTTTTTTTTTTTTTAACATTTTTTTTATTGATGCTTTGTGCATTTCATACATCATTTTCCAATTCAGTTCAGGCATATTTCCCTTTCCCTTCCCCCCCACCCCCACCCCAACCCAGATCATGCATTCTGCCATAACTGTCCTGCATATTTCTCTCAGTTTTTTTTTTCATTTTTTAGCTATAAGTGATAATCCATGAGTACAAGCATCCTTCATGTAAAACCAATTTGCAGGCTGTTGTGCCCAAACCCCCACAGCCCCACCTTCCAGCGGGGGTGAGGGATTGTATGTTCAATCAAGTTGATCAAATGAGTGTCCAGACTACATTGCTGTAGTTTCACCATTCACCCCAGTCGCAGCCCTTACATTCTACCACGCCCCCTCTTCCGCAGATTATTCCCTAGGCTTAGGAAAGGGGTACAGGTGGATGAGAAGCAAAACAGTCCACTCTCTCTGGAGCTGTTGTCTTGGACTCTGGTCAATTCTGGCTGTTTTCTTTCATGGGCTGACAGTTTGTCCAGGAATAACCTTTCGATCCTACTAATGAAGCACAAGCAATTAGATATATAGGTATTTAAACAGCACTAATAGTTATAGTAGGTTACTTTGGTATAGACACATATGTTTAGATGATATGTTGATCCATGAATTACATTTTTTCCTGTTAAATATGACAGGGTCTTACTGTGGCTTATAACATCTCCTAACCTGTAGAGGATGTAAGCTTGTGGCATCAGCCATGGGTTATTCCTCCAAGGAGAGAGCCAATAGCCAATTAGATTTGGGATATACAGGCATATGGCTGCCTCTGCTGCACAATATTTCCAGGCAGGTGAGGTGTAGCTGGTGCTGACGGTGGAGTCTTGCTTGACTCAAGGAGACCTATATTTGCTTTATTGGTTTAGTGGCCTTTGGTAACACTCTCTGGTATTCCAGAGGCCATCTGTACACTTGCATGTGTGGTCTCAATACATCTTTCCCATGTTAATGTCAGTTCTTCGGCAGCAGGGCCTTATCGCCTCTCTTCTTGCAGGTATCCCAGTTTAGAGGCAAGAAGCCACCTTTTGTGGGGCCTTAGATCCCCTGGCCAACATCTCCCTGGTAGAATAATCCATTACTGATGTGCCCACGTATACACATCTTGACATACAAAAATAATAAATAAGTCTAAATGTTCTATTTTGTATGTGTTTTAATATTGTAAATTACTTGACATCTTTCTGGGACATTTTGGGAATAGGTGTCCTAAAGTGAGCATCATTAGAGATAATAAAATATCTTATAAATCTTTGATTTTCGCTGGGCATGGTGGCACACGCCTTTAGTCCCAGCACTCAGGAAGCAGAGGCAGGCGGATCTCTGTGAGTTCAAGGCCAGCCTGGTTTACAGAATGAGCTCCAGGCCAGCTGGGACTAAATGGAGACCCTGTCTCAAAAATACCAAAAAAATAAATAAAAATCTTTGGTTTTCATTTAAATTAGTAATAAATCCTTAGTTTTCTTTATTATTGTACTACAAAAGCTACACATATGTGCATGTGTGTAAATACATATTATGTACATTATATATATATATATACGTATATATATATATATAAATTTGGACTGCTATTGTGGTTTAAGAGAATGCAGTGTTTAAGCTTTTGAAAATTATCTAAAATATCCTGTTTTTCCTTTTTATTTAATAAATTCAAGTAAATTATAAACTTGAATTAAATTAAAAAAATAATTTGGTATAATACCAATAATTTTTGACATTTTCTGAATCAATTTGTTTTGCTTAACAAAGAAAGTATTTAACAGACAGGTGAATTGTGTTCTGATAGTGAAAATCTAAGGGAATTAATTTAATTTGCGTGTACATAGGTAGTTACCCAGAAATCTTTTGAAAAGTTGTAAAATGTAGAAAGTTTTGAAAGATTACTTTTGATGCTTATGTCTTCTTATAAGATCTACCTTTACAAACCGGTAAGTCTGTTTTTAAAAACTTTTTAAAGCATTACAAAATATATCCACTTGGGACTGAGGGCAAGTGCTTATTAGCATACACGAAGCCCTGGGTTTAGTCCCTGGTATAAAAAAATAAAACAAGCTCATCCATTATTACTAATATTCATGTTGGTAAAGCTGTCTCATTTAGATCTCTGCCATTCATTAACATTTTGTCACCTTTAAGGTATCTTTCTGAATTCCTTTATGCATGGTTGATGTCAACACTGAGTCGTGCTGATGGCTCCCAGATGGCGGAGGAGAGAATAATGGAAGAGCAGCAAAAAGGCCGCAGCAGCAAAAAAACAAAGAAAAAAAAGAAAGGTGCTGGAGACGTTCTCTTTTCTTTTCTTTTCTTTTCTTTTCTTCTTTCTTTCTTTTTCTTTCCTTCCTTCCTTCCTTCCTTCCTCCCTCCCTCCTTCCCTCCCTCCCTCCCCCCTCTCTCCCTTTCTTTCTTTCTTTCTTCCTTTCTTTCTTTCTTTCTTTCTTTCTCTTTCTTTCTTTCTTTCTTTCTTTCTTTCTTTCTTTCTTTCTTTCTTTCTTTCTTTCTTTCTTCCTTTCTTTCTCTATCTATCCATCTACCTACCTACCTACCTATCTTATTTAGAAACAGGAATCTCTGTGTATAACAGGCTGGCCTGAAACTCATAGTCTTCCTGCCTGAGGCTGCCAGGTTCTGAGAGTATAGATGTGCACCATCACACCTGGCTTTGTGGACTACTCTTAAAATTAAAAAATAAATGAGCCTGGTGTGTTGGTGTACGCCTTTAATCCCAGCACTCAGATTGTCTCAAAAAGACAAAAAAGAAAAAGAAAAGAAATAAATGGAGAACACCCTACTCTTGGCAGACAAGTAGACAGAGAGCTCCTTTGAGTCATAATGGGAAGGTAATTAGTCTCATTTACTATCTTTGCAAAGAGGAGAGGGTAAAGACCGAATTCCACTATTAGTGATATGAGCTTCTTAAGTTCCTTTTCTTGCTTTTATTTCTTTCTAATTCCATGTACCAGAAGATCTTAGATCAAGAAGTAGCCACATGGGTGCCTGGAGAGATGGCTCAGTGGTTAAGAGCACTCGCAGAGGACCCAATTTCCATTGCCAGCCCCCACATGGTAGCTTACAACCATCCATAACTCCAGTTACAGATGATCCAACACCCTCTTCTGATCACCATGGGCATTGTACAATACAGGTGCACTTAAAAAAGCCATGTGGAATAGGCTAGAGAACAGGCAGTAGGCATCTGTGGACCTTTTGACAAAACACTCCCACTTGGAAGGAAAGTCATCTGCAGTTCTGTGGAAAGACAGTGAACTCCTTGAGGCCTGGTAGAGAGCCTCCAGGAAAGAGGTGCTTCCGAGACACTAGTACTTCTTCCTGCTAAAACTTTCTAGTATTAGCTACTTGGGGAACATACTATTGTTTAAATTTTCAGTTCACTTTAGTTGTATTATTTGAAAATTGTTGTTATAAAATAAAATTAATGTTATAGAAGCAAAGTGAAGTTTACATTTAGTGAAGAAGCCAGAGGTTTTTGGTTGTATTTTTTTTCCTTTGAGACAAAATCTTACTGTGAGCCCTGGTTGGCCTGGAATTCATTATGTAGACCAGGATGACTGAAATCACAAAGATTCATCTGCTTCCGAGTGCTAGGATTGAAGGTGTGCACCTCTACCACTTGGCCCAGACTGATGTGTTTTTTTTGTTGTTGTTGTTGTTTTTTAATTTGGTTTTCTAATTACAGTTCGCCCATTGAGTCGAGAGATCACAATGAGCCAAGCCTATCAGAATATGTGTGCTGGAATGTTCAAAGTAAGTGGTTGGAAATAATGTTGTATTTGCTGTTTGACCCTATCACTATCGTCTAGTTTATTCCTTGATTCTTACCGAGTCTGTTTTCCTTTGTTTTATTTGCCGTCTGTCTGAAACTTACTTACTCAAGTCTAGTTGTCAACACGCAGTGGAACCTTTATACATTAGTTTTTGTTTGACACATTTTTACTTAATGTCACACAGCCACTTAGTTGACCTGTGGTACAGGTGGGAGCAGAAGGAAGACCTTACTTCTGGATGAAAGGCCTCATGGGGAAATGGCTGTAGGGCTTTTTAGGAGTATGCATAGTAGGTAGAAGTGGGCTCTACAATGACTGGAGTATACATAGTAGGGAAAAGTGGGCTCTACAATGACTGGTGTAAACAGAAGCAGGCATTTTCAGTAGGGTAGTGAACATTGATTTTGAAGTTGTACTGGTATTTCAGGAAATGTGAGGCAACATGATGGGTCTTACAAAATGGGACATTTAAAAAAATCCTTTCCTGTGAAATGATATATTTGTGCTTTCAGAAGCTTTTTCTTGAAGGTCTCTAAGCAATTACAAAAACATGAGATTTGGGAAAATAATGTATAATTTCACTGGGAAAAATAATAATATTGAACACTGGAATTTGAACAGTTTTTGTGTAAGATATGAAATATAAATTAAAAATGAATACTAAAGTCCACATACAGCATTTAAGTAGCTGTTTTTTTGTTTTTTTAATTTGATATTCATGAAGATGCCTTTTCAGATGGTTTTCTTCCTTTTCCTTTAGACAATGGTTGCATTTGACATGGATGGCAAAGTACGTAAGCCGAAGTTTGAGCTTGATAGTGAGCAAGTACGGTATGAGCACAGGTTTGCTCCATTCAACAGTGTGATGACCCCACCACCAGTGCACTACCTGCAGTTCAAGGTGAGCTTCCACTCTTGTCTTATGTCATACTGAAGGGGTTTGTTTGTACCAAATCATCTTGCTGGGCCAGTGGGCCGAGGGATAACAGTAGCAGTCTTAAACAGTGTGGAAATTATTTGGCTTGGTTAGATGTCATAATCAGATTACTCAATATTAAATTATGAGAGTAATGTAGATGGTATATGTAGGTTGAGAATTAAATATTTACTTCAGAATCTTTTTCTGGATAACCAATGAAGAATTCTGTAATCATTTAAAAGGGTGTTGTATTAAAACAGGATTTTGATTGAAAGTCTCCAATTTTGTTTTGGTTTTAGGAAATGTCTGACCTCAATAAATACAGCCCTCCTCCTCAATCTCCAGAACTGTATGTGGCAGCTAGTAAGCACTTCCAGCAAGCAAAAATGATACTGGAAAATATCCCCAACCCAGATCCTGAGGTAAGAATGGGTTTACTGTCATTCTAGAGGACAGGCACAGCAGAAAGAACATGTCCTGCTACTAGATGGGCATTAATTTAAATAGCATCAACTGGATAATATTAGTAAATAAAGCCTGTCTTGTTTTTGCCAAGAGTTTCAAGTCGCTTTGCCAACTTAATCATTTTAAGTTCCTCACCACCACCCATGGCTCTCACTCTTTTGTCCACATTGTCCTTGAACTCATGGTAATCCTCCTGCCCCAACCTTGCTGTAATGCTAGAATTATGGGCATGAGCTCTCATAACCAGGTTCCACTATAAATCTTAAATATATATTTCCCTGTCTCTAAAAAGACAAAATATATATATATTCTCAATACCCCTGTCTTTGTGGAAAGAAAAAAATGATCTGGTGGATTACCATAGAACACTATTCCATACTTGACCATTTAAAGGCTTTTAAAAAATGAAAGTAATTATGATACTTTGATATTCACATAATTTGCTTTGTATGATCTGATTGAGATATACTCTGATTCATATATACCATTTGGGGAGTAGTACTTGATACAGCTTCATTGGAGAGGTAATTTAGCATTATCTGTTAAAAAAATCACCATTTCTGGGCTGAAGAGATGGCTGAAGAGTTTTACTCTTACAGAAGACCCAGTTTCTATTCCCAGCACCCACATGGCTGGCTGCTAACAACTATCCATAACTCCAGTTCCAGGTGATCTAGTGCCTTCTTCTGACCTTGGGCATTGCACAGCATGGGTGTGCTTACGCATATGCAGGCAGTACACTCATACACATAATAAAAAAATATATATATATATATATTAAAGAAGTAAATAAGTAATAAAAAATGACCAGTGCTACCACAAGGAGAGTTTTCCAGACAGCTGGTCAGTTACTCATGATCTCACAGCAGCGGTAACAGCATACACAATCCTACCTAAGCTCATGCCAGACAAAAATCCCATCATGGATGTGAGGAAGTAGGTTAGAAACCCGAACCCTACCTGAGGAAGTATTGGCAGTTGCTGGCTGCTGGGAGGGAGTCAGTCTCATTGTAGGATTTGACTTTTGGTCTAAGCTCCATTGGATAAACCCATACCAAAAGGCGTTTGGGGACACAAATTTTACTCTATAGGCGTGGGTTTGTGTGTATGTGTGTCTGTCTGACCACATATGTGTGTCTGTATGTATATATTAAAGTACATGAAATTGAGGGGCTGGAGAGATGGCCTAGCGGTTAAGAGCGCCGACTGCTCTTGCAGAGGACCCGGGTTCGATCCCCAGCACCCACATGGCGGCCGAGAACCGTCTGAAACTCCAATTCCAGGAGAACTCCAGTTCCAGGGGAATCCGACACCCTCTTCTGACCTCCGCGGCATTGCACGACACGGGTGCACAGACCTGCATGCAGACAGTACACTCATACACGTACAGAAATAAATAAAATTAAAAAAAAATAATAATAAAGTACATGAAATTGAGTTGGGGGATCTGAATGCGATCAAGATCTTTATATGAAATTTGAAAAATTCAATTAAAAAATAATAGAGGATATGAAGTTGAGGAGGGTACTGGGGTAGGGTGGGGGGGGTAGAAGGTCTGATGTATAACCAAAATACATTTAATGAAATCCTCAAATAAAAAAAATTGTATTTTAAATTTTTAAAAAAATATTTTTAATTGTTTTTGTGCATTTCATTCAGTAGTTCTTAATTACACTTAGACCCTCACCCACACCTCCATATACCCCCACACCAGACTTCATGCATTGTCATTTAATTCCTGTCTGGTGTCCTTCAGTGTAAGTTTATCCACAGGAATCTAGTCAGCCTATCTAGAGATCTTCAGGAAGATCTACTCTCCCTTACCCAGCAGTAATAAGTTGCTAACAGTTCCCAGGCCAGCCCACCACCCATTTCCCTCACTCTACCCTGGGCCCTTGTCTGATTGAATTGACATCAGTCTTGTGCATGATGCCACCATTGCCACGGTTCACATGAGCAAGCTTCCAGTCGCCTGAAACCCTATTTCCTTATGTTCTTGGACCAAACCTGGCTCTTAAATCTTTCTGACCCCCACTTCTGCAATAGTTTCTGAGCTGTGGGTGGGTCGGGTTTAATATTTAGTCCTGTCCAGGGACGCGCTGTAGCCAGCCGTGGCCTTCTCCAGGGACGCGCTGTAGCCAGCCGTGGCCTTCTCCAGGGACGCACTGTAGCCAGCCGTGGCCTTCTCCAGGGACGCGCTGTAGCCAGCCGTGGCCTTCTCCAGGGACGCGCTGTAGCCAGCCGTGGCCTTCTCTATGCATTATACTCTGTTGTAAGGAAGCTTCACTGGTAAGAGTTGAGGGATGCACTAGGGTTGTCTCTACCTCTTGTTCTACTATTTGTCCTGGGCCCTAGATATAGAGGTTCCACTATATGTCACGTAGGGTTGGGCATCTCTCAAATGTATGTATGTGTGGGATAACTTTAGTGTCAACTTGACACACCTGGGTTGAGGGAGCCTCAATTGGGAAATTGGCTCCATTGGATTGGCCTGTGGCCACATCTGTGGAGTATTGTCTTGATTGTTGAGCAATGTGGGAGGGCCCAGCCCACAAGAGTGGTGCCACCCTGGGCAGGTTGTTGTGTACTGTATAAGAAGGCGGGCTGGGCATGAGCCAGGGGAGCAAGCTAGTGAACAGCATTCCTCCATGGCCTGTGCTTCAGCTCCTGCCTCCAGTTCCTGCCCTGAGTTCCTGCCTTGGGTTCCCTGAGTGATGAACTGTGACCCAGGAGATGTGAGCTGAATAAACCCTTTCCTCCCCAAGTTGGTGTCGGTCAGAGTGTTTTGTCACAGCAGTGGAAGACAAACTAGGACAATGTATATTCTCTGTGTGTGACCAGTTGTGGAACTTTGATCCACCATGTGTTTTTGGGAACTGAAACTGGGTCCTCTGCAAAAGCAGCTAGTGTTCTTAATCATTTGTCTATAAATATAAAGATCTACATTTAGCATATGACACTATGATTTGTCTAGAGATATGACACAGATAGGGGTTTTCTCTGCGATCTGTGATCTCCCCAGCCATGTATATTTGACTGTAATTACAGTGCCACCCATAAGTTCCCTCCCATGAGAGGGCTTTAACTCCAGTTAGATAGCTTATTACCCCCCAGGTAACAATGCCACTATTTCACCAATAGAAGTAGTTTCTTGTCCGAGTTGTTGTGGTTGTTTTATTAGGCTTTAGATTGATTGATTTTCTCCCTTAGCAGCTTGTGTAGTATCCTTGAGAACTAGTCTTGAGAGACAAGGCTTCTAGGTCAGTTACAGTTCCATTGCTCCCAAGCCCTGTGTCACAGTATGTCCTATATTCAGCAGTTGTAAGGTCTTATCTTCAAGTTCTAGAAAATAACCAAGGGCTCTGGCAATAACCTGTATTTTTTTTTTTGGAGGGTGCGGGTTTCTTCTGTCTGGAACCATGGTCCTTGCCATACAGTCCCCAGGTATCAACGTGCACTAATGTTCAGACATTATATATTATATGTGTGTGTGTGTGTGTGTGTGTGTGTATATATATATATATATATAATACATTATATTGGGGGAGAGGTATTAAGGAAAGGAATAAAAATACCATCAAATTATATTGTGAGAAAATCACAAAAGTTTCGTTATTTTTAAAAGTCTCTTGCCATAAAAAGCATACATTAGGGCTGGAGAGATGGCCTAGCGGTTAAGAGCGCCGACTGCTCTTGCAGAGGACCCGGGTTCGATCCCCAGCACCCACATGGCGGCTNCCCCCCAATCTCCCTCCTTCCTCTCCAGTTCAGGCTGCCCTGGTTTCCTCACCTTTCCTCTGGTAACACCTGCCTCCCACCATCCTCTCTCGTGAGTTGAGTTCCCCCCTCATTCCCTGGCCCCCTGCATGTCTCTCCTCCCTCCCCTCCCACTTTGTCCACCTCCTTGCTGGTAACATCTGTTCCCTACTATCCTCCTCTTGCAGGCTCTTTCTTTCCTTTTTCCTCTGTTTCCTTTCCAGTTTCCTGGCTCCTGCTGTTAAATTAGGATATTTACTCACATATAAGGTATTGGTGCTATTGTCTGCAAATAAGGGAGAATGTATGTTGCTTACTTTTCTGAGTTTGTGTTACTTCACTTAGTATAATAGTTTCTAGCTCCATCCCTTTAGCAGGGTGTAGTAGGAGGGCCAGTCTGTGTCAGGCAGATTAGGGGAAGGTGAGGGTCAGCCTACAAACTACACTAGAGGATTTAGCTAATCTGTTAGGAAGGTAGTCCAGAGATCTGACGCAGAGGAGCAGGAGTGGCCTGAGCCCAAGGGGGACAGGGTAGGTAGCTGTATTTTTTTATATGTATGAGTGCATTGCCTGCATAGGTGTGCACCTGTGTTATGCAAAGCCTGAGTAGGCCAGAAGAGGGTGTCAGATTCCCTGGAACTGGAGTTAAGGATGGTTGTGATCCACCATGTGGATGCTGGGATCTGAACCTGGGTCCTCTACAAAGCAGCTAGTATTCTTAATCACTGAGTGGTCTCTTCAGCCTTTATTTTTATTTTTTTAATTTTAAGGAAATAAAATTTTTAAAGAATCAGTAATTCTGGAGCTAGGTTATAACTCAGTGATAGTGTGCTTAACTGTCATGCACAAGGCCTGGGCTTCATCCTTAACATTGCAAATAAATTTTAAAAGGGTGAAAAATTGCAAATCTCAGACTTGGCAATTCAAGAATTTGCCTTACAGCTATATATGCACATACAGGAAGTGATGAATAAACATGGGGACTCATTATAGTGTGCTTTTTGCAAACAAAGAAACTTTAGTGTTTATGAAGAGTGGCTCGTGGAGTGATAAATGATAATACATCCATCCACTCAGTGGGATGCAGTATGGCCTTCACAAGGATGAGGAGGTCTTCATGTGCTGAAGGGAGTATTATTTACAGTGAGGGTTTACATACCAAAATTTAAGTGTGCAGAGAGCCAGGTATGGTTTTGCACACCTTTAATCCCAGCACTCAGGAGGCAGAGACAGGTGGATATCTTGAGATCAAAGCCAACCTGGTTTATGTAGTAAGTTCCAAACCAACTGAGGTTACAGGGAGACTCTTTCTCAAAAAGACCAAATAAGAAAAGGTAGGTAGAGAAGTCTACATGTGTTACGTGAATATATGGCTTCTGTAGAA
This sequence comes from Rhizomys pruinosus, assembly GCA_009823505.1. NCBI lineage: Eukaryota > Metazoa > Chordata > Mammalia > Rodentia > Spalacidae > Rhizomys > Rhizomys pruinosus. Next base: position 1,982,192 of record VZQC01009601.1, on the reverse strand, counting down.
AGATGATGTCGTCAGTGTGTTCACTTCATGAGAGGGAAGCTGAGTGCCTTGGAGGAAATAGGAAGGAGTATTCTTTAGAGATTATTCATGTCATAAAAAATGGTAATTGTAAAAATATGAGGTAGTTAGTTATAATTGTGGGCACATTTCATTTAGTGGAAATTCCATTCATGCAACAAAGATTTATTGAGCACCTACTACATTCCCAGCAAAAAAGAAACAGACTAAAATTCCAGCATTCTCTGTTGCATTAGGTTAGAGGACTGTGAAGAAATGCTGAGTGATGGTGGGATTAAGCTTTCTTTTTCTACCTGGCATTAAACTCAGGTTCTTGAGCATGTTGTACCAACATTCTTATCACTGAGGTACATTTGACCCTAGGCATTTTAAAATAAGGTGTCTTGAGTAAATTCTAGAAGGCGAAGTGAGTCACATGTATGCCCAAGGATGGATCCTTGTAGACAGAGGGACCCACATGCAAAGAAATGCATAGTAGGAAATGTCCCTAGAGTATTTGAACTACAACTAGTGTGGCCGGAGATGGGGAAATCTATTGGATTTTGAGCAGAAGATAGATAGATCAGACTTCTGTTTAAAGGAATATTCTGAAAATAGACTAATGCCTTAAAAGGTGGAAGTCAGGGAATAGGCTGCAGTAATCCAGGTGGGAGGTGATAGGGAAAGTTCAAGTAATCAATAATGATTGCCTTCTTTTTGTATCTGAAGATTGAGTCTTGTGGATTGACAGTGGTAGAATAGACTTGTGAAGGCTTCTGGCCTAAGCAGGCAGTTGAATTGATTGATTCACTGGGTAACACTGCTAGTGGAACATGAGCACTGGACACAGATGCCCGCATTGTAACTTGGACATGCCAAAGTTTGGTGCCAATTAAGTTTTTTGTTTGGTTTTGTTTTTTTAAATTTTATTTATTTTCTATGTGTATGAGTGTACTGTCTGCATGCAGGTCTGTGCACCCATGTCGTAAAATGCCGCGGAGGTCAGAAGAGGGTGTCGGATTCCTCTGGAACTGGAGTTCTCCTGGAATTGGAGTTACAGACAGTTCTCGGCCACCATGTGGGTGCTGGGGATCGAACCTGGGTCCTCTGCAAGAGCAGTCGGCGCTCTCAACCTCTAGGCTATCTCTCCAGCCCTGTTTTGTTTTGTTTTGTTTTAAGACAAAGTTTCACTATGTAGCCAAGACTGGCCTGGAACTTTGTACTCTGGGTTTACCTCAAACACATGGTAATCCTCCTACTTCACCCTCTCAAGTGCTGAAATTATGGATATGTGCCACCACACCTGGCTTTCCCAGTATATTTAAATGTTGTTGTTGCCTCTAGGCAGGTGGGTATCTGATGGACCTTGTGGTAGCACATATTTCCAGAGAATGGCCAATAAGGCAACAGTAGTAGTCAGAAATAACAATTACTAACTCACTAGCACAGGCAGGTTTCTAAGCTTTAAGTATAGTCATGCATATCAGTTAGCAATGGGATATGTGTGTTGTTTGAAAAAAAAAAAGTATGTTTATTTTAAATTGCCTTCAATAAAACAGTAATACTTCTGTGTTATACATAGTTCCTAGTCATATCTCTAAAGAAATTTCTACTCAAGTTTTACTGATAGCTTAATACTGTTCATGTTTTAGGTAAATAGAATTTTAAAGGTTGCCAAACCCAACTTTGTAGTTATGAAGCTGTTAGCAGGAGGACACAAAAAAGAATCAAAGGTAAGTACATTGCTTGGAAAATAATTAATGAAGTTTCCTATCTATCTCTAATAAGCCATGGAAGAATTATTACAGTATGTTAAACCATAAGAACTATACAGTATAAGTTAAACCATCATGTAAGATTATCCTAACAGAGTCAAGGTTCAGCAACAAGATAAAGTTTGACATTTTGCCTTGAGACATTTTGAGACAGTTTTTCTGATCTGCTGCTTTTCCTGTGTAAAGGGGATAAGAAAGTGAGTGTGGGGGAGAGCATCAAGAGTACAGAAACGACGCTGACGTGGCGAGGGTGCTCGCTGCCAAGCCTTAAAGACCTAGGTTTGGTCACCAGAGCCCATGTCTCACCTCCTGCAAGTTGTCCTCTGTCACACATGCTGCATGGCACACATGCATCCTTCTCCCATTTACATAAAGTACATAAATAAGTATAATAAAAAATTGTCTTTTCGAGACAGGGTCCCCTGTAGCCTCCAGCTGTCCTGGAACTCACTCTGTAGACCAGGCTGGTCTTGAACTCACAAAGATCCGCCTGCCTCTGCCTCCTGAGTGCTAGGATTAAAGGCGTGTGCCACCATGCTTGGCGATATAATAAAATATTTTGAGGGAAAATATGAAGGGCTGGAGAGATGGCTCAGCAGTTAAGAGCACTGGCTATTCTTGCAGAGGACCTGGGTTCAGTTCTCAGATCTACTTGTCCGTAATTCCAGTCCCAGGGGATCTGATGCCCTCTTCTGACCTCTTCAGGCATTGTATCACACAAGTGCACTTGTAGTGTAATGTGTGACATCTCTACTCGTTATTATAAATAGCCCAAGATATCTCTATTTATAGGTATATAGATACAATTAGTCAGGTAGTAATACCTCTTAATATAGATATTAGCACTACATCAACCACAACACAACACGAGCCAACAGACACCTGTATGTATATACACAGGTGGTTCGATGCCATGTGGGTGCTGGGACTCAAACCCAGGTCTTCTGCAAGAGCAGCCAGTGCTCTTAGCCACTGAGCCATCTTTCCTGAAGATGGCAGCCTGCAGTATTGGTGAAGCTCTGCCTTGCTTGAGAGGCTGTGCTTGGCGACAGTTTCAGTGCTGTTTGCTTATTTGTAGCTTTACTTTCTCAGTCTTCTCAGCCCCTCTCTCTCTTGCTTTACTAAAGAACTATTTCATTGCTTAGTACCATCAGTTACCCCCAAATTGAAAGTTTTGTTATATCCTAATTGACTCAGCTCCTTTTCTGGAAGTGAAGTCTTTTCCTTTAGCTTTTCTCTGTAGAAAACAGCTGTCTGGGATGTTTTCTTGTGACCTTCATGAATGAGAAATTAATCCTTTCCTTCCCTCCAGGTTTGACTTTTGTCATTAAACCAGTCTCTGTGTACTGCTTTATTTCTAAAGATATGGGCTGGAGAGATGGCCTAGGGTTAAGAGCACCGACTGCTCTTGCAGAGGACCCGGGTTCAATCCCCAGCACCCACATGGCGGGTGAGAACCGACTTTAACTCCAGTTCCAGGGGAATCCGACACCCTCTTCTGACCTCCACGGCATTGCACGACACGGGTGCACCAACCTACATGCAGACAGTACATTCATACACATAAAAAAATAAAATTTTTTAAAAATTTCATGCATCTAAAAATATATTGATTCTGTTTATTGTTTGAACAGGTACATTAATTGACTTTCGTTTCCTTTATAGGTTCCTCCCGAATTTGATTTTTCTGTTCACAAATATTTTCCGGTTGTGAAACTTGTTTGAAAGAGACTACAGAGATGACCATGTCTACTCTTTGGGGTACATCTACAAGTCTTACCACATAACATGAAGTGAAATGGATTTCTTGGATAACAGCCCTTATAAGGAATATTTTTAGTTTGACACATTTACCTGAAATGAGTGAAAACTGCTGTTTTAAAGTGGTTTATTATGGGTGAAACTGGTCTTAATGAATGCATTGATGAACGTTATATGGTTTTATTACAGGCTTAATTATAAATCTTTTTTTTTTAATAAATGATTGAGTGAAAATAGTGTTTGTAAAGGTTAATAAATTTCTTGACAAAAAATGCAGTACTGCTTTCTATGATGTTACAACTGAAAATCTTTGCGCTTCGGTGCTTCAGCAGTTCAGAACTGATGGAAGTTGGCTGTAGTGGTGTGAGCCTGTGACCTAGCACTTTGGAGTTAGAGACTGTAAGATACGGAATTCAGCATCCCTCAGCTGTCTAGCAAATTTGAGGTCAGTCTGTAATATTCCCCCCCACCCCCCGCCAAACCAAACCTCAAACAACAAACTCAAAAATTAACCAAAAGAAGTTTAAAAACATGGAATTTATTAAGCACATAGATTCTGGTGAAATTTAAAAGGAATTTTGGGGGCAAGGGGATCTCTACAAGAGGATTGTGATTGTGTATCCTAACAGATTTGTGAGAATCTGTAATTTTTTTGTTTTTTTCTTCAAGAAGAAACGCATTCCTGTAACTGTTACTTTTGACACTAAAGAGATCACACAGTATGTTTGCTGGTGACATTCAACAGTTAGAAAGGTACAGATTGTTAAACTGTAGGTCTCAGATTTAGATGTGCTTTCTCCTTTTTGTTCCAGTTTAACCCAGGAAATGTCTTCAAGTATAGGTTCTGTTCCAGGTGCACTGACTTCAGCCTGGGTGTTGGATGTCAGGCCCAGCCTTTCTCTGCTCCTCATTCCTTTTCCAGTCTCTCCTTTTTTTTGGCTGATGGTAAAAAGGACCTGAGAGCTCGTGTGTTAACCTTGATCTGCAATGATAATCTTTTTGGTGGCGCTTAGGGTGCAACCTCTCAACATAAGCTAGGCAGACACTCAGTGAACCCTACCTCTGAACATAAGCTAGGCAGACACTCAATGAACCCTACCTAGCTTTGTGACACCTTAAAAATACATGAAAACTTTTTCCTAGAATGTTACTTTGAAGCATGACTGACTGAACTTGCCTGCCTTATTAGAGAGCCTTCCTGACTTTCTGATCAGCTTTGAGGTGGTCTGGCTCTATTGTCAGGAGTGCTTACTTAACTCTTGCCTTAGCCTGGAATAACCAATAAGCAGCCTAAAATTTCAGGACCCAGAAAATAGTATATGGGAATTCCATTTTAATTTATTGAAAGGAAATCAGCACTTCTCAGTAATTTCTAAGTACTTTCAACCAAAATAGAGCCGTGGGAGGAAGAAGGCAAAGGAAGTCCACTAGGAGTTTAAGACATAGACCTCAGGTGAGAAAACAAAGTGTCTGAGGGTGGAGACCTAGAATTGAAGGTCTGGAAAGTTTAAGAGTATGATGGTTGTGGGACATGGACAGTACCACATCTAGGCAGAGCGGGTACCAGATCTGGGTAGCTTTGCAGTGAATGATTACCTGTACCTGCCAAATGTGGGGGGGGGGGCGGTTTTTTGGAGACAGGGTCTCCCTGTAGCCCCAGCTGGCCTTGAGCTCAAAAGATCTGCCTGCCTCTGCCTCCCAAGTGCTAGGATTAAAGGTGTGCGCCACCACGCCCAGCTATTTTATTTTTTATGTGTATGAGTGTACTGTCTGCATGTAGGTTGGTGTACCTATGTCGTGTGATGCAGAAGAGGGCATCGGATTCCCTTGGAACTGGAGTTAAAGACGGTTCTTAGCCGCCATGTGGGTGCTGGGAATGGAACCCAGGTCCTCTGTAAGAGCAGTTGGCGTTCTTAACCACTGAGCCATCTCTCCAGCCCCAAAGTGTGGTTTTAAAGAGATGAAATGACCAGGAAGGGGAAATTTAGACCACCTGTGCATTCATATACACTGAAGGGTTTTGTTTTAAATCACTGTGTATCACAACCCTAGGGAAACACCAGGAATTGTACAGTAGCTTTTACTAATACTGCTTTCTGTTTAGGCAGACAACTTTGGAACCTGGAGGTAATGATGAATCAGGTGTAATACCTGCAGGTTCTGTTTAAAATTCAAACACCAAGCTGGGCGTGGTGGCACATGCCTTTAATCCTAGCACTCAGGAGACAGAGGCAGGCGTATCTCTGTGAGTTCAAGGCCAGCCTGGTCTACAGAGCAAGCTCCAGGCCAGCTGGGACTAAAGGGAGACCCTGTCTCAAAAGATAAAAAAATAAAATTCAAACACCAGACAACCTTTGAGGAAAATACAGGGTTTTGGTTTGATTACAAGGCATGTCATTGATGGGCTTCTGGGATAATTTAAATAAACCTCCCATAACCAGAACAAGGAGATTGCTACATCAAGATTGTTCTTTGGGGGGGGGGGGAGAATCCCCACAGAATTAGACTATTAAGCCCACATAATTGCTCTTAAAATGTGTTTATATTAGCTTTTTGTGATAATTTACTATAATCTGTAATGCTTTCATTGTAGAAAAAAGTAGGCATGATTCATGATCCTGCACGCCCCACGACACCATTGTGCTTTCATCGTGAAAGCCGGGGGAAGTCTTCCACTAGAACTATAAGGGCTAGAAGAGGAAGCAGCACGGTTATTTTTATTTATGCTGACATCCTCTTTCATTTTATGAAAGGACTAAAGACAGTCACAACCCGTAGCCACATGAAAAGCTGGTTAAGGGTTCTAGAAGGCGTGGAGGGAAAACAGCTAAAAACAGTAGAAGCTGTGGAGAGTTGAAGTAACACAGCAACTCTACGTAGGAGACGAGTAGACTCTAAACTGACAAAACAAGAGAATTCATGTCAACACTAAGACTAGAACACCAAGAAAGATAGGAAAAGGACTCCAATAAAGTCTGAAGAGCATACTTCATACCCCTGCCTCTCCTGAGTGGAAAAGTTTAACAAGGGTATTAGTTGGAGACTAACAAGAACACAAATAGGCCCTACTTTGGGCTATAGGCATATTCATACCCTGCCGAGTCCAGGCACCACAATTCACCTGCTAGACTCTCCAGAACTGAGCCTCACTTGCCTCCCTGAAGATAAGTGGCTTAATTGAATGTTTTCCGAGTCCCAGGCATCTCTAGTCCTATAAACTGTCTCACAGTAGACAGTGTCACTGAAAGGAAGTCACCAGTGTAACTGTCATTGAGCTACAAGTGCTAAGCACCCACCTACCAAAGTGTCAAGAAGCAACTCAAGTCAGAGCTAATGGTATTACCATCTCTGAACATGATACATTTTCAAAAGAAACATTGATCTTTGAGTTTCAAATAGTACATAGACTACAGCAAAAACTACTGAATCCCCTTGCCTAAGTTTTCCAACTCATAACATGGATATCCCTAGCAGTCAAGTTTTTTGCCTTTACTGTAGTAACAAAGCAGGTGCAGGTTCATCCTTGCCACCATCCCTCGTCTAAGTTCTGACACGGCCATTCAGGGTTTTGTTCAGAGTCTAATCCAATCTTTGCTTTTCTTGATGATATACTTAATTACTAGAGAATATTTCAGTTTGCCCACATTCCAAACAAGGTATTCAAATTAAAAGTAACAACAGCGTTTTGAACACTAAGAACAGCAAAGGACAGATTTTAAATTCTTTTTCCCCGTTGGTGTTTTGTGGCAGGGTCTCTTTGTTGCCCGAGCTGGGTTAGAAATCATTACTTAGCCCAGGCTGGCTTGGATCTGCAGCAATCCTCCTGCCTCAGCTTCTTGAGTCCCTGAAGTTACAAGTGTGAGCCACTACACTGAGGTACCTTAACTTTATTTATTTATTTATTTTTACATAAAACAGCTCTGTATTAAGGCTTGTCTACAGCTGTGACTAGTAGTGTTTATGCTGACAATAAGCTGTAGGCCACTGGTGGTGTGAATCAAAAGTCCCTGCAGGAGAGCATGAGCCACTCACTCTGTATTGGTGAGAATGGAAACTGGCTGGCACTGGCACTGACTCAGCATGTGGAGAAGGGGAGCTGGCTCTCTGTGCAGCTAGTGTCTCCACATCAGCTAAGACTGCTATTGGCTGCTTTGTTTACATCCATTCCAGAACGACAGTCCTACTGTTGACATGATCAAATAATACCTATTAGCCAAGAAAGCTTCACCAACTTTGACATCCTATTGTAGACAAAAGTACCCCCAAACTGTCTATGGTTTTCTTGTGTAAAATGTACATAGGAGAGCCCCACAATCATCAGTGGATGTACATTTCACTCTGTACATTTTTCAGAGGAGTACTCTGTCACTCATGAGTCTTCTGTTGTGATTCCTGTTCAGGCCTGTCAGGGAGTACTGGGTCCAGTCGATCTAGAGCATGGATTTGCTTTACATGCGGGTCAGGTAAATCTAGGATGCCTTTCTTCTCATCTTCAGCATTAAAAACTAAAATTGAAATAGACAGTATTCCAGTATTAAACATTTTGATGAAACAACCTATGCAGGTCTTATATAAGTTCTAGAAATACTTGCAAAATGCACCAATTACCTAATTGTATGACATACTGAGTAACATCAATGTTATCTGCAAACAACTGTGTCATTATATTGTAGAATCCCTTAAAAAAAATTAAAAATTAAAAATAAAAAAAAAAAGAAATAGTCTAAGAGAACCTTATCTTTCACAGCAACACTAATTTGGAATTGCATCCCTAATAAAAAGACAACAAAACAAATCATACAGCCAATGGTGAGCAAAAAAAAAAAAAAAAAAAAAAAAGCTAAAGCCAGTCAGTATCCCTAAACTCTCCATACTTGTTTAAAAGCAGCCAATATCTATAAGAATTCCATAATTGTTTAGAACAGTTTAGTCCAGGGTCTCCTGTACAGTGACTTGCTCGCAGGTGCAGAACTAACTGTGCACACTTCTGAGAACTGTCTTCCTACCAGTTTGGGCCACTTTAAGACTCCAGAGCTCCAGTATATTGAAGCCTTCCTCTATGTCCTTGACACATAATATAAAAACACTTCACAAAATTGAAAAGCAATATAACGCTCATGTTAAAAGCTTAATATAAATGCATGCACTATTTTATGAAGTTGGAGCTATTGTTTGTTTCATCCAATCTAAGCAACATCTAAAACTATTCCAGTGATTTAAAATAATAATGTGATGAGCAAATACAAACTGAAAGACTTTCTACCTAACTGGCCAGTATACTGAAAAACAAGCAAGAGTACATGGGACATTCAGAAAGAGCCCTGAAACAGGTGTGTCAGCAGATTTAGAGTATGGTTCTAGACCAGAAGGAGAACTTCAGTTGGGAAGAAACTATGTGTTAGATAATAGTACTGTCTCAACATTCCTTCATTTGGAGAACTGGACTATGATGACTGAAGAGGCAAACGCTTGGGGACCATGAAGAGAAGGTGTACAGAAATTCCTTTTGCTACTTACTAAGTTTTAAACTGAAAATTAAAAGGAAATTTATGGATTTTTAATTACATACATGTGTCTGTGGGTATGTGCACATGAGTGTAGATGCCCAAGGAAGCCAGAAGAGGATGTTAGATTCCCTGGAGCTTGAGTTATAGGCAGTTAGAAGCTGCCTGATGTGGGTGCTGGGAACTGAACTTGGGTCCTTAACCACTGAGGCCATCACTCCAGCCTTGAGAAGTGAACTTAAAAAACAAAACAAAAAAAAAAACACAGGCTGGGTGGTGGTGCACACATTTAGTCCCAACAGGCTGGTGGATTCAGGGTGAAGTCAAGGCCAGACTGGTTTGTTTACATAGCAGTTCCAGGTCAGCCAGGGCTGCCTATGGAGACTTTGCTGCTCATGGAGTGATACAAGAAGGCATCTGTAAGACCAGAGTGCGTTAGAAGTAACAATCTCTGCAGGTAATAATAAAGCTGCAAAGCTGGCTTTGACCCCATGGACTTCTACTGAAGACACTGGACTCCTCCCTGAGTTTCCAAAGGTGAGATAGAAAACTCAGGTCTGGGCCAGTGAGATCACTTAGCAGGTGAAGCTACTTGCTGCCAAGCCTGACACCTTGAGTTTGATCCCTAGAAATCACATGGTAGAAAGACAGGACTGACTCCTGAAAGCTTAACCTCCACACATGCACCATGGATACACCTGACCCAAATAAATGTACTTAAAACCTCAGGATCTATCCTACATGGAGAATCAAACAGGAAACCTGGACATAAAGCCTTGGGTCCTTGGTTTCTAGGTTATGGTGTATAAACTTGCATCACAATTGAAATAGCAACAAAGCATCTAGTGTGCAGCACCTAAGCATAGGATACTGCAGCTTTATCATATGAATTCACAGAACCACGTGTTTTGAAAACAGAACTAAAGACTGCTTTTGTAGCACCCATATCTTGACTGAAGCCTCTCATGGAACGCGCCTGTTCTCACAGACTTTCCACAGATAAGATCCAAGGAATCCAGAAGCTACAGCTGAAGCACAGAAAGCAAGGACAAGAACCTGCAAAAAACTCATGAGGTAAAAATCTGGAAAGAAGAATCTGTAAACCAGAGGAATATAAAGGAAATATTTTGTATGCAACTCAGAAAAGCCAAATTGAAAAACAGGTTTTAAAAAGTCAAGAACAAGGGCCAGGCATGGTGGCGCACGCCTTTAATCCTTGCACTTGGGAGGCAGAGGCAGGCGGATCTTTGTGAGTTCAAGGTCAGCCTGGTCTACAGAGTGAGTTCCAGGTCAGCTGGGGCTACAGGGAGACCCTGTCTCAAAAAGACCAAAAAAATAATAATAATAAAGTCAAGAACAAAGTGAGATCTACACTAATCTGAGTTCAAAGACCAGAAGGAAGGAAGTGTTACCAAAGACATGTCACCTGAGCATTTCCAACTGAAAACAGTGTGCAGAGGCCATCAACAAACTGGGCAGACAGTCAAAAGCAGCTGTGGAATGACTAAGGTGTGGGCCAGCCATCTTATTGGGGACCCCTAAGTCATTGAAAGCAAACCCTCACCAATTTCTGGGGAAGCTCAGCCCTCACGACGATCTACTGCCCCACTTTCCAGGGGTTCTAAAAGAACTGTCTTCCTGGACTGATAACTACCTACAGTATTGTCAACATTAACTAGGGAAAGAAAAGAGGAGGAAAAGTAAATGACTCCCTTCACCACCACTATTCCTACCATTTACATTTTTGTCGTTCCCTGCAAGGATTGCCTGCTTCTCTTTCTCAGATTCTGCTTCATTTTCATCCACATATTCATCATTGTCCAATTTCTGCTGGTTTCTCCCTGTAAAATCAGCACACAAAACAAGCTACTATTTTACTCTTGATGTCAGCACACCAGCACCAGTATTGGGTGTTACCCTAGTCATCACTTTACTGAACCTCTCAAGAAATGGTAGGGAGTCACGGACTTGGCACCAGTACAAATACCATAAGAAGGTACTCTACTTAGAAACATGCTGCTGGGGCTGGAGAGATGGCTCAGTGGTTAACAGCACTGACTGCTCTTGCAAAGGACCCAGGTTCGATTCCCAGCACCCACATGGCGGCTAAGAACCGTCTTTAAACCGGGTGTGGTGGAGCACACCTTTAATTCCAGCACTTGGGAGGCAGAGGCAGGTGGATCTCTGTGAGTTCAAGGCCAGCCTGGTCTACAGGGCTAGTTCCAGGCCAGCTGGGGCTACAGTGAGACCCTGTCTGTCTCAAACACAACACACACACACACACACACAAATACTGAGTCTTCATAAAATACAAACCTGGTGATGAGCTCAGTGGTGGAATATGTGCCTAGAATACATGAGAGGTTTAATCTCTAACACAAAAAAGAAAAATCCCTAAATAAAAGGCCACAGTCCTGGCTGAAAATGGAGAAACTAAATGAAAATCCCTGTCTTGGACAATCAATAAAAATAAGGAAAAGTACTATTTGATGAAGGACAACTGGAAATAGATTAATGACTAGAACGTTTTAGAATGGCCCAGCACTCCAAGAGAGGGAATGGGATTGCTACTGTGAAGCAAAGGACAAGACTCCTTTCTATGTGCAGAACTACACTGCTAGCATCACACTTGATCTGGAGATAGATCGACACGGAATGCCATCAAGAGACTAGAGAATCTGAAAACATTTAAAAGTGTGCATGCATCCAGGCAAATGAGACTTTATTAAAGCATGCCTGAACAAAATCTGTGTTTTGCTTCACTATCTGAGGTAGAAACATCATAGGCATGCACACTCGGCAGGTTTACTGACATGAGATTACAGCTGTGTCTGCAAGCAGGTGTTATTGTACAGGCTTTCACTACTTTAGGTTCTTCTCTCTAGCTATTACACTTCACATGTGAGCCCCCCCCCCCCGAGTGTGGGTGCCCTCCCTACCATGACCATCTTTAGTTCTGGTAGCTGTGGAGCAGGGCCCTGGGCAGTGATGCTCAGCAGGAGGCTCAGAAGATGCACCTATAGCTGGAACTTCAGAGGACACATTCTTCAAAAGGAAAAACTGAAGTGAAAGTCGGATTCCAAATATTTGGTCCACCCAAGAGCAGAGGTGTCATAACTTTGTGAGTCCTCCTGGCTCCAAGGACAGAAATTTTCTACATCCTTAAGAACAAAATACATCCAAGGTATTCTGATTCTGTTGAGTTCAGATTCTCCCCCTCCTTAACCACAGCTGACCTTTCTATACAGACTAGGCTGGTCTCTATCCCACGGAGAGCCACCTGCCTCTGCTTTCCAGGTGCTGGGATTAAAGGTGTGTGCCACCATGCCCAGCTCCCACTTTCTTTTGAAAAGCTGGGATTCATGCGTCACTTTTCCTCAATGCTCACGATGTGCTAATGTCCGTCTACCTAATCATTCCTTCATTCAGCCATTCATTTACTAGGAACTATCAGTTCTGTTTCAGACAACAAATGGAGAAGTGAAGACACAAAGACACATCGCCTACTTGCCAGGAGGCAACATTTAGTCTGCTAAGCACCTGTTTCAAGGTGTCATATATCTTCAAAGTTTCACTGATTTAATATTTCTGAAAATTAAAAAAATTACACTAACCTTATTTCCCCTTGACAACAAATACAAAAGAACTAGCAAGTCATGAAATGCATTTGGTGAAATTCAAGGGGATGCATCTGATGTCTGGAAGACTGGAAAGGCCAAATGGCTGGAAGAAAGCCCAGGCAGGACCCCACAGCCCACGCACCGTCCCCAGCAGCATCCTGCTCTTCCTGCCGGCCTCGGATGACAAGCTGGTCCTGCTGAGCATTCTCAAGATCCTGATTTTCAGGGATGCCCAACAGGGCCACTGGCACCTGTGTGGTCTGACCAGGCTGTCCAGCTCTCCCAAAGTTACTTCTGTCCACAAGTGTGTCCTCTACAACGGCCTGTTCTTTGCCTGGTGCCTGGGGTGGGCCAACGCCATCTCTTTGGAGTTCCTCCTCATTGACAACCTGGATCTCGTTGGTTTCCTCTGTGTAGAAAGCACAGTTAGCTGTGACTATAAGAGTATTTTACTTAAAACAACAAACCTAATGTGAGTGGGGGTGGAGGAACACACCTGCAACCCCAACACTATAGGGAGAACAAGGAGATCAGGAGCTCAGAAGCTCAGAGTCTAAGCCAGCCTCGGTCCCTGCCTTTAACAACTGAACCAAAAATTACAATGTAAACAACAAAAACCAGATGTGGTAGTGCATACCAGCAATCCAAGGACTTGGGAGGTAAAGGCAGGAGAATAAATTTCAGGGCCTTCGCTACATAGCAGGTTTGAGGCCAGACTGGGCTACATTAGACCTTGTCTCAAAAAAATAAAGCAAAAACAAAAACAAAAGAAGCCGAATGTGCCACCTAATTCCCAGAGTTCCCAGAGAGTGGCAACAGCAGGAAGCCCACACAGGGAGCAGCTGCGAGCTTGCCTCGTGGCCTATGCTCTAGTTCATCTTCAGACTGAACAAGAGAAAAGCAGTAAGAAGAGTAGTGTGGAGCCAGGTATCCCAACGACTTGCACACAAGGAGACCAGAGTGCTGAGCTGGCTCACGGTCATCTGAGACATCCCTTGGGAGTCCAGAGTGCCAGCTTCCCAGGTCTCTGATCCTGCCCTTCTGTTCTAGTTTGTCTTCCATTGCTGTGACAAAACACTGACCGACACCAACTTGGGGAGGAAAGGGTTTATTCAGCTTACATCTCCTGGGTCACAGTTCATCACTTAAGGAGCCCAAGGTAGGAACTCAGGGCAGGAACCTGGAGGCAGGAGCTGAAGCACAGGCCATGGAGGAGTGCTGCTTACTGGCTTGCTCCCCTGGCTCATGCCCAGCCTGCCTTCTTATATGGTATACAACAACCTGCCCAGGGTGGCACCACTAATTGTGGGCTGGGCTGGGCCCTCCCACACTGCTTGACAATCAAGACAATACTGCACAGATGTGGCCACAGGCCAATCCAATGGAGCCAATTCCCCAATTGAGGCTCCCTCAACCCAGGTGTGTCAAGTTGACACTAAAGCTATCCAGCACACCCTCCTCGCATCCTAGTGGTACCCTGAGCAAAAGCATAGTCTGCAGTTGTGCTTATACAGATGTCAGTAAGACAAACAAAAAGGCCTATGGCCCATGTTCCTGGGTCTCAAGAGACAGTGGCACTTGCCAGCCCCACTGCCCAACTCTTCGCTGCCTCAAGCCACACTCTGCCCTCGGAGTATCTGCAAGGGCCTAACAGCATGTGCTGCTGCTTGAAGTGGGGAGGGTGCAAAAGCAACGGCCAGATTCCACTTACCCTTCTGCTCTGGTGGCTTCCAACCCCTAACCACCTCAGAACTGGGGGCTTGGCCCTGTGACTTGTTGCTGGGCACAGGTCCTTTCCCTTGTAGCATCTGTCCCTGTGGCAGGTCCTCCTGCAGCTTGGGCTGAGGTTTGCTGAGGGCCTGGAGCTGAAAGAAAGGCACAGAACTGCCAGCGCAGGCCTCACACAATGGGATGGACCACCACAACTGCCAACGAAAAAGGTCCCCCAAACCCCGAAACTCCATCATCTGCCTTTACACCTGTCACATGCCTAGATCAGCAGACTTGAGGTTAAGTTCAGGACTTCCAGAAAACACATTCAATAGAGGCATAAAATCAAAAAGGAAAAAAAGTAACCACTACAATAAACCAACTCACCTGACCAAACATCTATAGCACTCAACCCAGCACAGAACACAGCCTAGTAGTCACCAGGGCACATGGGACCTCGCGTGACTGGCATATACAGAACCCATTTCTCCCGTCGTATTGAACAAAACTTTAAATGAGTAACAGGATGAAACTTGAAAAGTCACAAGCATGTGGAAATTAACATACTCCTAAACACAAAATAAGAAATCATAAATAATAACGTACCAAGACAAATGAAAACAGTAACACATGAAACCTGATTCTATGCACAATGAATATACTTCAATAAAAATCATAACTTGGGGTAGAAGAGGGGTGCAGACAGGGTAAAGGGTCCAAATATAATCAAAATAAATTTTATGAATTTATAAAAATTCAGTAAAAAATTTCAAAAAAGAAATCACCTCTCTGTCTCTCTGTCCCTCCCTCCCTCCCTCCCCTCCCTCCCTCCCTCCCTCCCTTCCTCCTTCCCTTCCTCCCCCTCCAAAGCTCCTGGGTAGCAACTAAGAATGCAGAGGTATGCTTAGACCTGTAAACACCCACACTAAGAAAGAACACTGTAGATCTAGTTCTTCTCCCAAGGAGCTGAGAAGTCATCATTTGGTCCTAACAAGTATAAATCTGGGTATGAAAGCCGAGTGTAAAACTGTCAGCTGAGAGAGGAACCCACACCAGCAAACTGTGCCCCTATGAGTGGAGATGGACTCCAGGGAATCACGGCTTACTCTGAAACCAGAGATGGGGAGTAGGAAGACCTGAGTTGTAATTATAAGCTGCTGGAGCCTAGCGTAGACAAGCCTGAGTTCAAAATACCATGGGCCACGTTCTAGGGACCCTCAGACTTGATCTACCTCCAGGAGCTCAGCTAGGCCCTCACAATGAAGCTGAGAGAACAAGCCTTAGTTTGGAGAGTGGGCAGGGCAAAAAGAACTGTTCCAGACATAGCAAGAGAGCACCCGTTCCTCTTGGGATATTTCCAGAGGCTAACTGACCTAACAGAAGGGGACGACACAACTCCAGCCCATTTCTGCCATTTGTCCCATGTAGGGGAACTTACAGAGATACTGAGAAGTGTGTGTAGAGCACAGGCTCATTAGAAAGCTGTACCAACTCTTAGCCCTGTAGAACATCTCCCACCCATCATACTTTGTTAACATGACAAATACCCTATTTACAACAGTTTCTGTTACCCAGAACATCATACCCCATTAGGAAAAACAGATCAGAAGTCATTCTCTGAGGCAAAAAACAATCAGGAGACAAGAGAGGAAGCATCAGAATCAGCCACACAATGATGCTAGAATTACCAAACCAGGAATCTAGAGCAAATATGATTAATATGCACAGGAACCCAATGGATAAAGTAGACATGAAAAACATATAGAGTGCAGGCAGGGAGAGGGAAACTTTAAGAAACAAATGCAGAGATAAAAAATGTTCTGCAGACATGCAGAAAGCCTTTGTTATCTCATAGAACATCCTCTATAGCTGAAGGAAGATTTCCTGAGTTTGAGGAAATCTTCACCTACCAAAGTGGATTAACAGAATGAGGTGTGAGAACAATAGAACAGAGGATCTAAGGACTACAGATGAGATGAGGCACATTCAGAGTAGCACAGTGGCTGTCCATGCCTCCCAAGTGCAGGCAATGACAAAGGGTATTGCCATGCATAAGAGAAAGCAAAGAAACCTGAACAAGAGAATCTAAGAAATCCCCAAATTCATGTCACATACCAAACCCCAGATTCAGGAAACTCCTAGAGCACCCAGTAGGATAAATACCAAGAAACCATCTCCAGGCTGTATCATTTCAAACTACAGAAAAATAAATTCTGGAAGAAGTCAAAGGAAAAATAATCCACCTCACATGGGACATTTGCCAAGACAGATACTTTCTGGTCCAAAGCCACATCTTGGCAAATTTAAAATAGGAATCATCCTATTACTACTCTTCAATTACAAGTAAACTGAGCCAGGAATCAGGGACAGAACGGCAGCTGGAAAATCCCCAAGTGTGTAAAGATTAAGTCACACACTTCTAAGTAACATGTGAGTTAAAGAACAAGTCTCAAATCTTAAACTATCTTGGCTTAAATGAGAACAGCTTATTGACATTTATGCAAACAGTAAAAGCAGGAAAAAAAAAATTGTAGTGCAGAATACACACATGAGAAAGAAAGGAAGATAAGTCAAAACTCTTATGTTCTTCCTTAGGAAATCAGGGAACAAACTACCAAAGTACGTCCAAGAAAGGATAGCAGGACCACTGGGCGAAACAATAGACTACCAAAGTACGTCCAAGACAGGATAGCAGGACCACTGTGCGAACCAATATACTACCAAAGTATGTCCAAGACAGGATAGCAGGACCACTGTGTGAACCAATATACTACCAAAGTACGTCCAAGACAGGATAGCAGGACCACTGTGCAAACCAATATACTACCAAAGTACGTCCAAGACAGGATAGCAGGACCACTGTGCGAACCAAAATACTACCAAAGTATGTCCAAGACAAGTAGCAGGACTACTGTGCAAACCAATATACTACCAAAGTACGTCCAAGACAGGATAGCAGGATCACTGTGGGAACCAATATACTACCAAAGTAAGTCCAAGAAAGGATAGCAGGACCAGTGTGGGAAACAATAAAACTGAAAAAGAAATGATGGAAGAATCAATGAAACCAGACACTGGTCCTTTGAAAAGACAATCCCTCATAGCTGGGTATGGTGGTGCTCACCTTTAATCCCAGCACTTGGGAGGCAGAGGTAGGGGGCTCTCTGGGAGTTCAGGGCCAGCCTAGTCTACAAAGCGAGTTCCAGGACAGCTGGGGTTACAGGGAGACCCTGTTTCAAAAAAGACTCAAAAAGAAAAAAAATAAATAAAAAATAAAACAAAAAAAAATAAAACTACAGACCAATATTCCCCCTGAACATAGGTGTGAAACTTGTCAACAAATACCAGCAAATCAAATCCAGAAGGGACAAAAAGCTTTAATGTACCATGACTAAATAGGATTTATCCCAGGTATGCAAGGTTCATTCAATATTTGCAAATCAATTAATGTTATTACTTACATCGACAAGCTCAAAAAGAAAACAAAGCCGGTGTTCACACGCCTTTAATCCCAGCACTGGGGAGGCAGCAACAGGCAGATCTCTTTGAGTTTGAGGCCAGCCTGGTCTACATAGCAAGTTCTGGGACAGCTGAGGCTGCCTGGTCTACATAGCAAGTTCTGGGACAGCTGGGGCTGCAGGGAGACCCTGTCTCAAAAAGATCAAAAAAATAAACAAACAAAAACAAACAAACAAAAAAAGGAAAACAAAAACATGATCATACTAATAGATGCACAAATGCATTTGACAAAATCCCAAACCCATTTATGATTAAAAAAAAAAAACTCTCAATAAAGTAGAAAGAGAATTAATATACCATCCAAACATCTGTGTCTATACCAAAGTAACCTACCATAACAATTAGTACTGTTTAAATACCTATATATCTAATTGCTTGTGCTTCATTAGTAGGATTGAAAGGTTATTCCTGGACAAACTGTCAGCCTATGAAAGGAAACAGCCAGGATTGACCAGAGTCCAAAATGACAGCTCCAGAGAAAGTAGACTGTTTTGCTTCTCATCCACCTGTGCCCCTTTTCTAAGCCTAGGGAACAATCTGCGGAAGAGGGGGCGTGGGAGAATGTAAGAGCTGCAATTAGGGTGAATGGTGAAACTACAGCAACATAGTCTGGACACTCATTTGATCAACTTGATTGAACATACAAGCTCCCCCAGCTGGATGGTGGGACCCATGGGCTGTGTGGGTTTGGGCACAACTGCTTGCAAATTGGTTTTACATGAAGGATGCTTGTACTAATAAATTATGGGGCTGGAGAGATGGCCTAGCGGTTAAGAGCGCCAACCGATCTTACAGAGGACCCGGATTTGATACCCAGCACCCACATGGCGGCTGAGAACTGTCTGAAACTCCAATTCCAGGAGAACTCCAGTTCCAGGGGAATCCAACACCCTCTTCTGACCTCCGTGGCATTGCACGACACGGGTGCACAAACTTGCATGCAGACAGTACATTCATACACATACAGAAATAAATAAAATTAAAAAAAAATAAAAAATTATTACTTATTGTTAAAAAAATAAAACTTCAATACGTAAAAAAAAAAACCTCTCAGTAAAGTAGAAAGAGAATTTCACTCCAGAACATCTATTTTTCTAAAAGCCCACACCTAATACCATAGTAATAAGGAAGAAGGCAAGGATGTTACCTCTATTCCTTTTGTTGTATTTTGAACCAGGGTCTCATACTCTAGCCCAGGCTGGCCTCAAACTAGAACTCAGTAATCTTCCTGCCTCAGTATCCCCAGTGCTGGGATTACAGGCATGAGCCACCATACCCAACTACACCATATTTTTCAACAATGCAGCCTTAATTGCATGTCATAACTGTCTCTGCAGAAAATCTATTGAAAACCTATTGAAATAGTGTTTATGGCAAACTCGCAGGATATAAAGTTAATACAGAAAAGCCGATCACATTTCTATACATTAGCACTGAGGAACTGGAACTTGAAATTTAAAACATAATGACATTTACATTAGCAGTTCAGAAAGGAACCAGTTAAGTATGAGCCTAACAAACTTTCTATAAAATCTAGATGAAGAAAACTATAAAACTGTGATAAGAGAAATCAAACCACAAAAACGGACACATTTCATGCTTAAAGACGCAAAGATTCAATATTATCAAGATGATAGTTACCCTCAACTTGCTCTAAAGAGTTAAGACCCTAGCCAAGTTCTCTGTGGATAGACAAACTGGTTCTAAAGTATTCGTGAGACCCATGGCTCAGAGCTGGTGACAGAAAGGGGAGCTGGGGGACTCATGGCATCTGACCATGAAGCCATGGCTGTCAATACACTGGGGCGTTATCAGTGACAAATACCTCAATGAAACAGACCACAGAACCCGAGCATGCACACCTGTAAGTGTGATAAAGGAGCCATAGAGAGTCTTTTTCAATAAATGTGGCACATTTGGGTAGTAACACCCTAAACAATGAATCTAGAAATATACCTATTCCTGTCACAAAAATTAACTCAAAACGGTTAGTAGACTAAATAAATATATAACCTAAAACGTTAACAATGAAAAAATACAGATGAGGGGCTGGAGAGATGGCTCAGGAGTTAAGAGCACTGGCTGCTTTTGCAGAGGACCTGGGTTCAAATCCCAGCACCCATATGGCAGGTAACGGCTGTCTGTAACTCCAGTTCCAGGGAATCTGACACCCTCTTCTGATCTCCTCAGGTATTGCATTACACAGGTTCAGGCAATACATTCATGTACATATAAATAATATATCTATCTGTATATATATTTTTGTCTCTTTGAGACGGGTTCTCCCTATAGCCCCAGCTGACCAGGAACTTGCTGTGTAGACCAGGCTGGCCTTGAACTCAGGGAGATCTGCCTGGTTCTGCCTCCCAAGTTCTGGAATTAAAGGCACGTGCCACCATACCAAGCTAAATAAAAAATTTGGGGGGGGGTCTTTTCAATATTTTTAAAAAGAAAAATATAGATGAGAAAGATTTATTGAATATGGCCATGATTTTTTTTAAATTAATGATTTTTGTAAATATACCAAATTTACAAAAAATAACCTATAGTCTTTAAATTTTTAAATTTTTGTTCTGTGAGAAGCAATGTCAACAGAATAAGCATATCTGCAAAAGACACATCTCACAAAGGATTACTGTTCCAAGTATCTGAAGAACTCTTAAATTCAACAATAGGGAAACAAATTGATAAGTTAAACAGACCAAAGATCTCAACAAACGCTTCCACACAACTGATGCAAAGATGGCGGAGAAGCATGTGAGGGCTGGAGACGTGGTCATGGGGTAAAGGCATCTGCTGCCCAGCCTGCCGAGCCCACTGAGCGGTGATCAGTCCCCAGGACCCACATGGCGGATGGAGAGAATCAACTCCCCTCTCTCTCTCTCTCTCTCTCTCAACAAATATGATTTTTAAAAAGTAGCACGTGAGATGTTCTATATAATGCTCCTAGGGAAATGAAACTGCACAATGAAAACACTGCCTGTCAGAAGGCCCAGAACCCAGCCTGCACAGCAGCAAACACTGGAGAACACAGAGCAAGCAGGGGCTCAGGGAGCAGCTCAGGGGCTCAGAGAGCAGCTCAGGGAGCAGCAGGGGCTCAGGGATCAGCAGGGGCTCAGGGAGCAGCTCAGGGGCTCAGAGAGCAGCTCAGGGAGCAGCAGGGGCTCAGGGAGCAGCAGGGGCTCAGGGAGCAGCTCAGGGGCTCAGAGAGCAGCTCAGGGAGCAGCAGGGGCTCAGGGAGCAGCAGGGGCTCAGGGAGCAGCAGGGGCTCAGGGAGCAGCAGGGGCTCAGGGAGCAGCGCAGGGGCTCAGGGAGCAGCAGGGGCTCAGGGAGCAGCTCAGGGGCTCAGGGAGCAGCAGGGGCTCAGGGAGCAGCAGGGGCTCAGGGAGCAGCAGGGGCTCAGGGAGCAGCAGGGGTACCCTCTCACTGCTGATGGACATGGAGGGTAGCCCAATTGCTTTTTAAACAGGTTGCTGGGTATTTTCCCCTCCTCCTCCTCCTCTTCCTCCTCCTCCTCCTCTTCCTCCTCCTCTTCTTCCTCCTCCTCCTCTTCTTCTTTATGAAAGAAAAGTTTCTCTTACAATTTTTTTCCTTTCTATTTTTTTAGGTTAGCATACAAAGAAATAGGTTTCATCTTGGCAGTGCCTTCCTATAAAACAACACCTATTCTTCGCATGTGGCCCAGCAATTACATGCCTTAGTATTTACTCAAAGGAGCTACAAAGTTATATGCAGACAAAATCTGCCCACAGTGCTTATTATGTGGTACATACAGCAAATATCACCAACAGCTCAAAAGCAGAAAGACAAAGAGAAACCACAAACACTTACCACTAAAGAGAAGAAAACAACCTGAAAAAGCTACAAACTCCATATGATTCCAATCATATGACACTCTGAGAAAGGCACAGCTTGAGAGAGAGCACACACCTAAGACTGCTTGCTGGGAACTGAGCGGGGGCCCAACAAGAGCAGAAATGACTTGGGAAGCAGCGCCATGCTCTGTGTGATGTCATCATACATTTGTCCAAACACCAAAAGTAAACCTGTTTATGAGGGTAAAAATGTATGTTTACCTACCTGTCTCTATTTACACATATATATTTTGTGAGAGAGATGTGGGAGTATGTGTGAGTGGCTTGTGTAGATCTGGGTACTAGTCCTTGCTTTTCCACCTTCAGATACAATTTCTTCACCCTGCATAAACCAGGGTAGCTGGCCCGTCTCTACCTCCAGTTTTCCCATAGGCAGAAGGGGACTGTACAGTTTCTATGAGGGTTCTGGGAGTCCACAGTCAAGCCCCCAGGTTTGCATGGCAAGCCCTTTTACTCACTGAGCTATCTCCCTACTTTGTTTGAGATAGGGCCTTCTGTATCTCAAGCTGGTCTTAAACCCACTATGTAGCTGAGGATGTCCTTGAGTTTCTGATCCTTCGGCCTCTACCTCCTGGCTGCGGGGATGACAGGTACGCTGTGCTACCACATGCAGTTCACATACTACTGGGGGTTGAACTCAAGTAAGCAAGCATTTTACCAACTGTGCTACACCTCAGCCCTGGAAGTTGATTAATTAGTACACAATAGTTATCAGTATACCAGTCATTAACAAATGTAGTACTCTGGTGGACAACTGTGATAAAGGGACACTATGATGTGGCAGGAAGGGAGACAAAGGAAATCCCTGTAGTTTCCTCTCTATTTTCCTGAGTATCTAAAATAGCTCTAGAAAAAGTCTTTACAAGGAAAAGCAGAGAGATCTTAAACCAATGACTAAACCTTCCATTTTAAAGATACTGAAAAAAGAGAACAAACTGGCTGGAGAGATGGCCTAGCGGTTAAGAGCACCGACCGCTCTTGCAGAGGACCTGGGTTCGATCCCCAGCACCCACATGGCAGCTGAGAACCGCCTGAAACTCCAATTCCAGGAGAACTCCAGTTCCAGGGGAATCCGACACCCTCTTCTGACCTCCGCGGCATTGCACGACACGGTGCACAGACCTGCATGCAGATAGTACATTCATACACATACAGAAATAAATAAAATTTTAAAAAAAAGAGAACAAACTGAACCTAAAACATGGAATGAAATAATTATATGAAAATTAGTGAAACAGTGAATAAAGAAATAAACAGAAAAATGAGTATTTTTTTTTTAAAAAGATGAATTAAAACTGGCCAACTCAGTTAAATTAATAGTGTGGGGGTGGGGTGGGGGGCAACACTCAAATTACTAAAAACTGACCACACACACATGTATTATAAAGGAATACTTTGAACAAACATCAAAACTAACTCAAATACAAACAGAAATCTGATCTCTAACAAGTAAAAAGAATGAGTCCTTTAAAACTTCCCACTAAGAAAAGCCTGGACAAAGCCAGCTTTGGGAGTAAATTCCACCATGCAGTTAAAGAACTCTAAATCCAGCCGGGCGTGGTGGCGCACGCCTTTAATCCTAGCACTCGGGAGGCAGAGGCAGGCGGATCTTTGTGAGTTCGAGGCCAGCCTGGTCTACAGAGTGAGTTCCAGAACAGCTGGGGCTACAGGGAGACCCCCTTCTCAAAAAAAAACAAACAAACAAACAAAAAGAACTCTAAATCCTTACAAAGCCTTCCAAACTCTAAGCAATAGAGAACCTATCCCAGTTTATCCTATAGGATCAGTATTACTCTGACTCTAAGAACCAGACAGGCACTAGGAGAGTACACATTTGCAGGACCAAATATCTACCTGTAGCAAATCACAGCTAGCAACAGAAAAATTAAATATCATGACTATTTTTTAACAAGGTTAAATTAAGATACAAAACCAGAAACTAATCTAATATGCCACATCAGTAGCACTCAGGACAAAATAGACAGCACTGTTTCAATAATATGGAAAAAGATGGACAAGATTCAATATCTCTTTTTTTTTCTGGGTTTAAAAAAACCACTGAAACTTAAAAGTAAACATCTTCAATTGATAAAGGTCAGCTATAAAACAAACAAAGAAAATCTAGAGTTAACACCAAACTTAATGAAAGACTCTAAGTTTTACACCACATCCAAGAAGAAAACAAGGTTATCTGTTCCTAACACTTCTGATTGCCATCCTATTAGAAATTCTAGCCAGGGAAATCAAGCAAGAAATGAAATAAAACCCATGTAAATTAGAAAGGAAAAAGAAAATTAATGTTTGTTTTTAGACAACATAATCTCATATACAGAAAATTCCGGGGCTGGAGAGATAGCCTAGCGGTTAAGAGCACTGACTGCTCTTGCAGAGGACCCGGGTTCGATCCCCAGCACCCACATGGCGGCTAAGAACTGTCTGTAACTCCAATTCCAGGAGAACTCCAGTTCCAGGGGAATCCGACACCCTCTTCTGACCTCCGCGGCATTGCACGACACGGGTGCACAGACCTACATGCAGACAGTACATTCATACACATTCAAAAATAAAGAAAATTTTAAAAAAAAATTAAAAAAAAAGAAAATCCCAATGAGTAACAAATTACAGCATGTAATTAAGTTCCACAAGGGTGGAAGATACACTATAGTATATAAAAATGAGTCTATGGGTAGATATAGAGCTCAGTGGTGGAGCACTTGCCTTGAATGCATAAGGCCCTGGGTTTGATTCCCAGCACTGTGAGAAAAACAAGTTGCATTTCTATACACTAGAAAAGAATGATGTGAAAATTAAATAGAGAGAACTCTACTTAAAGTAGTATTAAAATACTTAGAAGTGAACGGAACAAAGTAGATTTCTTAAAACTTTAAATTATTGCTGAAAGAGATTTTCATGTAAAGACATCTCACATTGATTTATCAGTGAGACTTAATGTTATTAAAATGGTACTATTACCCAAACTGCTCTACATATTCAGTGTAACCCCTATCAAAATCCAATGTGGAGGATCACAAATTTGAGGCCACCCCAAGAAACTCAGTGAGATTTAGTCTCAAAATAAAATAAAAATTGGGTATATGGGAGGAAATGGAGAGATGGTTCAGTTGAGTATAGGCAATTGCTGTGCACCCATGAGAACCCGGCACCCACATAAGAAGCTGGGTGTGCCCACACATGCAACTGTAACCCCAGAGCCATAGACAGGCAGAGACAGGAGGGCTGATGAGGCCTGTCAGCTGGCAGATGAGCTCTAGGCTCAGGGAATAAGACAGAGTGCTACAGCAGGGCACACAACCTCCTCCTCTGGCCTACAGGTGAGCACAGGTATGTGCACGGTATATACATGTGTATATGCACCCTCCCCAAAAAACCCCAATAATTTCAACTGATACACAAAAGGATTTCAACAAAGGTCAGTATCCTTTGATAACAGAGCCTCAAACTAGGAATAGAAGAAACATGATAAACTTAGGTCATGGGGGAGAACCTATTAATATTATTTTGCTCAATGGACTTATTATTATAACCATAAATTAATGAATCTCTTAACCCTCACTAGAGAAGCTTCTTACAACACAGGAACCCACACTGGTCCAAAGAGCAGAGATGAGGAGACTGCAGAGTGCTTAGACCTGTATCACAGCCTTGCTTCTTAGGGCTCAGGGATCATTTGGAAGAGGGAGTGGAAAGACTGCAGGAGTCGGAGGTGGTTGTGATGGTTAATCCTGGGTGTCAACTTGACTGGACTAAGGAACAAATAAGAGAAAAGGGTCTTCTGATTGGACCACCTCAACCCGGATGGCCCACCCCAAATGTGGGTGTTACCTTCTGCGGCAGGCAGTATTTAAGGCCACAGCAGTGGGAGCTGGCCCCTTTTTTTTCCTCCTGCGGCTTGCTTCTCTCATCTGGTGAGTTTGTCTTGCTGCTGTGATCAACCTTTCGGATCCCAGCGTGTACTGAGACCGGCAGATCTCCTGGAATCCATTCGGGCCTTCAGCACTAGACTGGGACTCCTGAGACATCCAGCCTTGCGGACTGAGCGGTTCCCTGGATTCCCGGCCTCTCCAGTTCGGCGCTACTGTTGAGCTCCGACACGTGAGCAAATCAATAAATTGTATATAGTTATATATACTCATCCTGTTGCTTCTGTTTCTTTAGAGAACCCTGACTAATACAGTGGTGAATGACTGACTACAAGGAAACAGCGTTTTCCATACGTATTCATACTCATATGAACTCACAGTAATTACAGCAGCACACACAAGACCTTCGTAAGCTCAAGCCATGCAAATTCCAAGCATAAAGGTGTGGCGATGAGTAAGAAACCCCTAGCTGAGGAACTGTAGGCTACCCATAGCTGTGGAGGGGGAGAGGAAAGTGAGTTTTGTTTAAGGGTGCGATGCTGGGCAGGTTGACCAGGCTTGAGGGGATGGCTTCACACCCAGTGGTATTTGGGGACAGAAATTAGAATCAATAAGTCTTTAAAAAATAATGAAATTGGACCAGGCGTGGTGGTGCACGTCTTTAATCCTAGCACTCGGGAGGCAGAGGCAGGCGGATCTTTGTGAGTTCAAGGCCAGTCTGGTTTACAGAGTGAGTTCCAGGACAGCTGGGGCTACAGGGAGACCCTGTCTGGAAAAGACCAAAAAAATAATAATAATAATAAAATCATGAAATTGGGCATGCAGATGGGGAAAGGGTCTAAATATGATCCAAACACACCGTACAAAATTCTTAAAAATTCAATAAAAACATCTAAATAATAAGCAGGAATGCAAGGAGGAGGTACCAGGAGAAGGGAACTGCTGGAGTGGGGGAGGGGCCTAGAGAAGGAATGAGAGGGAACGGAGCATGACACACATGCACTGAGATGTCAGGATGAAACCATTACTGTATATGCTAAACAGAGTATTTAAAATAAAGAAAAGTCTGTGAGGTCGTAATGTAAGGTTAAACAAACAGATCAATGACCATATCAGAGAGTACAACAGCCAGCCCTCATACTTAAGTAAACTTATTTTAGACAAGGGTGCCAAGATAATTCAATGAATCATAAAAGAACAGTCTCTCTAACAAATGGTACTGAGGAAACTTGATGTCAGTGGAACTCATTGAAGTTTGAGCCCTACCTCACATCATGTACAAAATTAATTCAAAATGGATTATAGGTATAAATATAAGCTCTACAAACAGTAAAACCATTAAAAGAAAATATGAGTGCACGGACATGAGTGTTAGACAAACATTCCTAGATATGATGCCGAGAACAAACAACGAAAGAAATAATAAATGAAATGAACATTAATGAAATTACAACTTTTGTGCTTTCCATATGCACCATCAAAAAATGTAAAATCCACCATAGAATTGGAAAAATAATGTAAGTCATATACCCTATATCATATGTCTTTGCTTAATTAGAATATGTAAAGAACTTTTTTTTTTTTTTTGGTCTTTTTGAGATAGGGTCTCCCTTTAGTCCCAGCTGATCTGAAGCTCTCTATGTAGACCAGGCTGGCCTTGAACTCACAGAGATCCACCTGCCTCTGCTGGGATTAAAGGTGTGAGCTACCACGCCCGGCAAGAACTCTTAAAAGAGTAAAAACAATTAAAAACATGTAGGTATCTGAATATGTGTACTTGAGCAATAAGGCATGTGAAAAGATGCTCAACATATGTTCATTAGTTACTACAAAAATGCAAATCCAGACAGACCAGAGGAAGAATGTTCTGAGGGCATCCCCTCACCCATGGGAAGCTCCACCTTGTGAGCCTACCAATCTATTTAAAGGAAGAAAGCCCATGTCCTTGCTTCTTGAAAGCAGTGACCTGGAAAAGTACCTCCCCAAGGTCAATACACAGAAGCTGACTAGGTCCCAGGAGGACAGCTTTGGTCCCAGGGGACAGGCTATACCTCGACCTGACAGCAGAACTTGGCAGTGTTGTCCATGTGGCACAACATTCTTTGAAGGCAAAGATACAGGCTTGAGGGTTCATGGAGAGAGTTAACTGTGGAATTGGAGTCCCAGCAAAGCGACCCTGAGAGGCCACTGGATGAGCGGTGAAGATGAAGACTCAGTGGCAGTGGAGACCCCAGAATATTGAGATGCCAGGACCATGAGATCTGCCAAGGAAGGCTGTGGGTGTGTGGTGGAGCGGAACGTGGCGGTGGGGAAGGCTGTGTGCCCGCCCAGAGGGGGACAGCCAAAGCCCCAGAGGCTGGACACAGAACTTCAGGTCTTAGTATTCCCCCTGCTGGGCTTAGGTTTTGTTTTGTTTTGATCTG
Source organism: Rhizomys pruinosus (assembly GCA_009823505.1). Lineage (NCBI taxonomy): Eukaryota > Metazoa > Chordata > Mammalia > Rodentia > Spalacidae > Rhizomys > Rhizomys pruinosus. The sequence continues at coordinate 1,954,127 of VZQC01009601.1, read as the reverse complement.
ACTCTTCCTATGCCCTGACTCTCTCTTTTGGAATAAGAATGTTTACTCTGTGCTACTATGTATTGGAAGTAGATAATATTTATTTTATAGGAGCTCATAGTTAAGACTTTGGACTTTTTTTTAGAGTTGGATTTTTAGATTCTGGGAACATTTAAAGTTGGACTGTATTTTATATTATGAAAAAAATGAGTTTGAGACAAGAGAGGGAAGGTTATGATATAGAAACGATGCGTTGGTGTGTCAGGTTGACACGGAGTAGAGTTGTGATTGTTAGTTTTATTTTTTTTAATGTATTTTATGTATATGAGTTTACTGCTTGCATGAATGTAATTGGAAGTGTAGTTATGGACAATTGTTAGCCTCCATATGGGTGCTGGGATCGAACCCAAGTCCTTTGCAAGAGCAGTCAGTGCTCTTAACCACTGAGCCATCTCTCTAGCACTGTGATGGTTCCTTTCAGTTGCCAACTTGACACAATCTAGAATCACTGGCAGAGAGTATCAGTGAGGGATTCTTTGCATCAGGCTGGCCTGTAGGCACATCTATAGAAGATTACCTTGTTTAGAGTAATTCATGTGGGAAGGTCCAGCCCGCCGTGGGCGGCGCCACTCCCTGGGTCTGGGTCCTGGACTGTGTAAGAGTGGAGAAGGTGAGCTGGGCGGCAGGCAGGCAGGCAGGCAGGCATGCATTTTTCACTTCTCTCTGGTCTTGATGAGCTACTCCAAGTTCCTGCTACCTGGACTTCCTTGCTCTAATGGACTGCAACCTGGAGTTGTGAGCTAAAATAGGTTGCTTCTTCCTCAAGCTGCTCTGCACCAGAATACTTTACCACACGACAGAAGTGGACTTGGGTAAGAGTCATAGCAAGAGCTGAGGTAAGAAGCAAGCCTCATAAACTGATGGCCACAGTCAAGGCACTGTGGACGACAGTGACAGCTTCTCCATAGATTAAATACAGAATACTGTAGGATCCGGCAATTCCACTACTAGGTAGTAACCAAAACAAATGAAAAAATATGCCATACCAAAAGAACACAAATGTTCATAGCAGCATTATACATAACAGCCAAAAGTTAAAGACCTAAAATTCCAACAACGATGAATCAACGAAATGTGTCCTGTCCACAGGATGCAGTGTTATCTGGCCATACGGGCATCCTGAAACAGGGCACAGCTCATCAAACCCTCAAAGTATTATACTACATGAAAGAAGCCATACTTAAAAGACTACATTCAGTGGGATTCCACTAACAGGAAACACCCAAACAAGGAAAATCCACCCAGACAAAAAGCAGATTAGTGAGGATCTTGAACCTCGATGACCTGAGGTAAATGAGGGTTTCTTTGGCAGCAACATGTTCTAAAATTAACTGCACTGACAGCTGCAGATACACACCTTTGTGATATGCCAAAAGCTACCAAATTACACACGTGAGTAAATCATACATATGAATTACCTTAAGAAACCTGCTATCTTTTTAAAAAGCAAAGATTGTGCTGGAGAGGTGGCCTGGCGGTTAAGAGCACCGACCGCTCTTGCAGAGGACCTGGGTTCGATCCCCAGCACCCACATGGCGGCTGAGAACCATCTGTAACTCCAATCCAGGAGAACTCCAGTTCCAGGGGAATCCAACGCCCTCTTCTGACCTCTGCGGCATTGCACAACACGGGCGCACAAACCTACATGCAGACAATACATTCATACACATAAATAAATAAATTAAATTAAATTAAAATTAAAAAAAAATTTAAAAAAGCAAAGATCCTCCAGAAGCCTGAGCAGCAGTTTCCTGGTCTGTGTGGGATCTGAGGGCGGCTGACAGTACAAGAGGCGCCGTCTGTGAGAGCTGAGCTCCAGCCTGGCCACAGACTTAACATCTCCAGGGCCTCAGTGTCCTCAAACAACAGAACGGCTCTTCCCATGGTGGCTGTGACTTTAAGTAATTCCCAGATAGCTCTGACCCAGGCCTGGGGACCAGCACACCTGGGTGCATTTGGTATCTCGAAACCAGGCTATGTTCTGGTGTACCACAGTGAACCAAACCCACAAAGGAGGGCAGAGACATAGCAGATAGGCAAAGTGACCAAAGGGCAGAGGAGAGGACAGGAGTACCTCCTGGACACAGTGGGCAGAAGGGCCCCCACATTACCTGCTGACTTTGGTCTCTGGAAAGTACAGCTTCGTTTCTCTTACGAGTGGCCTCTTCTATCTGCTCTTCACACTGTTCCTTCACTTCTTTCATCTGGTTGATGCACTGGCTCCTTAGGTAAGAGCAAAAGGAAGGCTGTGTCTGTGCATCAAGTACTCCCTGCTGGACTCCCACCCCAAATCTGGTGCAACAAGAGACAGAGGCCCCTTCTTCTGCCGTGGATACCATCTGAAAAGCTAATATTCGAAGGCAAGGTGTCCCTTTCCAGGAGTGGAATGCCAAAATTAAAACGTGCCATTAACTGAGACTCCTGAAAGAGTTGTTAAATTGTTTTAAAACTTTACTTATTTTTAAATATACAACTGAAGAATACACATATATATGCACACATACACGCACATAAACATATGGGTTTGGGTTTTTTTTCCACACTGGCTACTGGCACGAGTTCCTAAAGCCTTTGTGAGTTCCTGGGTGTCACAAGGGTCTTTTCTTCATCAGTGAGCTCTTTGGGGCAGACCTAGGATTATGTGGATGAGATGACTTGGGTTTGGAGGCTGGGGGTGGGGGCTACATATTTCAGGATCAGGATGGAATATTCAGTTCCACCTCCTGCCAGAAGGTGAAGGGACTAGAGGTGGAGTCCAGGGGCCAATACTGGCCAGTCACATAGCCAATATCACCAACCATACCTACATAATAAAGCCCTGCTAACAACTCTGGACCTTGAGGTCTGGCAAGCTTCCTGGGTGGTAAAATACTGATGTACCCAAAGGTCAGACCCTGATTCCACAGGCATCTAAGCTTCTGCCTGTGGGTAGAGGAGGGCCACCTGCAGCTGTGGCTGCGTTGTGCTTACTGGCCTGCCTGTTTTTCACACTGGAATCTGCCCCAGATGAGATCGGCTTGGATCAACCAACCATGTGAGACAAACCATAACAGAGCTCATAATATTTACAGAGCATGAGGCAGGGGGTCTGTGGGCCCTGGGAGATGACAACACTGCTTATTTAAGGGAGGTGCTATAAACAATAAACAGATTCTTCTTTACCATCAGACAAGAGTCCCAGGTCCATTAATCTCTAACGCATGTGTAAGCTAAGCCCCTCAGGCTAGTGTTTGTGGTGAGTGCTATCCGGTAATGGTTGGAAAAAGGTCTTTCTGTCAGGCCACCAACCTGGAAGTGAGTATCAAGTAGCCAGCTGGGTTTAGACTGGACAGAGGCCTATAGATAGCCACCAGTCTGTGAATTCTGTCTGGGGGTGTGGTCCCCAGCAGGTGAGATTTATTCAGCCCCCAGGCTAAGGGTCTGTGTTGGGGCAAATAGCTTGGCCAGACTGGGTGGTGGGGTGGAATTCCACAGGGCAGGCTGTTTCTGCACCGGCTCCCACAAGAAGCGGCTGGTGGCTTCCTCTCCCTCCCATCCTCCCTTTGTTCCTTTTGATCCTGCAGGGGAGGTGCTAACCACATCTGCGGGACCCTACCTCACCTTATAACTCTACCATCTGCAGCAGTTCCTATGCCACACCCTTTATAATGAAACCCCAATGGTGAGTGCAGCTGTCCTCAAACCAGAGTGTCCCAGGTAGCCCTGAATTTGTAGCCACCTAGATAGAAGTGTAAGAGTCTGGGGACCCCCAGGACTTGTGACTCATCTGTAGGTGGAGCAGTCTTGTGGGCTGGAGTCCTGGAACCTGTGGGTATGGACTGACTCTGAGATCGCCTGGAGGAAATGCAGCTGCCACACTTAGAGGCTTCTGCCTGAATTTAAGAGAATTTCAGCACGGGTCAGAGCTGCAACCGCTTCCTTTGCAAATGGGGAACTGAAGAACCGGTTTGCTTGTCTGCGGTGGACCAAACTGCTACAGCTAGGGCTAGAGGCCAGACTCCATATCCAGAAGAGCATGCAGTGTCCGCTCCAGCATGACAGCCTTTCTTGAGCTGCAAGCATTTCAGAGCCTAGTGTGATCACCACACTCAACCCCTGACCTGCAACAAACCTGGTCCAAAAAGCAACACTGGTCACAACATTTTAAAACACAGAAAGGGACCAGGTGCTATGAAAACAACTCAGACGGCTGAAAAATCATGTAAAAGCTTCATTGAAAACCTTCCTGTAAACACACAAGTCACAGGTAGTAGAATAGACACAGCAAACTACGAAGGATCGGCATTCGACAGAGCTCAACAATCCGGCCATCTGCTATTCCAGACCTTCTCGCTGGCTCCGACCCACCTAAGTGTGTGCAAAGGGCCTCCTTCTATCTCTCAGCCCTGCAAACCATGTTCCCTGTGCACATCCCAACTCAGAGGCAGCAAAGGGGAAGCAGAAGACTCAGTACAAAGCTCAGATGCTGAGGTGCACGGGTAGATGTAACAGGGCTATTTCCTGAAAGCCTTGGGCTGGCATCCCACATGTGCAGAATAAATGTCTGGGGTTATCTGGGGCTCAGCTGTGGAGGCGTACAGCATTTGGCCACTAATGATATTCTATTGCAATTTTTGGCTAGAGTACAAAGAGGGATTCTTTGTTCAACACAGGAACTTATCACTGTGGGCAGATTTATCATCCAGGACGTGCACCATCACAGAATCACTGTCCTATTCCAACATCAGCATTTCCTCAGAGCATGACAAAACTCCTGTGCTGGACAAAGAATGCAAGCCTATGTTTGATGAGAGCAGTGGATGTTTAGTGATGTCTGCCAGGGGGATGGACTAAGAAGGACGCTTGCTGACTGATTTCCAGGGCAGACGCTAACTGTGTGCAAGTTTTGGGGTTGCCTCACGGCCTTCTGTAAAGCAACTAGAACAGACAAGGTGAGAGGGGTGTGTAGACATGCCTCAGAGGCCAATGAATTCCTACAACTCACCGTACAATTGTTTGCACATATACACTTACAAATGTGCTAACAAGGTGTCCATACCTTCTCTCAGGTTCCCACACAGGTCTACACCACTGAGAAAGTTAAGGGCCCTACCTCTCTCTAGTTTCCAACTTTCTGTGATTCTTACCCAACAGCTTCCTGAATCCGGCACAGGGCTCCTTGAGCACGTCTCGTGGGATAAGCAGGAAAGACCTATCAAGACTGCTCACCTCTCAGGAGGCACAGGGGCCCCCCGCCCCACTAGAGCCTCTTTGTAGGCTGGAGCAGAAGCTGCTCCTTTGGGTGGGTGCCTGGTTGACTACAGGTGAAGTCAAATCTTGGGTCACTCGGTAAATACCAAGTGAGGTCATTAGTGGTGTTTTGCATTTTAATCGAATAGAGAGGAAATGTCAGGATTAAGGGACTTTTTTTTTCTTTTTTTTAAATTTTATTTATTTCTGTATGTGTATGAATGTACTGTCTGCATGCAGGTCTGTGCACCCGTGTCGTGCAATGCCGCGGAGGTCAGAAGAGGGTGTCGGATTCCCCTGGAACTGGAGTTCTCCTGGAACTGGAGTTACGGACGGTTCTTGGCTGCCATGTGGGTGCTGGGGATCGAACCCAGGTCCTCTGATAACCACTAGGCCATCTCTCCAGCCCCAGGATTAAGGGACTTTTTAGGAATGAATTATTTCAGGGCTGGAGAGGTGGCTCAGCAGTTAAGAGCACTGGCTGCTCTTGCAGAAAACCGGGGTTTCAATTCCCAGCACCCACATGGTGGCTAACAACCATGCCAAACTCCAGTTCCAGGGGGTCTGATGCCCTCTTCTGACCTCCCTGGACATTGCACAACATGGTTACACTTACATCCATGTAGGCAATACACTCATACACATAAAAATAAAATATTTTTTAAAAAAGAAATGAATAATTGCAAGACAAGGGTATTCCAGTTCAGTTTTTTGATTAGGCTAACTCAGTTTCTCAGTCTTGGCACTGTGAAGCCAAGGTAAAACTTCACTGTGGAAAGGTGACTTGGGCATTATAGGACGTTGGTCTCTGGTCATTAGGTACTAGTAGCACTCATGCTCAAGTTACACAAAAATGTCTCTAGACATTGCCAAAAGTCTCCTGAGAAGAAAGTCTTCCCAACCTGAGGCTCACCAGCACAGGTGAGTGAGGTTCTGGACGCACTCTGTAATGGTGCCCCCTCCCTTAGCTGACTGCTCACGTCCCCTGCAGTCATATACAGTTCTATCACATAGCAGTCATGCAGTGCATTATACTATTTCGAACTGCACATTGGATAAGTCGTCCCATGAGGCCATCATTTGTGGAAGCCCACACTACCCTGTTCTCACAGAGCCACAGCCCGTCCACGCACTTCACAAGGCTTATTCTGTGTGCTTGGATTTCATGATTTTTGCAGCATTTGGTTCTGACAAAATCAGGAATAAGTTAGGTGAGTAGGTGACTGTGTTGGCTAAGTTGACACACCCAGGTTGAGGGAGCCTCGACTTGGGAATTTCCTCCACTGGACTGGCCTGTGGCCATGTCTGTGGGATATTTTCTTGATGGTTGAGTAATGTGGGAGGGCCCAGCAGCCCACTGTGGGCGGTACCATCCCAAGCAGGTGGTCCTGTATTGTATAAGAAAGCAGACTGAGCACAGACCAGGGAGCAAGCCAGTAAGCAGTGTTCCTCCATGGCCTGTGCTTCAGCTCCTGTCTCTATGTTCCTACCTTGGGCTCCCTCAGTGATGAACTATGACCTGGGAGATAGAAGATGAATAAACCCTTTCCTCTCCAAGTTGGAACTGGTCAGCGTGTTTTGTCACAGCAATTGAAGACGAACTAGAACAGTGGTACTTCAAAACGAACAGCTACTCTATAAGAGAAATGTGTGTGAGGCATGTACTCTGTAAGAGAAGCATGTGTGAGGCGTGTACTCTGTAAGAGAGGCGCGTGTGAAGCGTGTGCTCTGTAAGAGAAATGCGTGTGAGGCGCCTACTCTGTAAGAGAGGCGTGCGTGAGGCGTCTACTCTATAAGAGAAGTGTGTGTGAGGCGTCGACTCTCAGTGCTGGACAATGCAAGCCAGCTAGACTTCTCTTGGAAAACAATTGGAAACATAACAGGTGGGGGTTCATGAGTTCCAGGCCAGTATGAGCTACACAGAACTCAAGGCTATCCTGGGCTAGACAGGGAGAGCCTGTCTCAAAACAAGAAAAGCAAGCAAGTAGTTTGCCAGTTTATACCTAGTGGCAAGCTAAGCCTGTGTCTGAGTGTCTTGAAGAAGGTTATAATCCCAAATATGTTTGAAAGATAAAAGTTTGGAGCTATATGGATTTTTTTATGTACAGTGCAAGTAAGTAGGAAAAAAATGTCAACAAATCTGGTCAGTGCAATCACACGAATGAGTTGGGAGATGTCACTGCAGAGAGGCCTCGGAGGGCAGGCCTGGGCGGCGGCTCGCAATTCCTTTATTCATTGAATTCATGTGGAAAGGAAATAGAAAAATAGACTCCAACCTTATTGTCTATCTTATAAATTGTTTTTTAGTATCTTCCCATTAGGTTTAACCTATGTCTTAAAAGTTAAAAATTGCTTTATGAGAGTATTCTGCTCTCGCTACTGAAATGTGGAAAAACATGGAAAGGCCTCAAGAAAATGAGCTTCTTACCATGCCAACATCCAGCAACAGACTGAACCAATGTCTTGCAAAATTGTCTTCTATTTTAGGAGTTGTATTAGCTCACACCTGACTTTTTTTTTTTTTTTTTTTTTTTTTTTTTTTTTTTTCCTTTTTGGTCTTTTTGAGACAGGGTCTCCCTGCAGCTCTGGCTGTCCTGGAACTCGCTTTGTAGACCAGGCTGGCCTTGAACTCACAGAGATCTGTCTGCCTCTGCCTCTCGAGTGCTAGGATTAAAGGTGTGTGCCACAATGCCCAGCAGCACCTGACATTTTTAAAGGACTGCCAACTTGAGCAGTAAATCTTGTACTTTATATAAGTTGTTTATGGTATGGTGAGCAATTCATGCCCTGCTGAGCACTGCTGAATGTCTCTGCATGTACCTTTTGATGCTGTACAATGAGCACTGCCACGTGAGTGTACACACATACCTTCCTTATCTATTCTATGGACACTGCTAGCTGATACTTACCCCATGACCTCTGAAGTACTGCTGATATTGCCAAGTAAAATGCCAATTCCCTAAAGGGCAGGAATTCCAGAAGGGACTCCACCTTTCCTATAATGCCCTACATATGAGAAGGTACCAGTTCTGTGACAGGCCAGGTGAGCAAGCTGGGCAGTCCTCAGCCTTCGATGTGCAGTATGCAGGGCTGACTCCCCAGAGACAGGCACTGGACTGAGAGCCACACTCACAGGTTGTAGGCAAACTTCTTCTCCAGGCTGGTCTGGTTCCTCTGGAACTGGAAGATGTCCTGCTGTAGCTTGCTGTAACTCTTCTGCAGCACCTTCAATTGGTCTAAGCCAGGAGGATGACAAGTCACTACAATGATCTCTGTGTGACTGCTGTATCACTCAGCCACATGTGACACAGGTGGACTCACAAGTCAGAGCACAAAGGTCCAGAAGGGGACAGAGAAAGAAAGAGAAAGCCCCCTACTGCGGTTGCAGCATCCACCGTGGAGACTTTCTTGCAAGGTCAGAATCCCATAGACACCACACCTTGGCTGCTCCAAATGTCTATTAAGATTTTTTAAAAAGTTATTACACTTTTTATGTATGTGCACACCTGTGCCACAGCGCACGAGTGGATGTTACTGGACAACTTGCTAAAGTCAGTTCTGTTCCTGAGGATCAGACGCAGGTCATCGGGCTCTACAGCAAGTGCCTTTACCTGCTCAGCCATCTTGCCTGTCTATTAAATCTTAGGAGTTCTATGTGCCTGTCTCTTTCTTAGCCCTCATAATCCCTGCCCTATCCCAAAAGGCCACAGACTCCTGGGCTACTCATCCCCAGCAGACTTACTTTGGTCTGCAATACACAAAGTTCAGCATTTGGTCTGATAAGCAGCCACCCTTCCTGCATGGCCTTCTTCCCTCAGCTGCTCCCCAGTACCCGCTCTTGTTCTAGCCAAGCTGTGAGCTTCCTGTGCTCACTTAATCACCCGATCTTCCCATGAGGGACACAGCAGCTTTGTCTGAGGAAATGGACCCTGTCATCCCCGTTGCCCTGACAACTCTCCTCAGAAAAGCTCAGCAAGAAGAGCAGCAGCTGACAGAGGGCAGAATTGGCATGGCACGAAAGAAGCCACAAAGGCTACAGAGTGGGGACAGCAGCACCCGGGGCCAACACAGGCCTGGGCGGCCGTCAGTGTTGCAAAGATTATGCTTACATCTACAGCTGCAGGGGATAAGGTTTCCTGAGAGAGAATAAAATGAAGGACCGCATGATACACACATGACAACTACTGATACACACATGAACCCATCTCAAAAGCATTCGGGGAGGAGAACTCAGTGGGTGTCTCGGGCCAAGGTAGGAAGATAGGGTTTATCACAAAGGGATTTGGAGCTGGAAAACTGAGGCAGTGTGGAGTGCCAATCCGGTGCTAGTGTTGAGTGCAGGGATGGCCTGTGGTTAAGCACTTTACATACAAAGGGTAAAGTTCATTTTGCATGAATTATACTTCAATAAGCCCAACTTTAAAGGATTTCATAAAGTAGGGACTAGAAGGATGGTTAAGAATACTGGCTGCTCGGGGCTGGAGAGATGGCCTAGCGGTTAAGAGCGCCGACCGCTCTTACAGAGGACCCGGGTTCGATCCCCAGCACCCACATGGCGGCCGAGAACCGTCTGAAACTCCAATTCCAGGAGAACTCCAGTTCCAGGGGAATCCGAGACCCTCTTCTGACCTCCGCGGCATTGCATGACATGGGTGCACAGACTTGCATGCAGACTGTACACTCATACATATACAGAAATAAATAAAATTAATAAAAATAAAAAAAAGTAATAATACAGAAGTAGCTTAATACATCATTGTCCTAAACATACTTAAGTTTCCTAGTAACTGCATTAAGTATCAGCTTTGAATTTTGTGAAAGCTAACAAAACTGATCACTCCTGTCCTATGTCCTCCTAGCCACATGTGTCATATGCCTAACAGCCACGTAGGACTCGGGCTCAGACCAGGCTGTGATCTGCCTGCCCATCTTAGGTAAGTGGAAACTGAGGCACCATTGGCTCATGGGAGCTTCCTGACCAAGGCTCTTTTATGAGATACAGGATTATAAAAACTCAGGGACAGTGTTCTCAGATACCATTGAGCCATTTTTCCTTAGTCATTCTAGGAATGATTGGTTTGCTTGCTTCATGCGTTTCCCCTTGACTGGTTAACCATTAACTGTTATCTCTTGCTTCTATAACTGGCTTGATGCTTTGTGTGCTTTCCTTTGATTGGTAACTTTAATTGTGGTGTTAAACTCTGATTGGCTGGTGTACTTGATTGGTAACTTTAATTGTGATGCTAAACTGACTGGCTGTTGTACTTATAAATTGTCCTGTAACCCGCACCTTGTGGCCACACTCCTTCCCGAGTTGAGTGTTGGCCTGGCATCATAATTAAATTAAACCCTCCTTTGAAACTCCACATGATTAAGTGAGTGGGCTCTGCACTGTGACTTTACAACATTTTACTGTTCCGGAGACCACAGAGGCCCCTAGAAGAAGCTTACCACATACAGGACTTGTTCCTCACTGCTCACTGCTGCTTCAATGCTCACAAAAGAAACTAGCCTTGGGTGGCTAAGCCAGACTGCACCAGCCAAGAGGGAAAGCGGACTAAGTTTTATGAGGAAAATATAAATCCACGGTGATTTAATTACAGCAAATTATCCACAGACCATATGCATATAAAGAATCACGTGGGGCTAGAGAGATGGCTCAGTAGTTAAGAGCACCGACTGCTCTTACAGAGGACGTGGGTTCGATTCCCAGCACCCACATGGCGGTTAAGAACTGCCTTTAAGCTGTGGCGGCGCACGCCTTTAATCCTAGCACTGGGGAGGCAGAGGCAGGAGGATCTCTGTGAGTTCAAGGCCAGCCTGGTCTACAGAGCGAGTTCCAGGCAGCTGGGGCTATAGGGAGACCCTGTCTAGAAAAGACAAAAAAAAAAAAAAAATCATGTACATATCATAATGTATTGAGTATCCTGACCTGAAATGCTAGAGAGCAGAAATGTTTTGGAATTCAGACAGTTCCCAGATTCTAGAATTTGAATCTACACAAGGAGGTGTCTGGGAGTGGGACTCAAGTCTTAACATTAAATTCATGTGTGTTTCATATATACTTTAGCTTTTAAATTTTTAATTTTTTATTACTGTGTATGAAATACATGTGTATGAGTACAGGCATGTGTGTGAGTGCAGGCATGTGTGTGCCACACTGCACGTGTGTGAGTGCAGACATGTGTGTGCCACAGTGCATGTGTGTGAGTGCGAGTATGTGTGTGCCACAGTGCATGTGTGGAGTGTGGGCATGCATGTGCCACAGTGCATGTGTGGAGTGTGGGCATGTGTGTGCCACAGTGCATGTGTGTGAGTGCGGGCATGTGTGTGCCACAGTGCATGAGTGTGAGTGCGGTCATGCGTGTGCCACAGTGCATGTGTGAGTATGGGCATGTGTGTGCCACAGGGCATGTGTGAGTGTGAGCATGTGTGTGCCACAGGGCATGGTGAGTGTGTGAGTGCGGGGCCCTGATGTTTGCCCCAGGGCCATTTGTGTGAGTGTGGGCATGTGGCGTTTACCACACGTGCATGTGTGTGAGTGCGGGCATGTGTGAGCCACAGGGCATGTGTGATTACGGGCATGTGTGTGCTAACAGGGCAGTGTAGTGCGGGGGCAGTGTGTTCCAAGTGCATGGTGTGCTCCGCCTGCAGTCATGCGGTGCCACAGTGCATTGTGAGTATGGGCATGTGTGTGCACAGGGCATTGTGTGCGTGTTGTGAGCATTTTGTTGTGTGCCACAGGGATGGTAAGTGTGGCGCTATGTATGTGCCAAGTAGATGTGGTTGAGTATGGCATGTGTGTGCCACAGGGCATGTGTGAAGGTGAGCAGTGTGGTTGTCTCACAGTGCATTTGTAAGTGTGTGGCTGTATGTGACCAACAGGGCATGTGCCTCCTCTCCTCCCTTTTCTTTTTTTCTTTTTTTTTTCAGTTTTTTTTGTGTGTGAGTCAGTGTGTGCCCCAGGCATGTGTGCGTGTGGGCATTGTGTGTACCACAGGGCATCGTGTGCGTGGGTGTGGTCATGTGTGTGCCACATCTTGGCATTTTGTTGTGAGTGGCCGGCATGTTGTTGTGCCACAGGGCAGTGTGAGTGCGGGCATGTGTGTGTCTCACAGGGCATGTTTTGTGTGATGGCGCTGGGCATGTGTTCTGTTGCTTAAGTGCATGTCTTGTTGTGTGAGTGCTGCGGCTTATGTGTGTGCAAAGGCATTGGTAAGTGGGTCATGGTGTGCCAACAGGGCATGTGTGAGTCGGTGCGGCATTGTGTGTACCACTAGGGGCATGTGTGTGTGAGTGTGGGCTATGTGTGTCTACCCACAGGGCCATGGGTGTTGAGTGTGTTCATGTGTATGCCACAGGCTATGGTTGTGAGTGCGGGTCATGTGTGTGCCACGGGCATTGTGTTTGATGTGCGGGTCATGTGTGTGCCACAGGGCATGTGTGGAGTTTACTGGGCATTGTGTGTGCCAAGTGCCATTGTGTGTGAGTGCGGGCATGTGTGTGCCACAGGGCATGTGTGTGAGTGCGGGCATGTGTGTGCCACAGGGCATGTGTGAGTGCGGGCATTTGTGTGTTTGCCACAGGGCAGGTGTGTGCAGTGCGGGTGTGGCATGTGTGTGCCTCCAGTTGCATGTTGTTTGTGATGCAGCAATGTGTGCCACCTCAGGGCCTGTTGTGTTTTTTTGTTACGTGACGCATGTGTGTGTCACTAGGACATGGTGAGTGCGGCCTCCCGCACCTTCACCCATATGTTTCTCATTTGTGAGCCATAAGATGCATGTGTTGAGTGTGGGCATTCGTTGATTCCACCGTGCATGTGTGGAGGCTGGTCATGCGTGTGCCACAGTGCATGTGTGCGGCGGGCCTCGCGGTTTGCCACCAGTGTCTATCCTGTGTGAGTGGCGTGCAGCTTTTCTGTGCCCACACGTGCTATGCGTGAGTGAGGGCCATGCGTGTTCCCTCACAGTGCATGTGTGAGTTGGTGGGCATGGTGGCACACTAGTGCTCCTGTTGTTCATGGGACATGGTGAGTTGCAGGCATTGTGTGGGATTGCAGGGCATGTTGTGTTAGTGGGCAGGTCTATGTGTGAGCAACAGGCTTTCACTGCCGCTGAGTCATGGGCATGTGGTGCCATGGGCATGTGTTTTTTGTAGTGCAGGCTATGGTGTTGCCATGGTTGCATGTGTTTTGTGAGTGCAGGGCATGTGTGTGCCCACCGGGGCATGTGTGTGGATGTGGGGCATTGTGTGTGCTATGGTGTCAGTGTGGAGTCGCGGGCGCAGTTGTGTGCACAGTGCGTGTTTGAGTGCGGGATGTGTTGAGACAAAGGCATGGTGATTACGGGCATGGTGTTGCTACACCGGGGCATGTGGTGAGTGCTGGGATGTGTTGTACCATGGTGCAGTGTGTGTGTGAGTGCGGGCATGTGTGGGCTATGGGGCATGTGTACATGCACTGTTTTTTTTTCTGGCACACGCCTGCCCCGCACTCACCAATGCCTTGTGCACAGCGTCATGCGCGGCACCTCACACCATGCACTGTGGCAGCAACGCATGCCCGCACTCACCACCAATGCCCAGCGTGGCCTAGAACGCTGCCCACACTCACACATGCAATGTGGCCTCACCACATTGGTTGCTCCGACTCCACCTATGTGACACACCCTTGCGTGCACTACACACATGCCCTGTGGCACCACCATATGCCTCACTCACAACTACATTTGCACTTGTGGCAAACATGCCCGCACTACACACATGCCCCTGTGGCAACCACACATGCCCGCACTCAACTCATGCCACTGTGGCACCACATGCCCGCACTCACACACATGCCCTGTGGCACACACATGCCCGCACTCACACACATGACTGTGGGCACACACATGCCTCCGTTACTCACATATCATTGCCACTGTGGCACACACGCATGCCCGCACTCACACATGCCCTGTGGCACACGACGATCTGCCCGGCACTCAACACATAGCCCTTTGTGCATGCATCATTGCCGGACACTCCCACACATGCCCAATGTTGTACACACATGCCCACACCTCACACACAATGCCCTGTGGTACACCACATGACCACACTCACACTGCCTGTGGCACGCAACATGACCACACTTTCCATTGTCCTGTGTGGCACACCACATGCCCGGCACTCGACCACATTGCACTGTGGCACACATCAACTTCCCGCACTCCCACCAACTGCCCTGTGGCACAACAACCGATGGCCGCGAAACATCACACATTGACTTGGCACACCGGCATGCCCGACATCACACACATGCCCGATGGAAACAGACAACAGTTGACACACTACACACACTGCGCTGTGGTACACACATGCCCACACTCCACCCCATGCCCTGTGGCACACACAGACCACACTCACACCACATGCGCTCCTGGGCACATACATGCCGAGCAGCTTTACCATGCCTGTGCAACCCATGCTCACACTCAAATTGCCCGGGTGGCCACACACTATGCCCTGTCACACACACATGCACTGTGGCACAAACGAATGCCACACTTACCATTACCCTGTGTGAACACCACCCACTATTGCCGGTCACCATCAACATGCCACGCATGATGGCACACCATGCCCATACTTCACACATGGGGAACCACCGTGGAGCCGGCAGTGGTGGTCTGTTTGTGGCCGCGCATGACTGCACTCCCACTCATGCATGTGGCACCCCACATTGCCCGCACTCAACTGCCCCTGTGGCACAAGACCTGCCCGCACTCACCCACAATTCCACTGTGGCACACACCGCCCGCACTTCCACACATTCACTGTGGCACACACATGCCCGTACTCACACACATGCCCTGTGGCACGGATACCTGCCCGCACCGTCACATGCCTGTGGCACCCACATGCTCACAAAAAAACTCACACATGCCCATGTGGCCGACACTCAATGCCCATACTCACACATGCACTGTGGCACACGCATGACCGCACTCACACTCATGCACTGTGGCCACACACATGCCCGCACTCACCACACATGCACTGTGGCACACAATGCCCCACACGTCCACACCTGCACTGTGGCACATTTGCATGCCCACAACTCCCCACATGCACTGTGGGCACAACAACATTCCTAAGTCGACTCAGACCACACAATGCGAGCACTGTGGCCACACACATGTCTGCACTAACACACGTGCAGTGTGGCACCACCTACATTGCTGCACCACACACCTGCCTTTACTCATTCACATGTATTTCAAGACACAGTACTAAAAAATTAAAAAGTTTAAAACAGCTAAAGTATATGAAAACCCACATGAATTTGAATGTTACGACGTTGCGTCCCACTCCCAACACCTCCCTTGTGTTGTAGATTCAAATTCAGAATCTGGAACTGTCTGAATTCAAAACATTTCTGCTCTTCGCTTTTTTCAGGTCAGGATACTCAATACATTATGATATGTACATGATTTTTTTTTTTCTTTTGTCTTTTCTAGCCCGGGTCTCCCTTTAGCCCCAGCTGCGCTGGAACTAACTCTGTAGTGACCAGGGCTGGCTTCTATGTGCACTCAGACGCAGAGATCCTCCTGCCTCTTGCCTCCCCAGTGCTCGGATTCCAAGGCGTGCGCCGCCCACAGCCTGTTAAAGACAGTTCTTAACGCCATGTGGGTGCTTGGGAATCGAACCCACGTCCTCTGTAAGAGCAGTCGGTGCTCTGAACCGATAGACCATCCTTCCAGCCCCACTGATCGTTATATGCATATGGTCTGTGCTATTTCTGTTAATGTAAATCACCGTGGGATTTATATTTCCTCATAAAACTTAGTCGCTTTACCTCTGGCTGGTGCCTGGTGCAGTTGGGCTCGCCACCCACGGCTAGTTTCTTTGTGAGTCATTGACGCGCAAGTGATCAAGTGAGGAGACAGAGTCACTGTAGTCGCGTACAGCTTCTTCTAGGGGCCCTCTGGTGGTGTCTGGAAACAGTAAAATGTTGTAAAACAGTCAACAGTGCAGGAGCCACTTCACTTAATCATGTTGGAGCGTTTTAAAGGAGGGTTAATTTAATTATGACACCAGGCCAACACTCAACTCAGAAAGGAGTGTGGCGCCACCACAGGTGGGGTTACAGGGGGACCAATGTATACGTATCATACTGCCACGTCCGTTTAGCCTCCCATTAACAAGTACCAATCACAGACCCCAGGCCATAGANGTGAGTGCGGGCATGCGTGTGCCACAGTGCATGTGTGAGTGTGGGCATGTGTGTGCCACAGTGCATGTGTGTGCCATGGGACATGGTGAGTGCAGGCATGTGTGTGAGTGCAGGCATGTGTGTGAGTGCAGGCATGTGTGAGCCACAGGGCATGTGTGAGTATGGGCATGTGTGTGCCATGGTGCATGTGTGTGAGTGCAGGCATGTGTGTGCCATGGTGCATGTGTGTGAGTGCAGGCATGTGTGTGCCACGGGGCATGTGTGTGAGTGCGGGCATGTGTGTGCTATGGTGCATGTGTGTGAGTGCGGGCAGGTGTGTGCCACAGTGCGTGTGTGAGTGCGGGCATGTGTGAGCCACAGGGCATGTGTGATTACGGGCATGTGTGTGCCACGGGGCATGTGTGTGAGTGCGGGCATGTGTGTACCATGGTGCATGTGTGTGAGTGCGGGCATGTGTGTGCTATGGGGCATGTGTGTGAGTGCGGGCATGTGTGTGCCACAGTGCATGTGTGAGTGCGGGCATGCGTGCGCCACAGTGCATGTGTGAGTGCAGGCATGTGTGAGTCACAGGGCATGTGTGAGTATGGGCATGTGTGTGCCATGGTGCATGTGTGTGAGTGCAGGCATGTGTGTGCCATGGTGCACGTGTGTGAGTGCAGGCATGTGTGTGCCACGGGGCATGTGTGTGAGTGTGGGCATGTGTGTGCCACGGGGCATGTGTGTGAGTGCGGGCATGTGTGTGCCACGGGACATGTGTGTGAGTGCGGGCATGTGTGTGCTATGGTGCATGTGAGTGCAGGCCTGTGTGTTCCACGGGACATGTGTGGAGGCCAGAGGACAGCTTTGGAGAGCTGGTCTGTCTCTCTACCATGCAGGTTGCAGGACTGGACTCGGGCCATCAGGCTTGCACAGCAAGTGCCTTTACCCACTGAAATAACTCTTCAGCCCTCAGATGCATTTCATATACATAGCTTGAAGGTAATTTTATGGAAATTTTAAAATTATTTTCTACTTGGTGTTCAGAAAGTTTGGATTTTAGAACATTCTGGATTTCAAGTTTTTGGATTAAAGATGCTCAATCTAAGTAATCATTTATTGCATTTAATTATTTATTTGGTGCTGGGGATTGAACCCAAGGTATTGCAAAAGCTAGGCAAGTGCTCAACCAGCAGCTACAGCCCAGCCCAGGATTTCTTAAAGCATTTGTAAATGAGTGACATAATTCAGTCCACCATACCTGCAACATCTGCAGGAAATACAGCTGGGTAAAGGATACATTAAGGATGACAGCACAATTCCTCCTAACAGGTCAACACCAACACTGACAGAACCAGTAAGGCCCTGGGAATGTAGGAGGCAGCTGCTGGCTGGAGGGAGGGGCTCACCTTGCAGATCTCTGATGAGCTGCTCACTGGTGGTGATATTATTCACTAAAACCGCCTGCAGGGAAGACAAACACGGATTAGACCTCACATCTCGCACCTTGGCCTTCAGAAAGCCCATGTGTTGGGCAGGAATAGAAAGGAGCTGAGGCACCCCAGCACCAGCCCTGCGCCCTCGCTGAGGAAGCTATGCTCTGCTAGCCTGCACCATCCAATAGGGAAGAAAAGGACCCTGCCAGCTGAGATACCTGCTTTCCTACCATCACAGGGTCATCAGAGCTGAGCCTCCATTCCAGCTCCCAGGTGCCCTTCCCTGAAGGCCTGGCTTCTTCCTCTCCCTGAGCCGCACTCACACAGCAGCCAACCCTATCATAGTCCTCTGTGCACAGTGAGTTACAGCAAGTAGAGGAAGACAGGAGGAGACACAACGGAACCCACAACAATGACATACAAAAGAAAGGAAAAGTACATTTAGTGACGAGTCTGTCCGCTGGCCAAATACCTTATGGAGTAACTGTGGGGCAGACATTCCTGTCTACACCTCACATCCATCCGCTCATTTACCCTCCACACAGCTGTGGGAGCTGGACAGGTTCTTATCCCACTGCAGGGAACAGGCACTGAGGCACAGCTTGCTTAAATGGCATAATATCAAAAGTGCTTGTGAAGAGACAGACAAATGCTGCCATACCTGACAGGGCCAGAGAGCAAGCTCTTAAAGCTGCCTTGCAGGGCTGGAGAGATGGCCTAGCGGTTAAGAGTGCTGACTGCTCTTACAGAGGACCCGGGTTCGATCCCCAGCACCCACATGGCAGCCGAAAACTGTCTGAAACTCCAATTCCAGGAGAACTCCAGTTCCAGGGGAATCCGACACCCTCTTCTGACCTCCGCGGCATTGCACGACACCGGTGCACAAACCTGCATGCAGACAGTACATTCATACACATACAGAAATAAATAAAATTAAAAAAAAAAAAAGTTGACTTGCAAACCACAGGTGCAGCCTGTGATGCTTCATTTTCAAAGTTAGCCCGACTGGATTAAGGAATCCCTGAAGAGATGCTAATGTATTTCTTCTGGTGTGCTAGTGAGAGTTTCTCCAGGAAACTGGCCTGGCATCTGTGTGCAGAGAGGACAAGATCTCTCCAAGTGTGTGACCACCAACCAATCAGCTGGGTGCCAGAGAGACTAGAACTGAACCAGAAATGATTTCTCTCCTCTCTCTCTCTCTCTCTCTCTCTCTCTCTCTCTCACACACACACACACACACACACACACACACACACACACATATGCTGTGACATGAGAGCTCTAGGCTCTCTGGTCTTGAGATGCCAGGGCTTCCACTAGCAGCTAAGAATGACAGTACCAGCTTCCTTGGGTCCAAGGCTTTTTCAGACATGGACTGAAAAAGACTCCCTGGATCCAGTATGGACTGCATCAGACTCCCTGGATCCAGTATCCTGGGGTCTCCAGCCCACAGGCAGCTGGAGACTTCTCAGCCACCATAAGCCCATGAACCTCTCAAATCTAGTGGTTCAGTCTGTGTGGAGAACTGTAGGAATGAAACTTTGCCTGGCTCGAGGCAGGACCTGTAAGACTTGCTGTAAAACCTCCGAGAGTCAACTGATATCTCTGTGAGTTATCTGTACAGTGTTTTCTTGCCTCGCCCTATCTTTGCAAAGTTCCAGTACCAGATGGCCCCTTCCCTTGAGGCATTGAGCAAAATGTCACACCTCTAGTTTACCTGTTGCACAAACAGGAGCTCTGCACCCCCCGCCCCCACATTAGAGCCAAGGTGGCTCGCCCCTCCCTTCTGCCTGCCCCCCACTTCTTTGCCCAGAGCACAGTAACTTTTGGTATGTAAGCACACTGCTGGTATAAATAGAGTCTATTCTCCTGGACCTTGCCCTCTGAGTCTGTCTGTATGTCTGTCCTTGTCTTTCTGTTCTATCAGGTAATCTCCCCACAGCCCCCCTCCCCCCTCCTTGCCAGAGGTAAGCCTAGAGACTGTCCAGCAGGCAGAAGACAGCCTTGAAGCTCGCAGTCCTGTGGAACTGCCAAATCGGGTTCAAGAGAGGGAAGAAGATCGTGTGGATAGCAGCCACTCAAGAGACTAAAGGACGACCAGATGACTGTGAACTCCTACAGAGAACCCGAATATATAGCACTTTCCCCAGTGTTAAAAAGAAGCAGAAATTTGAGATGGGGAGCAGTGGTTTGAATGAAAATGTCCTCCATAGTCTCAGTTGGTGCTGCTCTTTGGGAAGGTTCAAGAGGCGTGGCCTTGTTGGAGGAAGCACATCACTGGGGATGGGCTTTCAGAGTTTATAACCATGACCACTTCTAGTTTAGCTCTGGCTGCTTCCTGTCTGCCTGAAGACTTGAGCGCTCGTCTGTCTGCTTCGACTGTCTCTTGCTGCCCTGCCTCCCCTGCCGTAATGTCCTGCTGGAGCCATAAACCAAAACACACTTTTCCTCCTATAAGTTGACTTGGCCATGGTGTTTTATCACAGCAAGACAAAAGTAACCAATGCATTGGGCTGGAGAGATAGCCTAGCAGTTAAGAGCACCGACTGCTCTTGCAGAGGACCCGGGTTCAATCCCCAGCACCCACATGGCGGCCGAGAACCGTCTGAAACTCCAATTCCAGGAGAACTCCAGTTCCAGGGGAATCCGAGACCCTCTTCTGACCTCCGCGGCATTGCACGACACGGGTGCACAAACCTACATACAAACAGTACATTCATACACATAAAAAATAAAATAAAAAAAAAAAAACAAAAGTAACCAATGTACAAAGGAACCAAATATTAAACATCACGGTACTTCACACCATCAAGAGTTGTTCAGTAAATACACACAGAATGAACCCATGCTTGGTAGAAAGTCTCTTACTGTATCATCTCCAATGAACACTGCAAATACTCCAGTAATCAACACACTGTTTAAACCACAGAGACTCATGTGTCCATTCTTAATGACAAACTCAGCAGCTCCTCCCCTGGACCTTTAACACCACTCCCACCCTAGACAGAGGAAAGAATTACCTGGAGAAGCACAGCTTTCTAAAGTGGTCCTTACCCTACAGGAATGGGTACTGGTGGATGTAATCTAGCCAAGTGACCTGATGTTTGCTCTGGGAGATCAGAGGACATGGGATATCTAGGGGGCAATGACAATCCCCAAAATAGTGCTGGTAAAATTCACCTATCAGTGAGAGATTTTCCAGCCAAGTATTTATCTTACAAGAGAGGAGAAGGAGTAAGAAAAAAGACAGGAGGGGCCAATCAGCAGGAACCAGACCTGCCACCTCAGAGCTCCTGACACTCTAGGAGAAGGCTTGTTTTTGCTTCACTCCATGGGCAAATGACTGACCCAGGATCCAGTCTCTGGTTATACATGCAAAAGAATTAACACAGGATCCTTGGGCTTCATCTCCACTCCCACATTCACTGCATATTCGCAACAGCAGGTGAACCTCAAAGACGTGAGGACAGCAAAAGAGCAAGCCAGTCACACAGGAAAGTACCGACTGGACTCCACCTACGGGGGAACTAAGGTAATGAAAATCCTAGGGATGGCACAGGAAGGTGGCCCTGAGGTGTCAGAGCTGCGCAGTGGGGCATGCAAGGCACTCCTGCCTCCACCAGCAGCTCTGGTCTGCTAAAGGAAATGGACTTATCTTTCCCTGCTACTAACTTAGGTGCAAAGAACATGGAAGCAGGGTCATAAGATGCCACTGAAGTGTTCTGTATATAATTTTATACTTACAGAAAATACTGTTGAATCATTATCAGGAAGGTTGGGAATACTTCCTAGCTTATTTGGGGGGAGGTATTTATAAGGAAAAAAATTGCACATCCAACAACTTAAAAAATTCTTTTTCTTCATACATTTTACTAGTATCTAGTAACTATGGAAACCAGTGGGTTTCATTGAGACAGTTCATAGAAGCATGTGATCATGTTGGCTGGACTCACCCCTATTATTACTTTTAAATGAGCTAACACATCCTAATCTGAACAATTAGTGGTTCTTCACATTTGATGCAGAATGACTTTGAAATGTCCCTGGGCAGTGTCATGAGAATTAACCAGGAACCAAACTGGAAGAGATCAATCATCCCACACACAAATTTATTACAGACATTCTAGTCTGGGAAATGAATGATCTGACCACGTTATTCCTCCATTTGATTCTTGCAAAAATAAGCTCAATGTTTCTTTGTAAATTTTCAAAGCAGGAATTCTATGATGCACTCTCCCTCTCTGAGAGCTCAGAAGATGCGAATAACAACCCCAAAACCCTTTTCAAAGCTCACTTGAAGCCCTGTGCTGATCCCATCCCTGAGCAGAAAGTGTCTTTAACTGCTTTTTTGGTGGCTCATTAAAATAACAAACCTGCCAGGTGGGTGGGAGCAGAAACCTGGTCATCTCCCAGGCCTTAAAGCTTCTTTGTAGGAAACTGCAGTCCTACCCTCAGGAAGACACACATATTAAAGTTAACCTTGGTGGCCTTCAGGTGACAGGAAGACGGAGCTGAGAGGTAAAGTTAACCTTGGTGGCCTTCAGGTGACAAAAGACAGAGCTGAGAGGTAAAGTTAACCTTGGTGGCCTTCAGGTGACAGGAAGACAGAGCTGAGAGGTAAAGTTAACCTTGGTGGCCTTCGGGTAACAGGAAGACAGAGCTGAGAGGTAAAGTTAACCTTGGTGACCTTCGGGTGACAGGAAGACAGAGCTGAGAGGTAAAGTTAACCTTGGTGACCTTCGGGTGACAGGAGGACAGAGCTGAGAGGTAAAGTTAACCTTTGTGGCCTTCGGGTGACAGGAAGACAGAGCTGAGAGGTAAAGTTAACCTTGGTGACCTTCGGGTGACAGGAGGACAGAGCTGAGAGGTAAAGTTAACCTTGGTGACCTTCGGGTGACAGGAAGACAGAGCTGAGAGGTAAAGTTAACCTTGGTGACCTTCGGGTGACAGGAAGACAGAGCTGAGAGGTAAAGTTAACCTTGGTGACCTTCGGGTGACAGGAAGACAGAGCTGAGAGGTAAAGTTAACCTTGGTGGCCTTCAGGTGACAGGAAGACAGAGCTGAGAGGTAAAGTTAACCTTGGTGGCCTTCGGGTGACAGGAAGACAGAGCTGAGAGGTAAAGTTAACCTTGGTGACCTTCGGGTGACAGGAAGACAGAGCTGAGAGGTAAAGTTAACCTTGGTGACCTTCGGGTGACAGGAAGACAGAGCTGAGAGGTAAAGTTAACCTTGGTGACCTTCGGGTGACAGGAAGACAGAGCTGAGAGGTAAAGTTAACCTTGGTGACCTTCGGGTGACAGGAAGACAGAGCTGAGAGGTAAAGTTAACCTTGGTGACCTTCGGGTGACAGGAAGACAGAGCTGAGAGGTAAAGTTAACCTTGGTGACCTTCGGGTGACAGGAAGACAGAGCTGAGAGGTAAAGTTAACCTTTGTGACCTTCAGGTGACAGGAAGACAGAGCTGAGAGGTAAAGTTAACCTTTGTGGCCTTCAGGTGACAGGAAGACAGAGCTGAGAGGTAAAGTTAACCTTGGTGGCCTTCAGGTGACAGGAGGACAGAGCTGAGAGGTAAAGTTAACCTTGGTGACCTTCAGGTGACAGGAAGACAGAGCTGAGAGGTAAAGTTAACCTTGGTGGCCTTCAGGTGACAGGAAGACGGAGCTGAGAGGTAAAGTTAACCTTGGTGGCCTTCAGGTGACAGGAAGATGGAGCTGACAGAGCTGAGAGGTAAAGTTAACCTTGGTGACCTTCAGGTGACAGGAAGACGGAGCTGACAGAGCTGAGAGGTAAAGTTAACCTTGGTGACCTTCAGGTGACAGGAAGACGGAGCTGACAGAGCTGAGAGGTAAAGTTAACCTTGGTGGCCTTCAGGTGACAGGAGGACAGAGCTGAGAGGTAAAGTTAACCTTGGTGGCCTTCAGGTGACAGGAGGACAGAGCTGAGAGGTAAAGTTAACCTTGGTGGCCTTCAGGTGAGAAATAAAACCTGAGTCACATAAGGAAATAGAGCTTTCTAGAAGTCAGGCTGGGGGCTCTGCGCAGTGCTAGGGTGAGTGTGCAGTATGTGCAAGGGCCTGGAAATTGTTACTGGAAAAAAAAATTGGAAGCTATGTTCGATTAAATAAAAATAATCAGGCAGGGAAAAGGAATGAACAGACATTTCCCCCAAAGACATAACACGACAAGTCCTGACAGATGCCTGAGACCGAAACCACATATGCCAATGACCCGTGCAGATGCCCCTTCACCTACCAAGATGGCTGCGGCTTGTTTTCAAAGAAGCAGTGACAAGAATGAAAAAGCTGAAATCCAGAAGCCTCACAGCCGATGACACAGTAACCTGCCCCTGTGAGGAGTCTGCTGGCTATTCCGTGACCACCTGACCCTGTGATCTAAACACTCTAAGAGAAAGGAAAACTTTTCTTCCAAAGCAGGGCTACCCTCAAGTGGTCACAGCAAAATTATTCACTGCTGCCAAAAAGTAGAAACCAACATGTCTACCAACAGAGGAGTAGGAAAGAAAAATGTGGCCTGTCCATGCAGAGCACCGTTATACAGCCATAAAGAGGAACGGAGTCCGTAGTCCGCAACATGGAGGGAGGGTCCGGGAAGCACAAAGGCCCAGAGCGAACCCAGACACAAAATGACACTTCCAGGCCCAAAGCCAGTGAACCGCAGAGACATGAACTACAGCAGTGACTGCAGAGAAACGGGGAGGACTGCTCAGTGTGTCTAAATACATGAAGACACTGCAGTCTCACGTATTTAGAGGGGGGCTTTATGTCATGGGTATCTTACTCCAATTTAGCATCATTAATGTTTGGGTTTCTTTGTTGTTTTGTTTTTTGTTTTTTGAGACAGGGTCTTACTGTGGCCCCAGTTCATCTGGACCTCTCTATGTAAACCAGGTTGGCCTCAATCTCATAATTCCACCCACCCCTGCCTCCATATCCTGCTAATTTGTATTTGATGTTATTTGCCTTAACATATACAAATTATTTCAAGATTTAATGTACATAAAAATTATTACTGAGCTGGATGTGATGGCTTACACTAATCCTAGCAGTCAGGTGGCAGAGCCAGGCAGTTGGAAGCTAGCCTGGTCTCCGTAGTGAGTTCCAGGTTAGGCAGGGGCTACACAGTAAGACCATGTCTCAAAAGGAATTATTAATGAAATGTTTTACTGTGTTCATAATAAACTTTTAAACTATAGCACATTTTACAGTTGCAGCGCATCTCAAACAGAACATCCTAAGTGCTCAGTAGACAGCTGTGGGTGTGGAAAAGGTAAAGAGAAGACTGAGCAGCACGAGGAACAAAGGAGTTCTCATTCTCCACACCCTGCTAAGCAGCACTAGGAACAAAGGAGTTCTCATTCTCCACACCCTGCTGAGCTTCCCCCCTTTCACACAGCTGAACAGGCAGCGCCTGGCAACACTTCACCTGCACTACAAGTCCCACAGGCTGCCCTGGATCACTGAATGCACGTTCCTGGGAAACAGCTACAGAGTGCCGTGGGAGAACCAGTCAGGCCCACAAAGTCTTAGCGCTGGCATCATCAACTTGTGTGCCTAAGCAAACACACAGGAAGGGGACCAATAGCTGAGTATCATATGTTATGGAATTGCTGGGGTCTTTGGTATGAAAATGAAACTGTGCCTGTAACCAGCAAAGAGCACACCGTCTGGATATAGTCATGTGCCACTTAAGGAAGGGGATGTGTCCTCAGCTAATTTTTTTTTAAACCCCTTCTTTATTAATTTTTAAAAATTTTATTTATTTATTTATTTATTTTCATATGTGTATGAAAGTACCGTTTGTGCACCCGTGTCATGCAATGCCGCGGAAGTCAGAAGAGAGCATCGGATTCCCCTGGAACTGGAGTTACAGACGGTTCTCAGCAGCCATGTGGGTGCTGGGGGTCGAACCCAGGTCCTCTGCAAGAGCGGTCGGCGCTCTTAGCCACTAGGCCATCTCTCCAGCCCCCCTCAGCTAATTTTTATCACTGTGAAAACATTGTACTTATACTACTGTGTAAACAGGTCAACCGCTTGGTATGGCCTCTCCACACAACCAAGAGATACAACAACACAACCTGTGCGAGGTTGCTGGGGCCCAACATGGGGTACCTGTCCCAACAGCCTCTGCTGTAAGTGGGAGTATGCTGGAAAGTACTGATGAAAGGGTAGCACAGCAAATGTTGCTTCTATGGGAACGCAAATTTGGAGATCCAGTGTGGCCTGGGGCGCTGAAGCAAAGGTGCAGAACTCTGAGTGCTGCCCGCTCAGCTGCGTGGAACTGTACAGATGCATGGGGCCATGCTTTACTGTCAGCAGGGTGCTGTGTGTGTGAGCACTCGAGGAAGGACATGTGCTATAGAATCTTTAAGGCGACATCATGTCACGGGCCACAGGTTTACATACAGCTCTTTTCAGATGCCGGAGGATGGCATCACATCGCCTCATCAGCAGGAGTACTGGGAGTGCGCGTGCCACTGAAGACGTGCTCTCAACACGGGTTCAGGAGCTCACTCTCCTTTTTCCTGTTTAAAAATTTTCCACAGTACGCATACATACACAAATACACACATGTACACGCACACACAACTTTGCCACATTGATACTAATTAAATCTGAACACAATAAAAGTTTAAAATTTTAACTATAAGATTGCTGTTAGACCAAAAAAAGATAAATTTGAAAATACTGATATTTGTTTTCTGAAAGAAATCCTGAGTAAGTTTAGGACTTTGGGGCCAAATCTTGGCCTAAGAGCGTGGCTCAGTTACCACTAGCCCAGCATGGGGGAGGGGACCCTCAGTGTCCTGCTTTGTGTTTATAATTTCACTATGCCAAAGGGCTTGTGAGGCTCATTAATGGGATAAAGGAGAAACAAGAAAGAGGAATGGCTGAGAGGAAGAGAAGGACAGGGCAGGCAGGGGAAGAGTCCACGGAGGAGACAGTGGCCACTGGTGGGTTGGGCTTGGGGGTCTGCTACTGATTTCTTCCCAGACTTGACACCTCAGC
Source organism: Rhizomys pruinosus (assembly GCA_009823505.1). Taxonomy (NCBI): domain Eukaryota; kingdom Metazoa; phylum Chordata; class Mammalia; order Rodentia; family Spalacidae; genus Rhizomys; species Rhizomys pruinosus. The sequence continues at coordinate 1,927,208 of VZQC01009601.1, read as the reverse complement.
AGCTCTAGGCTCTAGTTCCACAACTGTGACTGTGGGGTTTGGCTGCCTGCTGAGCTTTTTTTCAATTACGTGTGTGTGTGTGTGTGTGTGTGTGTGTGTGTGTGTGTGTGTGTGTGTGTGTGTGTGTGTGTGTGTACAGTGTGAGTGTTCAGGACAGAGGACTGCAGCAGTTGGTTCTTTCCTTCCTCCTTGGGGGATCCAGGCCTTCACCCTGTGCACAAGCACCTCTACCCAGGAGCCATCTGGCCAGCCCCCGCTGGGTTTATGGGGCACATTCTACGTTTGGTCATCAGGAAGGACCATTCTGTTCTGTGTTCTGTCTCCTACATAGTGGCATGTGTATCATTCCGGGGCCCCTGGCCTCTGCCTAATGCTAGAGGCCCTCTCACCCCCATTTGTTACACTTCTCATAAAGCTAAAAGTAGCAACGCCCCACCAGTGCTTCTCCAAAGGGCTCCTGCCAGAAGCTGAGGTTTAATTAATGGTTGGGGTTCAAGGGCTGTGGACACAGCTCAGTGGGAAAGCGCTCTAACACAGAAGGGAGGGAAGCAAAAGGGAGAATGAACTCTCCAAGTGAGGCCCAAAGGCAGAGCTTCTCCCTGCCCTCCAGCCTCCTGCCCCCCAGCCTCCTGCCCCCCAGCCTCCTGCCCTCCAGCCTCCTGCCCTCCAGCCTCCTGCCCTCCAGCCTCCTGCCGCCAGCCTTCATGCCAGCCTTCATTCTCCGCAGGACTAAGCCACAGAAACTGGAATTCCTCTCCCAGGCAGAGATAAGGACATCAAATCCATTTCCCTACTCACTGAACCTATTACTCTAATCTTTCTCACCTATTTGGGTAAGAGTTTGGCTCACTGTGGATGGGCCCTGCTCAGCCTCAGAGGAGACACCCCATGACTCTGAGCACACAGCCTCCCTGGGCCCCCTGTCTACTGCTGATCACATGCTGTTGGTCCTATCACATTTGGCACAGCTATTCTCCTTACATGAAGCTAAAGCATCAAGGCAGTCAGTTCACTGCATCTTTGAGCTTCATTTCTGGAACCTCTTTTGTCATGTAAAACCGGAGACACTTGGTATATTTCCTCTCAGCAGCCTGCCTTTGTTATAGGCATGCTAACCTTGAATGATGTGTGTGACACTGTATGATACTTGTATGATACTGCTCTTCTCATCACTGTGGCCAAATGACTTCTAGGAACAACTTGGGTTATTTATTTTGGATCACAGTTTTAAGGTTGGTGGCAGTTCATCATGGTGAGGAGGAACAGTGACTAGAAAGAACACAGGGCAAGGGACAGGGACAAGGCAGCCCCAAGGTCAAACGCTTCAGACAGGCCCAAGAAATAATTCAACTTAAATCTCGCTTGCTGACCTGAGTCTGCCTGGGGTTTCTTACAGAAGTGTGGGTGACTCAAAGGTGGCAGCCCCACTGAAAAGCTCCCCAGCATGAGTGACTTACAAAAAAAAGCTTTATCTCTGGAGCTTTCTGCTCAACTTGCAGGCATTTCTGTTAAAGAGACACATGTGCCCAGAAATTCTTTATTGTTTGCATAACCTCTGGGAGGGTCTGCAAGTTTCCTAATCATTCTGAAACAGGTACACAACAGCCCCTGTGACCTACCTCCTCCAGCTAGAGGCCACTTCTAAAGTTTCCACAACCTCTCAAATAGCACTGCCAACTGGGGGCCAGTCATGCAGTACAGAACCTGGGAGTTCAAATCATATAACAAGCATCAGGCATGGTGGCACATGTCTTTAATCCCAGCACTGAGGAGGCAGAGGCAGGCAGATCTCTGTGAGACAGAGGCTAGCCTGGTCTACATAGTGAGTTCCAGCCCAGCTGGGGATACAGGAGACCTTGTCTTGAAAAAAAAAAAAAAGATCTGGGGCTAGAGAGATGGCTCAGTGGTTAAGAGTACTGGCTGCTCTTGCAGAGGACCCCAGGTCCAGTTCCCAGTATCCATGTCTAACTCTAATTTCAGGGGATCCAACACCCTCTTCTGACCTCCACAGGCACTGCATGACACAGGTGCACTTGCATATACTGCAGCCAATACACTCATATACATAAAGTAAAAATAATAAATAATTTTTTAAATTCTATAATAAGCAGGAAAGGGATTACCTCTTTTTCCATGCCTGCAGTCAAACTACTCTTCTAGTCACAGGAAATTCCACACTGCCCATCCATATAAAAGGATGCCAGTGATGTCTGGAGGAACACAGGCCTGAGCCAGCTCTGCCTGCAACCCCTCAACCACAGACTCCTTAAACTGAAAACCTCGGGCCTTCATGACCACAGCAATTCTTCACCTCTATGTATCTACTGTTGCAAACAGCAAGGAGTTCTTCGGCTGGACACTGGCAATGCCTGTGAGGGCTGGAGAGGCAGGCCACTGGGAAAGCATGGTGCATGAGATGCGAGGAAGCCCCCAGAGCTGCAGCAGCAAGCGGTCTGCATCCTTGTTTCCAGGCTCGGGGCTAGGCAAAAAGCAGCAGAAAGATTGTCAACAGAAAGCTGACATCAAGTGGTTGAGCACTGCCTGGCATGTGTGAAGAGAAAAGGAAAGAAAAGAGAAGGAAACCAAAAGCCCAAAGTAAGGGAGGGGCAGAGAATGTGCAGAGGTGCCCACCCACAGAGGGGGTGCAGAAGGGCCTGTGTACCCACCCACGGTGCTGACCCATAGAAGCAGTGTTCTCAGGGACAGAAAGTCAGGCCTGTGTTTTTGTTTTTGCTTTATTTATTTCTGTATGTGTATGAATGTACTGTCTGCATGCAAGTTTGTGCACCCGTGTCGTGCAATGCCGCGGAGGTCAGAAGAGGGTGTCGGATTCCCCTGGAACTGGAGTTCTCCTGGAATTGGAGTTTCAGACAGTTCTCGGCCACCATGTGGGTGCTGGGGATAGAACCCGGGTCCTCTGTAAGAACAGTCGGCGCTCTTAACTGCTAGGCCATCTCTCCAGCCCCAGGCCTGTGTTTTTGAACACCAAGAATTTTCTTCTGGGGGTTGAAGAAGCATCCCAACTTGTAACTTGGGATACTAAAGGTCTAAAAATGTCAGGAATGCAGGAGAGAGTGTGTGTCAATGTGGGTATGAAAATGAGCCAACGCAGGAGCCTGAACATGCTGAAGACATTACACCACCTGGCTTTATGCAGTGTACCTGAAATTTCAGCACTTGGGAACTGGAAACGGGAGGACCTCAAGTTTGAAGGTCAGCCTAGGCAACATGGCGGCCATGGAGAGGAGGGAACGTGATTATGTATGTCAAGGGACATAGGGTCAACACCTAGGAAGAACCCACTTACAGTGTACCCAGAAGAGGGAGCCATGGACAGGAAGCAAAATGATAGCGTCCAGGAGACAGAGGAGAAGATGGAGAGGAGCTTTTGCTTAATGAGTATGGAATGCCAGCTATGAGAGAGCGGAGATGGTGGGACGGTGACCCAAGAATGCGGATGTCGAATGCAACCGAACTACATGCTTACAGAGGTAAGGGCCAATAGATGGCTCATCATGTAGAGCCTGGTGCCTGGTCAATCCTCGGTGGAAGGAGAGCCAACTGCAAGTTGTATTCTCACATACACACACACACACACACACACACACAAACACACACACACACACACACATACAAATGCAATAAGAAATCTTAAGATAATAAAAAGAGACAGTAATAGTTAAAATGAAGTCTGCCGCTATGGCTCAATGGAAGAGTTCTTGTCCAGTATGTACAAAGCCCCTTTGGTTCAATCTGAGCACCTCAAAAAAAAAGTTAACTTTTATACCAAAGAAAGGACCCCAGGTGGGATGAGTAAGTGAACTGGTGTGCCAGCTGTGAGTACCTGCGAGGACGGAGACTGCTCAGCAGACAGTGTCAGGTGTCAGAGGATAAGATCCTGGGGAGAAACTGGCTGAGAAAACAGGGCAAAGGAATCAGGGTCAGGAGAGTCTGAACTCCAGCCACAGGAGAATGTGCACAGCCATTCATTTCCAGTGGAGGAGGGGCAGGGAGCTGAAGCTCAGCACTACACAGAGCTGCAGCCAAACATCAGCTGTCCAGGAAAACAGTACTCACAGGCGCGCGCTGCGCTACATAACCAAAGCAGCCCTTGCCAGAATATTCTGTGTGGCTGAGGACAGCAATGTCCTTCCACCAGTCAACCTCACAGCTTGGGTGAGCAAAAAAGCACACAGCCCATAACTCACTGGAGGGCCCAGAGCATTCCCACACTCAGTCTAGGACAGCCTCATGTTCAGCTCTGCAGAGCAAGGGCTGCAAGAAGGAATTTCCACTCCTGGGATGAGGAAGGCCCTGTGGGAAGGGAGGTCTGGGCCAAGAATCCCTAGGAAAGGAAACCAGAAGAGGCTGATGGGGAGAGGGAAGATGGAGGGAGGGAGGGAGGAAGAAAGGGAGGGGAGAAGGGAGGGAGGAAGAGACAGAATGGGTGGGGGGGAGGAAGTGAGTCAGATTCTGACCTTCTGCCACAAATGCCTCCCAGACTTTTGGCCCACCTGTGTTCTTCCAGCCCACAGGTGACAAGAACACCCAGGAGAACCCAGAACACAGCACAGACACTGTTACTAAGGGAACTAAACTCAGAATGAGAGCCTCTGCAGTCTTTGGCCTGGGACCTCTGTCACCCAGACACCCTACATCCAGGGAACTCAGAGGAGTGCCTCTGAGCATTCCCAGAGCTGCTCAGAAATTCACTGTGCTTATGTGTATGAAAATATCTCTGAAATTCTCAGAGCAGGACCAGAGAGAAGCTTCTCAGCCTTAGTAGCTTCTTCAAGGCAGAACCATCCACAGAGCCGTCTGACACTCAAGTCAACCATACGAGAATCTGCAGGTTTTCCTAGAACCATGAACCAGTCATTTACAACTATAAACTACTGTAAATATGTGATATCTTCCTGCTACACACCTCAAATAACGTTACTGAGCCTGTTTCCACAGGGGGAGAAACCAGAAAGCAGACACTACCTCCATGCATCCCAAGAGCAGCGAAAGGTAGTGCCAAAGGCAGATCTGAAGACCACAGGTCCCATCCCCCCCCCCCCCATGGCCTCTGTCTGTTCTTATGCTGCTGGGGATCGAAGCATGCTCTGCAAATGCTAACTGCATTCTCGACCAGCTGCCTCTCCTTTAGGCCTCACTCTTTTTCCACATAAAGCAGTGGACGGGCCTGTGACTCCTTCACTTGCTCTACTTCACTTGCTTTCTCTCTCAGTCCTTTCATCCCATTGTTTCCCTTCAGGAAATCTATTCCTATCACAAACAAAACGTTACTCTATGGACTTCCTTAGTGCTGTTGCAGACTAATTAACAGGTTTCACAAGAACATGGTAGGCAACTAACATCCCCCCCCCCCAAAAAAAAAAAAAAAAAAAAAAAAAAAAAAAAAAAAAAACATCCCCCCCCCCCCGCCCCCCCGTGGGCCTCAGTGACTTGATTGCAATGAAGGCAGCAGAAGTGACCCCCACTTCTCATGTCAGATACACTGGGTGTAACTATAAAAAACCCCCACTACACTATACAAATATATCTGAACACATATAACTATTTTGTAGGGAAATACAGCTTGAAACGCAGGCTAGCTTTCCAGCTGGCATGCCTCAGGGCACACATGGCCAAGAGTCTGGCTCTGCCCCAAGGAGGAGCAAGCAGCATGGCCTAGGTGCGCAATGCTGGGTGGAGCAAGGTGTGCAGTGGCGCGGAGTTGGGGGGGGGGGCTCATGATTGGTCCTGGAAACTGATGTCATTTGGTTTATAAAAGCAAGCTATGGCAAGGAGTAAATTTGAATTCCATAGTAACATCATCATGGAGTTCCCAGCCGATATTTTTATTAATTATTGCACATATACAGGCTAAGGTAGGCCTGAATTTCGTTCGGGTGGCCATTGGGTTGGAAAAAGGTTGCCTTTGCAGCCCACCAACCTGGGTAGCTAGTGTTGTGAGTGAAATTCCTGTCCCGGCTCTGGGCAGGTGGGAAGTCACGGCCAAGAGCGGAACACATGTCTCGTGGGTCCAGGCCAAGAGCCTAAGTTGGAGTTACCACCTAGGTTGGGCTACGGGAAGTAGCCGGCTGGTCTCTGTGCCGAGGGGCCAGCTCCCCGCAGTGTCCGCAAAGCAGGCGGTGTGTCCCCATCCCCCTTAGCAGGGCCGCGTGGTCCCTGTTCGCCATAAAAAGAAAAGCTTCCTACACTATTTTTTCTTTTTTTTTTTGACCGGGTCTCCCTAAAGCCCTGACTGGCCTAAAACATGCTCTGTAGAGCTGGCTTCAATCTCTCATCTGCTTCTGCTTCCCAAGTGAGTGCTGGGGTCAAAGGCATGCATCAACACACTTGGCTATATAACTGCATTTGAGCAATCCGTTTTAAACATGCCTACTTCTGCAACAGACAGAAAGGAAGAAAAGAGAAATAAACATGGCAGCACACTTGCCAAGACTCAGCTGAAGCCATCATCCCACCCCCAACACTGAGAACTGAGCCTTGGGACTCATGCATGTGGGGCACACACCACACTGAGCTATATTCCCAGCCCTCGGGTCTTAATCTGAAGTCACGCACATGTTAGGCAGTTTTAACACAAAAAAGAAAAAAATTCGAAACCTTAAAAAATTCTCTAAGATGGCATATCACTACCCTGTTCAGGCAGGCTATGAACTCCTACACTCAAGAGATCCTCCTGCCTCAGCCTCTGAAACTGCTGGGGCAGTTAGTATGTGCCATCACATCAAATTCAAAACTGCAACACCAATAAGTTTCAAATGTGGAGCATTTCAGATTTTCAAATTTGGGATGCTCAACCCAGATAAGTGTGTGTGTGTGTGTGTGTGTGTGTGTGTGTCCAAAATCTGAACCACTTCTGCACCCAAGCCTTTGGATAAGGGGTACTCAACCAGTACTATTATAACCAAATCTCTGGGATTTGGTTCAAGTTCTCAAGCAAGACAGAACCTGATTCTAAGTTATGTTTGAAAAGATATGACTCAAAACTAAACAAAAGTTTAGATCACAGAACCAAAGTCATGTTCTAGACACCTAGTGAGTATGTATAAGGAACGGGGTCCACTCAGTAACCAAAAACTTGGACTTCTATTAAATGCCAGTCTCACAGCCCTGAACCGTGGTGCTACATGGTCAGGCATACAACTCTACTTAGACTCAGGAAAGAAGAGTGAAATATTACTAGTAGAAACTAAGGGCCAGCTGCCGTCCATGCCAGCAAGGTGTGCACAAAGCCAAAAGTAACAGTCAGATCACTATGGGCAGTGTTACGACAACTCATCAAAATAGGCTCCATCCAACAAGTCAGCTTCTGGATTTCTTCTTGAATCTTCCAAGCTCCTTTAACCATAATTTACAGTGACAAATCTTATCTTGGGAGTCAGTACAAACATTTACATGGGCCAGGTGTGGTACCACAAACCTTTGATCCCAGCACTTGGGAGGCACAGGCAGGTGGATCTCTGTGAGTTCAAGGTCAGCCTGGTCTACATACTGAGTTCCACACCAGCCAAGACTACATAGTGAGAGCCTCTGTCTCAAAAACAAAAAAGAAAAAAAAAATTTATACATAGACCCATTTTTTTCATAAAGTGAAACAATGGTTTTGCAAAACAATATTTAAAGTGAACACTAACACTTGCTTTCTTTTCATTTTTAAGTGAGGGCATGATGCACTGTATGGCTGTCAGAGCTCACTAATGGATCCCAGACGGTACTTGGGAAAACACTGCAGGCCTTATCTCTGTGCCCAGGGAGTAATTCAGAGCAGCTTCCTGCTGTGACCATCAGTCAACAGGGAAAAAGAAACAAGGAAGGTCCCCCCTTAGTAAGGAGTGGCTAAAACAAACAGCAGTTTAAAGAGCGTACAGATGTTTTTATGAGTGAACTACATAGATCTATGTAACCAACAAAGGGCTCAAAAGCAAAGATGACTACAAAAAGCAAATTACAGCAGACCTGAGCAAATACATTTTTAAAAGTACATAAAAACGTACTGGTTTGGGGCATGAGGAAGTTTGGCAACATAAGCTAGGTAAATCATTACAATCCACACTGATAGCTGTGTGGGTAGGTAGGAAAGAAGAAAAGAGTTGGAGAAGGAACATATACGACCCAACTTTATAATTTATTATTGTCTTTAAACAGTATCTAGGTGCCACACATAGTGGTTGGTGTTTACCATTTGAGAAGCAGAGACAGCAGGACACAGAGTTATCAGCTAGCCTGGATACTAGTAAAGACCCTGTCTCTAAACACATACGTACTTAGGGCAAAGAATGCACAGGTGCGGAGTTATTGTTGAGTCACCTAAAGCAGCTGTTGAGCTCAGAGTGCAAAATCTCACACTTGCCCCACATCCTGGTCCGTGGGAAGGGCCCCTCAGCAAGCTGGTTTCAGTGATGAGGACCTCAAGACCCTCCCATATTTAACTTCTGGGTAAGGCAGCAGTCTGGGTAAAAGGGGATGGGTCCTCATTAAGTGGGCAATATGGCACAGCTTCCATGAATTCCAGTAAACATGAATGAAGATAAGAAATAGTTCAGTTCACCATCTTTACCAAATTTGTTCATATATATATATATATATATAACTACAATGGCCTTTAGTTTTTAAATCATTTCACTTAGGAGAGTTCAGGAAAATAAAATAGAACCCAAATAATTTTTAGCTGTAATACTACAAAATACTTGCCCTTGGCCTACAGTCTTGGATTAGTGGTGCAGTGATCTGGGAACCTAGAAAGACTTCACGGGGCTCAAAGGTGGGTATGCAATCTTTAAAAATTACAGATTCTGTTGTGCCTCTGCAAAGATGATTGGCTTCTCAGGTAATTTTCCTAAACAGGATGCTGCCCTTGTCTTAATTTTCACATGTACTCCATTAAGAGTTTTGCTTTATTTATGTGCGTCATCTATGTGTTTTACAGTGGCTCCTACTTAGCTCCTAAGTACACACTGGCTGCACTTAAATATTGATTTTAATTCACGGAGTCCTAGATGGTTTGGGTATGGTCTGCATTCACTCATTTTACTTTCTAGAAACTGAACTAATGGAACTGTTCACTGTCATCTGTCTTTCCATCATGTCCACAGGGAGGGATGTGAAGTGTAAAAATCTGTGAGGTCCTCCCTAAAACACCACATAATTACAATACTCAAAAGTCTATGTGATTTGAGAAATGAATTTTAGAAATTATGCAACTATACAGTAATCCCAAGTATCATAAAATAAAATCATTTTAAAATGTAAAAAAAAATTTACAGATTCTTTGAGTCCTGGCACCCAGAAATTTTGATGTGATATAGTCACTGCTTTATTTTTTTTTCATAAACAAGGGAGCAGCAGCAGTTGTACTCACTCATTTCATAAACAAGGGACCAGACGCAGTTGTACTCATTCATTTCATAAACAAGGGACTAGAAGCAGTTGTACTCATTTATTTCATAAACAAGGGACCAGACGCAGTTGTACTCATTCATTTCATAAACAAGGGACTAGAAGCAGTTGTACTCATTCATTTCATAAACAAGGGACCAGAAGCAGTTGTACTCATTCATTTCATAAACAAGGGACCAGCAGCAGTTGTACTCATTCATTTCATAAACAAGGGACCAGCAGCAGTTGTACTCACTCATTTCATAAACAAGGGACCAGAAGCAGGAGGGCGCCCAAAGCGAGCATCCTTGGAAGCAATGTGTCTAGGGGCTCAACTTTCATTAGTCAACAAAACCCCAGAGGACTCAGTTTGTATACACAAAGTTCAAAGGGAAGAGCAACCTTCGTTTGTGCTTGTGCTTGGATTCCGGTTCAGCCATCTCAGCCAGCCTGGCCCCATGCGGAGAGCACAGGTCCTGGGTGCAGGGTTCCACCAGTAGCACAGCAGGCCAGCGCTCCTCACCACCTTGCAGGAGACTGGGGCTGACCCCGGTCCTGCTACCTCTGCTGGGGCCTCGGGCCTTTCATACTGTCCTGTAGCTCTGGAGACAGGTGGCTTGGCCCCTGGGTCCCAAGCTGCTTTGGGTAAGACTCCAGGTGAGTGACTGAGCCTCCAAGGTGGTCCCTGACCCTAAACCTCTACCAGAGGCAGGAAGAGCAACACAAACTGGAGCAAGGCCCGAGAGAGGAGCTTGCCCAAGGTGTTCAATAAACGCTAGCAAGTCAGTCTGCTCAGAGTATGTCGTGCTGCAACGACACTAGCTGTGAGAAACCCAAGGTGTTCAATAAACGCTAGCAAGTCAGTCTGCTCAGAGTATGTCGTGCTGCAACGACACTGTGAGAAACCCAAGGTGTTCAATAAACGCTAGCAAGTCAGTCTGCTCAGAGTATGCCGTGCTGCAATGACACTAGCTGTGAGAAACCCAAGGTGTTCAATAAACGCTAGCAAGTCACCAGTGTGCTCAGAGCACACCGTGCTGCAGCGACACTAGCTTTAAAAAAAAGATATTTATCTTGGACCAGGAAACCTTTTCGTGTGATTAGTGAGTTAAATACACATGATTTTAAGTCATATACTTAATACTCATCCTAAGAGCCACCCACATACTAAGTACACGCACATAATACTAAGTGTGTGTACATACACAGAAACCACGAGGTAGTTTAAATCACCATTAAAAATCAGCACTTCCTCTACTTCACAGAGTGGTGATCACTGGTGCACAACGGGTGTTTAAAGTTCATTTGAAAAAAACCACAACTCAGGAAATTTCTCAGGAGAGTTTAACGATTACAAGTGAAAAGTCGGGAAACTAGGCTGTGACTGCTTTAAACGACTGGCTTGGATTCTACAATGTCCTGTGATGGTAAAGGCTTGTTTAGAGTCACTGCTTTAAATCTGTGTAGTTATTTGTTTTGTTTTGGCCCTGTCCCCCACACCCACATGAGTGCTCAGGTGACTATGATGCACAGGTAGGGCTAGGAGTGATTGCTTCTTCCCTAATAATTCATTCCAAATCCCAAGATGGGGCACAGACAGGAGCTGGTCTGATGAACTGAACCGATATTCCAGCATTAGCAATTCTGGTGTCAGAACTTGTCAGATTTTAGTTTATTTTCCTGGATGTTACTGGTTGAGCATACCTAATCTGAAAACTTGACATCCAAAATGCTCCAAAATCCCCACCTATTTGAGTCAGACACTTAAAACGTTTCAGAGAGTGGGCTGGAAATAGTTCTGTGGTCACCAGCACCCTCTGCTCTTGCAGAGGAACTAGGTTTGGTTCCCAGCACCCACATGGTGGTTCACAACTCCAGTTCTGGGGAATCTGATACCCTCTTCTTGCCTCCATGGGCACTGCATGCACACGGTGCACTTACATACATGCAAGGTAATATTCATACACATAAAATAAAAATAAATTTTTTTAAAGTTTCAGAACATGGATCATTCCATACTCATATTAGGAACGCTCAGAAATACCACTGACCATTACAGAGGAAGGAAGAAGGCAAGAGAGACACTCCTGAGACCTTGCTCAGGTCCTGTGGTTGTCCACTGATCACAGCTCCCTAAAACTACAGTCCAAGCCAGCTTTGTTACCAGGGTTCTGCCAACCACCCTTACGCAGGCCAGCCACTGAACCATATTTAACTATTTAATTTCAGTTAGTCAACATCAGATTCCTCCCCTCAGTCCCCTCGATGCACACAGGGAACTCTAGGACACCGCTGGGGCTTCTATAAAAAGCCCACCACTCAGGGCTGGGGCTCTCTCGCCACTTTGTCACCATGGGCTGAAAACACAGGAATTCACGCCAGGACTCTGGGCAGCCATGTTGAGAAAGGAGAACCGCTGTGCTCCATCACTTTGTATGTACACTGTTCTCCATCACTTTGTATGTACGCTGTTCTCCATCACTTTGTATGTACACTGTTCTCCATCACTTTGTATGTACGCTGTCCTCCATCACTTTGTATGTACGCTGTCCTCCATCACTTTGTATGTACGCTGTCCTCCATCACTTTGTATGTACGCTGTCCTCCATCACTTTGTATGTAGCGCGGACTCGTCGCTGCCATCAATTTGTAAATGATACGACTGTCCATCGCATGCACTCCTTCGTATGGGTACGGGGCTGTCCCATACAACCTTTGGTAGATGTACCGACTGTTTCACTCCATAGCACTTATTGTAAATGATAACGCTGTCCTCACATCAACTATTGTAATGATAACTCCACTGTTCCTCCATCACTTTGAATGTACAACTGGTCCTCACATCCACTTTGTATGAATGACGACTGTAGCCTCCATTTCTGCATCATTTGTATGTATCACTGTCCTCCATGCACTTTGTATGTACGCTGTCCTCCATTACAGCTTTGTATGTCGGCTTGTCCTCGAACATCACTAATTGTAATGTACGCTGTCCTCCATACACCTTTGTATGTACACCTGTCCTCCATCACTGTTGTAATGCTACGCTGTCCTCCATCACTTTGTCATTGTACACTGTCCCTCCATCACTTTTGTATGTACCACTGTCCTCCATCACATTTGTATGTACCAGTGTCCTCCATACACTTTGTATATGCAACGTCCTGTCGCTCTGCATCACTGTTGTATGGTACGGCTGTCCCATACTGTATGCCTGTCATCACTTTGTTTGTAACGCGACTGTCCTCCATCACTTATGTATGACGACTACTTTGTCGCTCCATCAACTTTGTTTTTTTTTTTTTATTTTTTTTTTTTTTTAAAAACTTTTTTTTAATTTTATTTTTATTTATTTTTTTTGATTTATTTTTTATTCTGTTGTGACGCAGTATTGTTGCACCCGTGATCGTGCAAATTGGCCCGCGGAGGTCAGAACGAGGGTGTAGATTCCCTGACGAACTGGAGCTCCTCGCTGGAAATTGGAAGTTTCCAGAACGCTAATACTCGGTGTCGCTACATGTGGCTGTGCCTGGGGATCAGAAATACCCAGGTCCTCTACATTAAGCGGTCGGCACTCTTCGTAGCAGCGGGGTTCTAGGCCATCCTCTCCAGCCCTACCCGCATTCATTGCTCCTCCAAATCACTCTCTGTATGTAACGCGCTGTACTCCCATCACCTCTTGCTATGTGACAGCTGATCCTCGCCATGCACTGTTGTAGTAATGACTGTCTTTCCATCACTTTGTATGTAATGCTGGTCTTCCATACACTTTGATGTATGTTCCATCACATGTTCTCCATCACTTTGTATGTACTGCTGTCCTCCATCACTTTGTGTGTACACTGTCCTCCATCACTTTGTATGTACACTGTCCTCCATCACTTTGTATGTATGCTGTCCTCCATCACTTTGTATGTACACTGTCCTCCATCACTTTGTATGTACACTGTCCTCCATCACTTTGTATGTACACTGTCCTCCATCACTTTGTATGTACGCTGTCCTCCATCACTTTGTATGTACACTGTCTTCCATCACTTTGTAGGCAAGCCTAATAAGCCCTCTAGTCTAATAAAGATTGTCTGTGCCCCAGTAACCAGGGAACCTGAAGCTGAGGCAGAGGCAGGGCAGACACTATGTGCATGGGTTTCACACACACACACACACACACACACACACACACACACACACACCACCTAGGAAAATTCTCTGCAACAAGCAGCCTCCTGTGGCTAGTGGCTACTGCACTGCAGAGAACAGACAACATTTCCATTAAGAAAATTGTAAAGTTGGGGATGGTGGGTACTTAGCAAGACTGTCTCAAAAGAATACAAAGACACTTAAGTATTTGATTGAAGGCCTAACCCCATCATATTAGAAGAAACAAGTATTCTCAGCTAAGAATAAGAAACTGTAGCCAAAAAAAAGGGGGAGCTAGTTGGGACATGGAGGCTTTTGACATGCTTTGCATATTTCTATGCTGGGAAGGTAGATGGAAAGGCCCAGCTAGAGTTCCCCACTATCCAGACACATCCAAGACTGGCCTAGATTGGGCTGGTTTCCTCGGCAACCCCAGCTGCGCCCTTTGGAGCAGTGCCTATACAGAGGGAAAAAGGGGGTGACAGTATAAAACTCTCTCTAAGCCTGAGCTTTTCCATCTATGGCATAAGGACCAGCACTCAGGATGCTAAGACAAGCATCACTGAGTTGAGAGCCAGCCTGGGCTACATAGTGAATTTAAGGCCAGCCTAGGCAATTTAGTAGAGCCTATCCCAAAATAATAATAATAATAAAAAAACTGTAAGTGGGGCAAGAGGAGTTGCCTATCGAGTGTGAGGCCCTGGATTCAGTGTCCACTACTGCCGAGGAGGGTGGGGAGAGAGCCGAAGAAAGGCTTGGATTGCCGTGACAGCCAATTCTGATTGCCAACTTCATTAGTGACTGAGAGATGCCTAGGGGAGAGTAATGCCTTTTAGAGTGTTTGGCGGGGGAAGGGGTCTCTAGAGGGGATTACCCACACTTCATGTTGCGGTGCCATGCCACAGGCCAGGGGCTGGGACAGAATAAATGGAAGAAAGAGGCCTGGCCTCTGCCTTGTGCCACCAAGAGGTGAGCTGCTCTGTTCTGTCCACGTTCAGCACAGGAAGGACTGCAGTCTCTGAAGCATGAGCACAAGAACTCCTCTGCTTGGCCGCTTCTCTCAGTTTTGTCACAGGGACAAAAAACTTGCTAACACACTGGATGTCTGGCAAAGCTGCAGCACACCATGCAAGCCTTCTCTGCTGCTGTGGACACTGCTGTCCTCTCTCCACGCCCAGCCGCACTGTCTGCCATGGACACTGCTGTCCTTCTCTCTCCATGGACACCGCTGTCCTTCTCTCTCCACACCTAGCTGCACTGTCTGCTGTGGACACCGCTGTCCTTCTCTCTCCATGCCCAGCCACACCATTTGCTGTGGGCACTGCTGTCCTTCTCTCTCCACACCTAGCTGCACTGTCTGCCATGGACACTGCTGTCCTTCTCTCTCCACGCCTAGCCGCACTGTCTGCCATGGACACTGCTGTCCTTCTCTCTCCATGCCCAGCTGCACTGTCTGCCGTGGACACCGCTGTCCTTCTCTCTCCACACCTAGCTGCACGATCTGCTGTGGACACTGCTGTCCTTCTCTCTCCATGCACAGTTGCACTGTCTGCTGTGGACACTGCTATCCTTCTCTCTCCACGTCCAGCTGCACTGTCTGCCATAGACACTGCTGTCCTCTCTCCACGCCCAACCGCACCGTCTGCCATGGACACTGCTGTCCTTCTCTCTCCATGCCCAGCTGCACTGTCTGCCGTGGACACCGCTGTCCTTCTCTCTCCACACCTAGCTGCACGATCTGCTGTGGACACTGCTGTCCTTCTCTCTCCATGCGCAGCTGCACTGTCTGCTGTGGACACTGCTGTCCTTCTCTCTCCACGCCCAGCTGCACTGTCTGCCGTAGACACTGCTGTCCTTCTCTCTCCACGCCCAACCGCACTGTCTGCCATGGACACTGCTGTCCTTCTCTCTCCATGCCCAGCTGCACTGTCTGCCATGGACACCGCTGTCCTTCTCTCTCCACACCTAGCTACACTGTCTGCCGTGGACACTGCTGTCCTTCTCTCTCCATGCCTAACCACACTGTCTGCCGTGGACACCGCTGTCCTTCTCTCTCCATGCCCAGTTGCACTGTCTGCTGTGGACACTGCTGTCCTTCTCTCTCCACGCCTAGCCACACCATTTGCTGTGGACACCGCTGTCCTTCTCTCTCCACGCCTAGCCGCACTGTCTGCCATGGACACCACTGTCCTTCTCTCTCCACGCCTAGCTGCACTGTCTGCTGTGGACACTGCTGTCCTTCTCTCTCCACGCCCAGCCACACCATTGGCTGTGGGCACCGCTGTCCTTCTCTCTCCGCGCCTAGCCACACTGTCTGCTATTCTATCTTCCTACACATCTTCCAAACCTTTTGTTTTCCTATCATTTTTGAAACCTCAATTTTAACCATTTAAATTTATTTTTAAACTGATACATAAAAACAAAAATATCATATTCATCAATTAGTACTTCCTGAGCGGCCCCTCCCCATCGCTCCCTTTATTTTTTAATTTTATTTGTTTCTGTATGTGTATGAATGTACTGTCTGCATGCAAGTTTGTGCACCCGTGTCGTGCAATGACTCGGGGGTCAGAAGAGGGTGTTGGATTCCCCTGGAACTGGAGTTCTCCTGGAATTGGAGTTTCAGATGGTTCTCAGCCGCCATGTGGGTGCTGGGGATCGTACTCGGGTCCTCTGCAAGAGCGGTCGGTGCTCTTAACCGCTAGGCCATCTCTCCAGCCCCGGGATACTTTAAAAGCAGTCCTAAGAGGGAAGTTTATAGCCCTGGGTGCCTACATTAAAAAAAAACGGGGGGAAGGGCGGGGGGGGGGCTGGAGAGATGGCCTAGCGGTTAAGAGCGCAGATGCTCTTACAGAGGACCCGGGTCGATCCCCAGCACCCCAAGAACCGTCTGAAACTCAAAAAAAAAAAAAAAAAAAAAAAAACCTCCAGTTCCAGGGGAATCACAACACCCTCTGTCTGAACCCCCCGAATTGCACGAACAGGGTGACAGACACTGCATGCAGACGTGACAGTTTCATACACATACAGAAACAAATAAAATTTCAAAAAAAAAAAAAAAAAATGGAAAGAGCACAAATAAACGATCCAAAACGACAGCTAAAAACACTTGAGAGACAACAACAAATGAACCCTAAATGCAAGAAATGGGAAAAAATAACAAAAATCACAGCAGAAATCAATGAAATAGAAACAAAGAAAGCAATACAAAAAAAATGAATCCAAAAGTTGGTTCTTTGTAAGAATAAACAAGATAGATCTCTAGCCCAGTTAACCAAAAGAATGGAAGAGCAACTCCACATCAATAGACTTCATGATGAAAGGGGGAATATCACAACAGACAATGAAAAGATCCAGACAATCATTTGGGAATACTTCAAAAAGCTATACTCTACTAAGTTTGAAAACCTAAGAGACAGCTTAAACAGACCCATAATATATGAAGAAATTGAAAATGTAACCTCCCAACTAAAAAAACCCCAGGCCCAGATGGTTTCATGACAGAATTCTATAAAACATTTAAAAAAAAGACTTACAACCATTATTACTCAAACTGTTCAGAAGGATACAAGCAGAAGGATATCTCCCAAATTCCTTGTATGAAGCCAGCATCGCTCTAATACCAAAACCAGGCAAGCATACAACCAAAAAAGATAACTATAGACCCATCTCAGTAATGAACTCAGATGCAAAAATTCTCAACAAAATACTTGCAAACCACATATAGAGCTACATCAAAAAGATCATCCATCATGACCAAGTTGGATTCATATCAGAGATGCAGGGATGGTTCAACATATGAAAATCAGTAAATATCATAAAACGCATAAATGGACTGATGGACAAAAACCACACAATCACCTCAATTGATGCAGAAAAAGCCTTTGACACAATCCAGCATCCCTTCATGCTTAAAAGTCCTAGAGGGAATTGGATTGAAGGGATCATTCCTCAACATAATCACAGCCATATACAAGAAACCCACAGCCAGCATCATCCTAAATGGAGAAAAGTTAGAAGGATTCCCCATAAAGGTAGGAACCCAACAAGGCTGCCCCCTATCACTACTCCTCTTCAAACTCCTCCTGTTCTTGAAACACTGGCTAGGGCAATAAGACAAGAAAAGGAAATTAAAGGAGTACTAATTGGAAAAGAGGAAGTCTGGAAAGCCCACTTTTTTTTTTTTTATCATAAAACTAAAAGCCAGGAGTCAGGCTGTTTGTTTATTCAGGTATAACTACAGTGTCCCTCAGTATCAGCACAGGGACTACCTGATCATGGATTGCAATCTCCCAAAGTGTGAGCAAAAAAAAAAACCTTTTTTCTTTACAAGTTGAGCATCTCAGGTCCGTGCTGTACAGTAACAGAAAACTGACTAGCACAAAGCTAAATCTCCTTGATCATTAGGAAATGGGACTACTGGTACCTCCCACCCCCAAGTGTTTCAGTGTTTCCTTCTGCCAAGTGACCACACAAAAGGAAGGTACAGCCTATGAATCCAGAAGTAAGCTCTCAGCAGACTTCTAATCTGCAGTTGTCTTCATAATGGGCAACCTCCAGGTCTCAAGAGATGTAAGACCCCCATTATAGCATCCCAAACAGAATGAGACAAAAACTTATTCCCACAAAAACAGGGACGTGACCACTGCTAGGCTGTGGCCTGCTCTTGCCTTTCTTCGCACTGCTCCTGCCAAACCACTGCTCACAGCAGCTCTATCAGTACAAGCAGCTGCAGAGACAGTGGCTAACAGTCTGTATGCTTTACTCCTTGTCAAGCACTCTACTGAATTTTCACATACGATTTCCATTTGACAGTTGAGAAGACAGGTTGAGAGAACTGAAGGGCCTTGCCCCTGCACCTGATCTCCCACACTCAGAAGCTCTATGTCTCCCACCGTACCAAAGCACAATCCCCGTGCAGAGGCAGGATGAGAGGCTCGGCTTTGTTCCCCAGACTCAAAGCACTTTATATCACATACTCAAAAAGTTAAGACTTCTCCATGAAGACAGATTCTTGTTTTAAACAGATATTTGATGATGACTTGGATGCTCAGACCCTGTTATCTGGGGCTTTTTAGTATGTATAGTGTTGACCTTAAAAGTGTAAATGGTGACTGCCGGGGCTTCCCATCCCAGTGGATGTTCAAACAAATTTAAATACACCCCCCCCCCTTTTTTTAAAAGGAAGCTGAGGAACCAGAGGAAAGCCTGTTGCCTGCTGGATTCTGCCTGGTAGGTATTCACTCATTTTATGTTACATGTTTTAAGTACTGGAGTGAAACCATGACCATGGCATTGCACATGCCAGGCATATGTAGCCAGGCAAGCTCTGCTAGTCACCATTTAGCCACAGCTCCATCCCCCAAACACAATTCTAAGAAAAGGAGAAGTAATACTGAACATGGGGGTGCACAGCCTCTAATCCTAGCACTTGGGAGGTGGAGATGAAGGCATCGGGACTGGTGAATTCAAGGCCAGCCTGGAGACATGGGAGGGAAGGAGGGAGAACAGGGGTGGGGGGACTGAGACTCAGGTAATGACACCTACAAGCACAGGGCTGAGGAAGTAGGCAGACAGATACTCACCGAGACTCCTTTATTTCTCTTCCCCATATGAAAAAACTTGTTCTGGATGGTTCCAAGCCACAGTCAGGCACTAAAGAAGCATTAGCTCAGATAATCCTGACCCCCTGGAACCCATTTCAGCCCAGATCCCAGGTGATCCTGCTGGTCCCTCCTGCATCCTATTTGGAGCATCCAACACAGTTCATAGTGAGCATCTGCTTCTCAACCACTCCTTGGGGGCCAGCCTGCAGAACCCAGGTAGAATTTCTAAAAATTCTACACTTTGAGAATTACAAAAATAAAACAGAAAGATGATAAAAGCAAACAGAAAGAGGTTTTCAAAATGCAACCACTCAACAGTGGTTATGCACAATCCTAGCCTCTGCCTGGAAGAGGAGTTTTGCTCCCCAGCGTCCTTTGACCACTGAACCACAGCTTGGACTGTGCCTGAGGCTCAGGATGCACAGCAGGGGGTTATCTCACTTGCCTTTATAGACATTTCCATTCTATCTGCACTTAATTCTTTTCCTTTGTTTTCAAATTGCACACACTCCATTTGCATTCCCTCCCTACTTCTCTAAGGATCAAATTCCAGGCCTCACACATGCAAACCCTCTCCCACTGAGCTAGGACTTCCCCTGCTTGTGCACTCTTCCTATTGGCCTTCATCAGTGTCCTTTCAGCTCCACAGCCCATGCAGGCTCTCACTCCCTGCTTTCCTTGGAGCACTGATCCCTCAGTTACTGGAACCTCCAGTCTTGAAGTGCAGATACCGAGGCACCAAATGAAGCTGTTTTACAGTTTGTGAGTCTGACAGAATAAACACTAGTTCTTGGTATGTGTTTTAGGAGACGTTGTCTGTGTGTGCGATAACAGCTGTGTGGGTCCTACTCTGTAAATGGAGATTTAAATGGTAGATAAAATGAAGCGCAAGGACAGAGGAGTGTGTGAGTATGGAAAAAAGTCCACAGAGGAAAAGTAATTCTAGGGTAACTATTAGAGATGAGGAAAGTCCTCAAGGGAAGGGAGTGGGAAAGGAGGTAAGGGGGGGGGGTGAGTGTGATCAAAGAACATTACACACATGCGTGAAAATAGCAATGACACAATGAAGCTCACTCTTTTGTGCAATTAAGATACTTTAGTAAGATAAAAGTAAAGTCAAGAAACCCTGAACTAACTAAATGACATACCTTCTGCATTTCTTCTTATTTACAAATTTTTAATTTTTATTTTTGGGTGGGGGGAGGGTGTATGTGTGTAGTGGATATGTACATGTGTGTAGTGGATATGTATATGTGGAAGCCAGAGGTGGAGGTGGGGTGCCCAACTCCAGCACTCTCTCACTCCCAGAGATGGGATCGCTCACTGCCTGGAGCTAGGCCTGCAGCCAGCAAGCCACAGCAATCTTCCTGTCTCTTCTCCACAGCCCTGTGGTTACAGGTACACGTATGGTCATGTGTGACTTTTCTGTATGGATACTGCAGATTCGAACTCAGACTCTCTTGCTTGCACAACAAGCACTCTTACCCACTCACTGATTGATCTTGCCAGCCCCACCTCTTGCATCTTAAATCAGTTAGGGGGGGAAAGTCGGGGAAAGTCCAAGGCACTGGCTAGGAATCACTTTCAGGTAGAATGCTGTATGTCTGATGGTAGTAAAACTAGGTCAACAACTGAGATACTAAATCTCCAGATACAACTCCCTTCCATAAAAACAATGTCCAGGGAGAGGAGCAATACACAGAGCAAAGTCGGTAAGGTTACAAATGGCCCTGACTTTGATGCACGTTGGACGGGAAGACAGTAATGACTGCCGTGCCACCATTATATAATTTAGTAGGCAGTTTAATCACAGAATCCTCAGAAAAAGCAAGGAAGCTTAGGTATTTCAGTGAGCAGGAAGCACTTTTTAATCAGTGCATTGTGTGGTGTAAGGTTTTGGGGATTTGTTGTTGTTTGTTTATTTTAAGTCAGAGTCTTACTTTGTAGCCCTGGTTGGCCTGGAGCTCAATATGTAGACCAGGCTGGCCTTAAGCTCACAGAGATCCAACTATTCCTGCCTTCAAGTGCTGGGATTAAAGGTGGGTACTACCACACCAGGTCCAAGGTGTGTTAGCCAATGTTCTCAGTCACTACTTTGTTGACACTGTTTAGAAATCTCTAGTTTCTCCACTGTGTAAGATATTTTTCCATAAAGTATATTTCATATTTAACTTGCATTAATTTTTCTTTTACATCCTGTTTTCTCTTTTTGCAGTTTTGTATTCATATCCTCCATTCAAAAATCTTTTGGGGGCATTTGTCTTTCATTTTCTGAATTGATAAGAATTTTTCGGATCTTAGGTAGATTATTTTTTGCCATGCATGTTGCAATTTTTTCCATGGTTTGCAGGTAGCTTTTAATTTGTGTGTGAGGCATCAGAAGATGCAAGTCTTATCTCTCTCAAGATAAAAGCACCTGGCACAAGCTGGCAGAGGAGAAAGACGACTCCAAGCCAGCAGAACAGTCCATGCTGTCTCACCTCCAGCTCTCTCTCTCCTGATGCTGTGAGAATATCACTGGCCCAGCTGGAAATAAAGGGATAGTTGGGGGTGGGGATGCCCAAAGCTGGACCATGTTTACTGTATGCAATTACATAAATCTATACCTAGAAGATGACCAGGAGAAGCTATTACTCAGAAGAGGGCAGTGAGGGCGTGAGGGCCTTGCCTTCTCATCCTGGTGTAACCTGTTGACGTTCTCCAGCTGGAGGCTGTGGTGGGACTGGATTCTGTCGATCTGCTCCCGCTGTTTCTCCAGCTCGCCCTGGAACTCATTTTTTTTCATTTCCACAGCACCTCTCTCTGCAGCCGCCCTGCGGACCCGGCCCTCCAACTCCACTATCCGAGTCTGCAAAGAAACCCGAGTCTGAGGACCCATCCACCCTCCACAGATGACCCCGGCTCCCTCACTGAAGACCACACAGAACCTGTGGCTACATCCCACCAATGAACGAAGCAAGTGAAAGGGACGGTGACAGAAGTAACCAAAAGGTCACATCAAGGGGAATGTACTTGCTAAACTTTAATCAGACACTTGCTAAGGGCAGGCCAATGACTTACAAGCAGATTCTTTGTAAGACTAGACTAGGCAGAGCAAAGACAGGTGGGGTCCACATGATGGCCTAAGGAGCAGGAAGCCCCAGAGAGCCCAAGTCTGTCAAGGAGACACTGTCACTACGCATCAGGAGCTCACTCCCAACTGGTCAAGGTATGTGGGAGACAGAAAATGACACTGATCATTACTGACATCTTGAAAAGTGCTTCACATATTTACCATCAGCCTTGGTTCCTCCTGTGCAGTGGAAGGGCAGGAAGGGGCTATGCCCAGGCTATCATCTCTACAGGCTGTCTTCTATGCCCAGGCTATCATCTCTACAGGCTGTCTTCTATGCCCAGGCTATCATCTCTACAGGCTGTCTTCTATGCCCAGGCTATCTCTACAGGCTGTCTTCCCAGATCTCCTCAAGTGCTCAACACAAAGCAGAGTGAAGTTTGGACAAGCAATCCTAAACAGCCACGGAGTAAGCAGGACTGGAATGGAGAGCTAGTGTGTGTGTGGGGGGGGGGTACATAGAACCCTAAACAACCATTAATGTGTTGCAGAACTCAGCCCAGTAGCTGACAATAAGCAGCAAACCCATGGAACTGTCACACGGCTACTTTAAACACTGGATGATATCCATACACACCAAACACCAAGCTACCTGGAGCTCCACGCTTCTGGAGCTGGCAATCCAGTAGTTGAAGCCCAGCACAAGGATGCAGGCCACCAGGGCAGCCAGGACGAGGGGCGGAGACTTCATGCTGCGACGTGCATTTCCCAATCCCATCATCCCAAACCCGGGTAGAATCTGCCAAACAAAAACATGGAGATAAGTTTCCACACTACGACTGCCATCTCCAAAGCAGACTGCAGCCATCCTTCCAAGTACAAGGACACTCTGAGTCACCCATGCTCTTTGATCCATAAAGCCATAATGAAGAGCATGTGCCAGCACTGAAAGCCACAGGTCTATGTGCCCGGAAAGTGAGGCCAGCAACCCAGACAGAGGCTTGCAGGTTGGCACTGCCCAGGGACCCACCCAAGATGAGCTGGAGCCTTCAGTGAGGCACCATTTAATCCACACTTCAGACTGCTAATCTGTCAATTGGGTATAATTATAGCACTCACATCCCCAGTATAGTATGAGAGTTATTCATTTGTGTACACAAGAGTGAAAAACAGTGTCTCTCCATCATTGTAGAAATACTGCATTTCTCAGGATTGCCAGAAAGGACTACTTCATCTTAACAAGGGAGGGGTTTGCATAATTGCTTTTGGCTTTCTTTCTGTCCTCTGACAGAACTGCTAACTGTAAGGTTGTAGCCCACCTAACAGGGACTTCGGAAAGCCAATTGAGGCAGAAGTTCTAAGAAATAATTATCCTGGAATGCATTCCTGCAACCCAAGAAATGATGCTGCAACATCCTGCAATCACACCTCACCAGAGACCAGAACCAGGCCACAGTTTCTCTGGAGATGCTTCTACTGGGGCTGGAGAGATGGCTCAGCAGTTAAGGGCACTGATTGCTGTGGCGAAGGACCCGGGTCCGATTCCCCACACCCACATGGCAGCTAAGAACTGTTTTTAAGTTGGGAGTGGTGGTGCACACCTTTAATCTAGTGCTTAATCTAGCACTCCGGAGGCAGAGGCAGGTGGATCTTTGTGAGTTCCAGGCCAGCGGGGGCTACAAGGAGACCCACCTACGCCCGTTCCCCAATCTCCTTGCCCCACTTCCTTGTAAACTCACTTCCCTGTGTGCCTGGGTTTAAAACTGTCATTTGGGGGTACATTCTAACACTGGTCATCCTAATCCCAATACAGGCAGGCCAGCCACCAGGCCTGAAATAAACCCGACTTCCTTCTCATTGGAGTCCTGACATTTTCTCCTCTCTGCTGTGATTATAAGCACACACCACCACATCTGGCTTTTTATGTAGGTGTAAGGTATCAAACCCAGATCCTCATGCTTACATAGCCACTGAAATATCTCCCCAGCCCCAAAGAACACAACCTTCTCCCACTTCTAATGGCTTGCTACTCCTAGTGAGTAATTCCCCTTTTACCTAGCGCTTTGAATCCCTATCTCAATATCTAATAATGTTTTTTGGTTGTTGTTTTTTTTTTTTTTTTTTTTTTTTTTCGAGACAGGGTCTCCCCGTAGTCCCAGCTGTCCTGGAACTCACTTTTTAGACCAGGCAGGCCTTGAACTCACAAAGATCCGTCTGCCTCTGCCTCCCAAGCGCTAGGATTAAAGGCGTGCGCCACCACACCCGGCTGAATTCTTGGACCTTTTGTTATCCTTGCAGATATAAACCTGTATGTGAGTATACTGTAAGTTTCAGACCACAAAACAGACTCAATAGATTCAATTCCCATTTAAGTAGAACATACAGAATATTTCATATTTACCATCCAGTAGCCAGATAATAAAGTTTATTGAGCAATTCCTGTAAACCCTTTTTTCTTTAGCAGAAAAAAGCTGAACTCTGACAATCACCCTGGCTGACCTCTCAACAGTCAAACAGACCTTTCACAGGGCTATGATGAGGATCAAAGGAGTTCAGACATGAGAAGATCTAGAACTACAGTTGGCACTAAAACGCCCCCACAGGCTCCTGTTCTGAGTGCCTGTTCCTCAGCAGGTGGCTAAACTTTGGGAGGCCCTAGAGCCTTTGGGAGGCCCTAGGGCCTTTGGGAGGTGGGGCCTACCTGATGGTCACTTGACGGAGGCCTCTGAAGATTGTATTTGCTCCTGGGCCTCACTCTTGGTTGCTTGGTCCACTGGGATAGACAGAGTGCCTGTTATACATTCCCACGGCCATGTGTTCTAGTCTGAGTTTCTGTTGCTGTGCTAAATCCTATGACCCAAATTTCATGCAGTTCATCACTGAGGGAAGTCAAGGCAGGAACTTAAGGCAGAAAATGAAACAAAAACCTTGGGGGAAGGTTGCTCCGGGCTGGCTTTCAGGCTCACATTCAGCTACCTTTATTATACAGCCCAGGACAATCTGCACCACCCGAAGGGGCTCAGCCTTCCCATACCCAGTACCAGTCAAGAAACTTCCTGACAGACCTGGCCACAAGCCAATCAAATGAGGTCATTCTTCAGTTGAGGTTCCCTCTTCCCAAGTGTGTCAACCTGACAACTGAAGCTATGACATCATGAGAGACTGAAATTCCCCTGACTTGTGAGCCCAAATAAACCTTTCCTCCCATACATTGTTTCTGTCAAATATTTTGGTTACAGCACTACAAAAGTAGTGAATATCTATATTCAGTCTTTTATAAGGAAAATGACAAATATTTTCTCTCCACAGTCACGCCACGCACAGTACAGTGCCTTGCCATCTGCTCTGCTGCTGACTCCACTGAGGGACAGCTGACAGACATCACTAGTGGCTGCCATGTGGACGTCCAGCTGACAGACATCACTAGTGGCTGCCATGTGGACAGCTGACAGACATCACTAGTGGCTGCCATGTGGACAGCTGACAGACATCACTAGTGGCCGGCATGTGGACAGTTGACAGACATCACTAGTGGCCGGCATGTGGACAGCTGACAGACATCACTAGTGGCCGGCATGTGGACAGCTGACAGACATCACTAGTGGCCGGCATGTGGACAGCTGACAGACATCACTAGTGGCCGGCATGTGGGCACTACTGCCACAGCAGATGTCCAAACAACAACCTCATAAATACATCCTTTGTCTGAGTAAATCCTTCACTGTGGCTCATACCCTGGCTGTCCAGGGCAGTAGACAGACAGACAGCAAAGTCAGGGATGTTCCAGGCTGCTGCCAGCAGGCAAGGGTGCTCTCAGGAGAAAGGAGTCCCAAGGTAGGAGAGCAAGCACTAAGCCCTCAGTCCTCCATCGCTGGCTCCTGTGACTGGAGCCCTTCCATCCCTCGCTACTGAATGACAAGGTCTGGAGAGAAGCGACCCAGACTGATGCAGACTGTGGGCAGCATTCTTCAAACACTTTTCTTTCACCAACTTGAGAATTTATAAAATGATCTATCTAAACCATCTGAACTCTGGGACCCTCCAGGCTTTCCTGCAGTGAACATAAGAGTGGTTTTGTATTAAAAGTCTCTTTCTCTTTTTTTTTTGGGGGGGGGGGGCTAAAGAGCAGTGTCAGTATGTTGCCCAGGCTGTCCTTAGACCCTTAATCTTCCTATCCCAGCCTCCTAAATTATGGAATTACAGGCATTTGCCATCACAGCTGGATAAAAGATTCCTGATAAACCAGAAAGGTCATAAAAGAAAATCTGTCTATTCTCACCTACTGGCTTTTCATACTAAAATTTTAATCAACTGGCTAAAGTTATTTGCTTTTAAGACTATTTTGCTTGGTTTGGGTTTTTGATTTTTTGTTTTGTTTTGTTTTGTTTTTGGTGTTTTTGAGACAGGGTCCCCCTGTAGCCCCAACTGGCCTGGAACTTGCTCTGTAGACCAGGCTGGCCTTGAACTCACAGAGATCTGCCTGCCTCCCAGGTGCTGAGATTAAAGACATGTACCACCACACCCTGCTTTGATTTTGTTTTGAGAAAGAGTCTCCTACAGCCCCAGCTATCCTGGAACTCACTATACAGACCAGGCTAGCCTCAGCATCACAGAAGCTTGAATGCTTCACCTCCCAACACCCAGTTTTTGTTGTTTTTAAGATGGTCTCGCTCTAGCTCAGGTTGGTTTTGAACCCTCAAATCCTCCTGCCTCAGCATCCTGAATGCTGGTATTATGGGCATCAGCGACTATGCCTAGCTAAGACAATTAAAAGCATAAACAAAAGAGAGGGGCTGAAGAATATGGCTCAGCGGAGTGTGCTTAGCATGCATGAGGCCCTGGGTTAGATCCTCCGCCCCAAGCAGGTTGTGGGAATATAGACCTTTCCTTCAAGAAGTTACTTTTTTTTTCTTTACTGAATTTTTGCAAATTTCATACAATATATTTTGACTGTATTTAGATCCCCTCTCCTATCTGCACTCCCATATGACTACGTACCCAATTTTATGCACTATATACATTATATACACATTACACACATATGCCTCTAGAATCCCTAAATATCTTTTAGTGTGGATCCATCCACTGGAGTCTGGCTAACCTTCCAAGAGTCACACCGTTAAAAGAGACTGACTCTCCCCTTCTTAGAAGCCACAGGTTTCCAACAGTTCCTCAGGCGGGGCTGGGGTTTCTTAGCCACTTCCCCACATCTAGGCTGTGGGTTTTGTCTGGCTTGAGCTTAAGTAGAATTTGTGTACGTTGTCATCACTGCTGTGAGACTGGAAAAAATGAAAGAAAAAAGCTATGAAAATGGACCACCAATTAGACGCACTGGCCCCCAACACTTTAAATTTTTTTTTTTTTTTTTTTTTGGTCTTTTGGAGACAGGGTCTCCCTGTAGCCCCAGATGTCCTGGAATTCACTCTGTAGACCAGGCTGGCCTTGAACTCACAAAGATCCGCCTGCGTCTGCCTCCCAAGTGCTAGGATTAAAGGCATGCACCACCACACCGGGCTAATTTTTATTTATTTCTGAATGTGTATGAATGTACTGTCTGCATGCAGGTTGTGCACCCGTGTCGTGCAACGCCGCGGAGGTCAGAAGAGGGTCTCGGATTCCCCTGGAACTGGAGTTCTCCTGGAATTGGAGTTTCAGACGGCTCTCAGCCGCCATGTGGGTGCTGGGGATCGAACCCGGGTCCTCTGTAAGAGCGGTCGGCGCTCTTAACCGCTAGGCCATCTCTCCAGCCCCTAAATATTTTTAGTTTTTACATTTTTCCTTTACCACAGAATTTTTAATCATATAAGCAAATATTCATAAGCAACTGGATGAGAAGGACTTGGATAACCAATGTCACCACGGCAGAAATAATACAGCTTCCGCAAACAGTGCTGGGGCCACACCTCTGCCCTTTCCCACAAGACCTGCCCAAACTCCAACAGCCCAAGCTGCTCAGCAGGAAGTTCAAAAGTCACTGCAATGAGCAAACAGACCAGAACACACCCAAATAGCACCCAAGTCCGGAAAGGATGTGGTCACTGGATATTTTTTAGTTGAAAAAGATTATATCCCGTTTCAAGACGGATCTAAGTAGAGATCAGCAAGCCACAGTGCATGGCCCATGTCACATTTCTGAAAACACAAGTTTACTTACACAACCATGGCCATGCCTTTAAAAAGCTTCTATAACTGCTTTCTAGCTATCAGATGGAACTTAACAGTTAAATTAGAGACCTGAATATGATCATTGTGATATTTTAAATATTAACGATCTTAAAACTTAGTAACAATGTTCCTCTAATGAACATTAATGGGCCAAGTCCACTACAGTCCATTGAACTTGTTTTACATATTTACTGTGAAATACACAGCATCCCCTCCTCTCACTTCCTCAACTCCAGTTATACACACCATGTTTCCCCCAATTCTGGAAGTTCACAGTTTCTAGAAAGTGAAGTATTAAAAAATAACTGTGCTTAGCCAGGCGTGGTGGCACATGCCTTTAATCCTAGCACTTGGGAGGCAGAGGCAGGCGGATCTTTGTGAGTTCAAGGCCAGCTTGGTCTACAGAGTGAGTTCCAGGACAGCTGGGGCTACAGGGAGACCCTCTCTCGAAAAGACCAAAAAAAATAATAATAACTGTGCTTAAAAAAAATAAAAATAAAAATAACTGTGCAGCTGGGCATGGTAGGGCATGAGTGTCATGCAACTTCTCAGGAACATGAAGCAAGACTGCGAGTTCAAGGCTAGCCTGAGTTACACAGCAAGACCCTGTCTCACACACACACACACACACACACACACACACCTTACCCTGTGCCCATAACAAAGTTTTAGTGAAACACAGGAGTGTTCATTTATTTATACCAGCTGGTGTGAAAATTAATACCAATTTCTAAGAATAAAATGGCATAGAATCTGCAAATAACCTCTGAAAAACCTCTGCATTGCTTATAACACCAAGAACAGTGCAAATGCTATGTAAGTAGTTGTTACTCTGTACTGCTGAGTGGATGACATGAGAAGTCTGCACTTTTAGCTCTGAAGCCATTTTTTCCTAGTACTTTGATCAGAGACGGCTACCGATGCAGAACCCAGCAGATGGGCCGCTACATACTGTATTCATGATCAGAGGTGGCTACCAATGCAGAATCCAGCAGATGGGCCGCTACATACTGTATTCATGATCAGACATAGCTACCAATGCAGAATCTAGCAGATGGGCCACTACATACTGTATTCAGCTACTAAGCTACAGTCAGAGCTCAGCAGTGGGAGAGCAGCAGGCCTGAAAAACCTTAAAGGTTATCTCGTCCTTTACAGAAAAGGGTTGCTGTCCCCTACTGCAGACCAATCATTCTTATTTTTTTGTTGTTTACTTACGTCTATTTTATGTGTGTGAGTATTTTGTCTGCATGTATATAAGTGTAGCCATGTTATACAATGCCCACGAAGGCTAGAAGAGAGCACTGAATCCCCTAGAACTGGAATTGCAGATGGTTGTTAGCTACCATGTGGGTGCTGGGAACCAAAATGCTCTTTTGAACCATCTCTCCAGCCCCTGGTCAATCATTCACATTACCTTGCAATTGTGGGAAATGCACATTTTCTGGTTCAAGACAATCCTGCCAAATATACAGACTCTAGCAGTATGGCCAGACATCCAGCCAGGAAAGCTGAGGAAGGCTGGAGGCCCCTCTCCAGCCCCCAGACAGGTGAACACTGATCCCGTTGTGCCTGCACTACTTTGCTTTTATGAAGGCCACCGGACAAAGTGAGATGGTGATCTTTGGAGAAATACTTGTGTTTCCCTGCTATTTAGTGGTCTAATTTTTGTCCATTTTTTTCAGTTTTTCCCTGGCCTTCCAGCTTTACCTCCAACCTCCTTCTTCCCACATCTGGCCTCCTACCGTCTGCCCTACACACACCAGTTTTCTCTCTACTTCTCTGAGAAAAGAGTCCCATAAGATGGGCTCCATTAAAGGAGTTTTCTAGTCCAGGGATCATCTGTACAGGTACAGGCAAAGATAACTAGTGTTTCCTCAGAACAAATCTTTGCCTGTACCTAGTGGGAGGGAGATAAGGAATAGCTGTCTCCAAATTTCCATACGACTAACAGAGAGGAGGAAATAAGGAGCTTGTTCCTGATGCCAGGAAAATCAGATAATCACAATTCTTTGACTAGAGTATTAAAATTCTGTCCCTTCTACAAATTCAGCAAGGCAGTAATTTTTTAAAATTGATAACAGCCAATGAACCATCTTGAAGTCTTGGCCTTAAAAATTAAGTCCCGGGCTGGAGAGATGGGCTAGCGGTTAAGAGCACCGACCGCTCTTGCAGAGGACCCGGGTTCAATCCCCAGCACCCACATGGCGGCCAAGAGCCGTCTGAAACTCCAATTCTAGGAGAACTCCAGTTCCAGGGGAGTCTGACACCCTCTTCTGACCTCCGCGGCATTGCACGTCACGGGTGCACAGACTTGCATGCAGACAATACATTCATACACATATGGAAATAAATTTAAAAAAAAAAAAAATTAAGTCCCGAAGAGGCTATAGATCCAGCTGTTATAACGTGGAGAAAAATCACCCAGCAGAGCCTATCAACCCAGAGACTCACAAACAATAGTCAAATCATGGTACACAAAAGATGGAGCAAAAATAACCAATATACAAACTGCAGAGTGAAGGGCTGTGGGGATAGCACAGTGGTGAAAGGCTGAGGATGAGAACCACAAGAAACAAACTGCAGAGTGAAAAGTTAGGCAATAGCCGGGTGTGGTGGCACACGCCTTTAATCCTAGCACTTGGGAGGCAGAGGCAGGCAGATCTTTGTGAGTTCAAGGCCAGCCTGGTCTATAGAGTGAGTTCCAGGACAGCTGGGGCTACAGGGAGACCCTGTCTTGAAAAGACAAAAAAAAAGTTAGGCAATAGTGAATGGAGTATGTCCCTTTTTTGCTGAAAAAATTTTTAAATGTGATATATGACTATATCTTCCTATACATGGAAAATGCATAGAAAACAAGGATAAGGGAGGCCGTGTATTCATTGTAGGAGGTGAGAAGCTTTCCCTGATTAATCTGTGTTTCCTCAATGAACATGTTTTAAATAACAACAAAAAGCCAAATAAGAAAAGTAATATAAGAAATATAATAAAAGAAAACTAATAAAAGAAATATAAAACTGCAACTTTAGGAAACCTTAAAGCTACATTTCCACTATCTCCAAATGATACTGTAGCGTTTTTACAGGTTCCTCATTCACTATACAAAATAAGAACCCCCTGCCACGGGGAGCATAATGAAGTAGAGAGAAAAGCTGGTATCCTTCACACCAAGGTTGTGTCTGGGCAGGACTCCAGCACCAAGGTAGCTGACCAAGGTCTCCTCCCTCGGGGGACACAGAGAAGACCTGTTCAGGTCACTGAGACACCTACTTCTTTTAACCCCCCCCCCACCTTCTGATCTGTAAGGAGAGAACTCCTATGTCTGTGCCCAAGGCTACTGGGAAAATTAAAGAGACGGTCAAAGAAAATATTTGTTTGTGGACAGATTCAACTACAAGAGATTCCTGTGGTACGACCTATTTTAGTGTGCTTTATTCATTTGCAAAGGAAGGCGCTGATCTACTACTCTACCTGCCCCCAGGACTTTTTTTTCTTTTTTCTTTTTTTTTAATTTTTAAAATTTTTTATTTATTTATTTTTTTATGTGTATGAATGTACTGTCTGCATGTAAGTCTATGCACCCGTGTCGTGCAATGCCGCGGAGGTCAGAGGAGGGTGTCGGATTCCCCTGGAACTGGAATTCTCCTGGAATTGGAGTTAGATGGTTCTCAGCAGCCATGTGGGTGCTGGGGATCGAAACCCGGTCCTCTGCAAGAGCAGTCAGCGCTCTTAACCGCTAGGGCTAGGCTATCTCTTCAGCCCCCTTTCTTTTCTTTTTTTGAGATCAGATTAAAGAACGCTCTGAGGCTACAGCAGAAGACCAAATGAGTAGTCTGCTATGGGGCACCTACATCCCAACCAGCTTTAGCTAGGGAAGAAAAAAACATTTATTTTTATTCCAAAGAGAAGAGAAACATTTCACTGACTTGGTACATATGAAGTACTTCACACTGTTACTTCACATTAACTACAATCTATAACCATAAAATACTGCCATTATTACAAGTGGGAACTGGATCTAAATCCTCTCTAGGTCCCTCAGTCAGAAGGTAGCCAATGAACACAAACCACTGAGTGGGTGGGGGTTGGCCAGACAAAAAAAAGTGACAACAACGCAAAGGAGAAGGGCTCAGAGCTCGGACCTTTTCCTTTCCTTTCCTCCCTCACCTCCCCAGGACACTGAGAAGCAGCAAAGCTCTTCAGGCCCCAGGCTATCTCCAAGCTCCCTTCCCTAAGAGCAGCACCGGCAAACAGTGACTTTTCCACCTTCCAACTGGTCCCAACAGAGCCCTGGGTCCCAGGTTTTGCACTCTATAGTTTCTGATACTTTCCCAGGAGGCCCTTCCTGGGAGAGGTGGCCACTAAACATGAAGAGGTCACTGCCCTTTCTGCCCTAACCCCCCAAAACAAATAAATGCAAACTTCCCATCTCCCATCAATAACTAGCTCAGAGGGCCACCTAGGTCCTAATAGCCAGTACGGACCATCACGACCCACCCCAACACCCCCACTCTGCTGCAAACACTCCTTCCTCCTCATTTCAATAGGAAGCTATTGGCCACCTATGCTTTCAGGGGTGTTACTGGTTGCTACTAACAAAGAAAAATCATTCTTGCCAATAACAAGAGCTTAACTGCTCTTTAAGGCAAATAGCAGGAGCTGGAATGTGTGAGACACCCAAAAGGACTGTCAGATGATTGCACAGCTTCCCAGACCTCGGAACCCTTAACTTCAGAAACACAAGTGCAGCAATCTGAGCCAAACCAGTGACAAGTAGGTCAGAGCAGCGCTGCTGAGAGTTGATCAAAATGATGTCGTTTTACTCCGCCTCTAAGAGCTTATCAATATGTGAAAATTTGTACGGCCGTGAGACGACCCCCCACCCTCACCCCCACCCCTACCCCTATCAGACAAAGAAAGAATGCCTCAAACCAAGAAAGCAAAGTTTGGTGCGCGCTGGGAAACTCACAGCGCGCACCAAAAAACTGCTAAGCAGCCCTCATCCAGACTAGTCCTATTTTCCCAGCTTGTTTTACTTGAAAAAAAAAAAAGTCATTAAAATACTAAATACGATGCAGAGAGAAGCTCTCCAGACCCAGGCGACTGCTTCTATAGCAAAAGTTGAGCAACCCCCGCCCCCCCTCGCCCCCCCCCCACCCCAGGAAGCGAGGCGCGGGGACGCGGCCGAGCAACCCGAGTCGCGCCAGTCGGGCGCGGAGAGGACGGCGGCACCGCGTGGCCGGCTGGACCTTGGAGGCCACGCGGGACAAAGCGGTGCGGGGAGGAGGGCGGGGGATCGCCACCACCACGCGGTGCACGCTCACCTGCTGCCTCGGCCTTCCGGGCCGCTTGTGCCGCTGCGCCTCGGCCTCACGCACGCCCGCTCCCAGCCGCGGCTCGCACCCCACCCCGCAGCGCCAGTCCCACCCTCCGCAGCGCCCGCGGCGGCGGGAGGCGGCGCTTCAGCCGGGGCCGGACCGGTCGGCCGCGCGGACTTCCGGCCCCACCGAGCGCCCCTTGGTCCCTACCAAGCCCGGAGCTGCCGTGGACGCGCGCGGGGACACGCGGCGCCCGCGGGATGCTCCAGCCCGGCCTTCTGCACGGACACTGCACGTGCACCGCCGCAGCGTCGCCTTCCCAGTCCGGGCGCGGAGCCCGGACGCCCCTCACGGAAGGTGATGTTCCTGCAGGCGCGGCTATTGGCGGTCGCCTCCACGCCGGCTACCGCCCAGGCCTTAGTTTGCCTTTGTATAGGAGCGCTTTACAGCAGACGTGCCCACCTACCCCTGCCCTGTGGAAGGGGAGCCAGATCGGGGTGAGGGTTTCCTTCTTCCTGAAAACTTACACCTCCGCCCCACCTTGCATCTTCCAGAGTAGGAAGGAGCCAAAAGGGTACCTCCTCAGAGAACAGGCTGCGTCTGTCTTGCAGGGGTCCTGGGAGGGGAATATCTGTGACAGTGAAAATACGACACTAGGCAGAGTAGTGGAGGCCGGAGGCCTTTGACCATCAGTGTCTAGGGAAGAGGTACACCAGCCAGGTTAGGACGGTGGAGCTCCTGGCAGACCCCCTTCGCATATGGGAGCTCTGAAGGTAGCACAGCAAGCTCTGGGCAGGTGTCATCAAGATGCGACAACTCCTGATCAAAACTCAGATGACACCATCCCAGCAGGGGTGGCTTCAGGGAGACAGATACAACTGGAGCATAATAGGGCAAGAAGAGGGAGTATTGACACCTGCTGCTGGCGGTGGACACATCTCAGACCAGTGCCTCAGCCTCTACTACCCTACAGCCATCTCTGTCCAGGAAGGGGCTTATGGATGATGCTGGACAGACCACAGGTGGGTGCTGGGAATCTGTGGCCTACTGGAATTTCTCCCGGTGTCCACAGGAAAGACTCAGACGTGCAGGCCCCAGCCTGTTGTCAAAACATTTTTTTAGATAGGCAAATAAAAACCAGCCTCGGGCTGGAGAGATGGCCTAGCGGTTAAGAATGCCGACCGCTCTTACAGAGGACCCGGGTTCGATCCCCAGCACCCACATGGCGGCCGAGAACCGTCTGAAACTCCAATTCCAGGAGAACTCCAGTTCCAGGGGAATCCGAGACCCTCTTCTGACCTCCGCGGCATTGCACGACACGGGTGCACAAACTTGCATGCAGACAGTACATTTATACACATACAAAAATAAATAAAATTAAAAAATCAGCCTCAAGAGACAACAGCTCTCACTACTTTGATCTTGATGTTCAAAGTCCAAGGTCAAGGTGCATGTGGCTCCACAATGGGCAGCTGGGGGCACCTGCGTCTGGTTTTCTCCCTGAGACAGACATTCCTAGCTGACCATCCCAGCATTGGAAGAACAGTCCCCTTTCCTGGGCCAAACCCCAGGCTCCTGGTTCCTAAAAACAACTCACACATTCTGCCCATTTCAACCCATTCTGTATGATTCCCATAAGTCATTTTTGTGGTACTGGATGGTGCTTAGGGTGGGCTCTGCCCTTCAAAGATGCTGTTCTGAAAGCTGTCTTCCACGTATAACAGCCATCACCATCACCAAAGCAGCTGTGACTACTTATAAGAGACCCTCAAGATTGGGCCTGTTGACATTCCCTCAAAAAGTGGGGGGGCAGTCATTGGACCCTCACTTGAGACTCAAGCCACACTTTGCAACACCTCTCCCCCAGTGGTGCATGGTTCTGTGTAAGTCGCATATGGCCTTAGGAGGTGCTAGAATATATAGACTGTGCAACGTGAACCAAAAGGGTGACTTCGTCCACGCAGCTATGTGGATGTTGCCATCCATTCTGGGGTTAGAGATGGGCCACTTTTGGGTCATCCACACACCTTTAAGTAACCCTAATAAGATTATAGGTTCACTTAAGTTAGACTTTGGAGGAATCGCACTTTGATTTGTTATTCACTCTATCCAGGGTAAATAGATATTTCTCCATGTCTCCCCAGGAAAAGTTCATGGACCACTTGGTGCTTGAACAGGGACATGGCAGAACCCAGGATGAATCTGTGAAGAACAAGTACATTATCACTGCTGAGTAATGAGACGTGCAGCTGAAGCTAAGCTGTATGAGAGCATAGTGTTAGCGGGGTGTATGTGGGGGGTCCCAATGTGGCCGCCTTCTCCATGGGTGTGGAATGGCCTTGTCACTGCTATGTGTGGTTAGACATGCCACCAAGGCTGAGCTGCCTGCCCAGAAAGAACTTGCCCATAGAAAGGACGAATTACAGCAAGAAAAAGACACATGGATGCCATCCTCTGCACTAGTCTCTGATTTGATAGGTAAATTGGATGTGAGAGTGAGGTGAGGTGCTGGATTGGCATTTCTTACACCAGTCAGGGCCCCAAAGGGAAAGAGTACAAGTTGGATATGTACTAAGGAAGCCTTCCTGGAATCCAAAAAGTTAGAGTCTGTTGGAAGAATTGAACAGTGAGAAGGAAGAAAAGATGAGACAGCCAAAGAAGCATGAGAGAAGCGCTGTGCGGTGCCTAGGTCAGGAGGCAACGTAGGACTACACTCACCTGAGTTTTGTTGTTGTTTTTTTTTTTTTCTTCTGTCTTTTTGAGACAGGGTCTTCCTTTAGTCTCAGCTGACCTGGAACTCACAGAGATCTGCCTGCCTCTGCCTACAGAGTGCTGGGATTAAAAGCGTGTGCCACCACACCTGGCCAGTACTGTGCTCACCTGAGTTTAAGAAGGAAGTTAACTTGGCAAGTACCTTGACTAATATGGGGGTTTTGTCCTTTGGCTGAGCCTCTTGGTGGAACATGAGTTTTATGAGGCAGAAAAGACTCTGGAAGATCTAAGTGATTAGACTGGCATGTAAATTGGGTTTGTAAAGTGGTAAGGTAGTCAAGAGAGGATAAGAACAAGGAAGAGCAGGGATAGGATCTGTCCAGGTTATTCGAGAGCAAATGTAGGGAGATCTGTGCCAAGCTGAATTCCTACGAGGAGAAGATAATGAAAAGCCAAATACCTGAATGTCAGTTTAACACAGGGGTGATTGATGGGGGATGTTGGTGAGCCGCACTGAGCTAGCTGCTGTGTAAAAAAGAGCTCTTGTGGAGTGGCAACTGTTCTCCCCTTCCAGGCTAGTCAGGATTGCATGCAAGTGAACACCATGCAGTCCCATGTTGTATACATTTCTTTGGGGAGGTAGAGATTGTTGGCCCAGCCAAGGGCCATTTCAACAGCCAAGTCGTGGAGACATTGCTGGATATGGTTGCAGTACAACGCTGCCCAAGAGTCTGCCAGATGCAAAGAGTAGGTGCAGGAGGTGAGTTCAGCAAGCAGGAAACCCTTTTCCCTTGGCCCTGGGCCAAGCCAAGGGTTTGAGCCAGCCCCAGTGGGCCACTTGAGATGGGGAGATGCATGGGGGCCCCATGGAAGTGTCCTGAGATGAGGAATCCAGGTAGATCATGGAGACTGTGGATGGTAGAAAAGTAACTATGGAAGTGGCTCGCACTCATGCTAGTGATCCAAAATTGAGCTACTAAGGAAACAAGTACTCTAACTGATGGGTTCTTTTCATGCTGTACTGGACTTGATAAAATTCTACTTTAATATTCCCTTAACTGTTGTCTCCTGAGATCAGCTGACACTGGCTTAGAATGGATGGCAGTGGGCATTCAGAGGTCTGTGCACCCTCTACAAACAGATTTCATTACACAGATTGTATAGTGCTAATCTATTAGTATTTTACAGATAGAGAATATTATCTGAATGACATAAAGGTGTACCTAAAGGAACAAGGATGGTGTGTTACTCAAGGATCTCTTAAAGAAACAGAATTGGTAGCTGGGTGTGGTGGCACTCGCTTTTAATCCCAGCACTCGGGAGGCAGAAGCAGGCGGATCTCCTAGTGAGATGCTAAGGCCAAAGCCTGGATCTACCAATAGTGAGCTCACGGCCCAGCTGCGACAAAACAAAAATAGACAAAAAAAAAAAAAAAAAAAAAAAAAAGAAACAGAATTGGTAGAAGGAATATATATACATATATATATGAATTTATTATTAGATTGGCTCACAGGATAGATTCTGAACAGTTCAACAATGGCACCACACTAGTGAGAATCCAGAAGCAGCTCAGTCCACAAGGCTGGACATCTCAAGAGTTCCAATCTGGTGCTGAAGGCCTGATGGATTCTGGGAGATCTGTTAGTTTTCAGTCTACTTTGGAAGGAGTTTATCACAGCAGAAAGACAAACTCTCCAGTGAGAGAAGGCAAGCAGCAAAAAAGCAAGAGCTCTCTCTTCCACCACCTTATATATATGCTGCCCTCACAAGGTAACACCCACATTTAGGGTGGGTCTTCCAGGTTCAAATGATCCAATCCAAAAGTCTCTCTCTCTCTCTTTCTCTCTCTCTCTCTCTCTCTCTCTCTCTCTCTCTCTCTCTCTCTCTCATTCTAGTTAATCCAAGATCCAGTCCAGTTGACACCCATGGTTAGCCATCACAGAGGAGAAATCAGTTCACACAGGGTCCAAGGACGGGACCCAGCTATAAAATTCATGAAAGCTTTATGGTTGGGTAAGGCGTGGACGACACTCATCAACGTGATTGAGAAAGTCCTACAATTACCCATGCCTGTAAATTTAACCATTGTTAAAACAATGGTTAAAGAGTGACATGAAGGGAAAAGTTGCTCCCAGCATCCATAAGGTTACTAATTGAAAGTCACAGTGCCAGGGATGGGCCATCTACCCAGGATTTTTTGGCCAGAAAGGGCCCTGAGGCTCCAAAACAATACAGGTAATTGCCTCTGCTGTAGCATATCAGAACTACATGGTAAGACCCTATTACTGAAGACACTTCATGTTTTGCTTTCAGGACACAGAGAAATCAGGCTGTGACTGAACCAGAAGCTCCTCACTGCTGGCTACTTTTTATACTGCTAGAAGGCACCATGCAGACTGCTGCTGGGGGAGATTGTGACCAACAGTAGGGTGTAGACCCTGAGTGTCATACTATTAACATGCCAGGCAAGGTGTGCTAGCTGGTACAATAGTGTCACAGACCAGCAACTTTCCAGTTGGATACTAGGCCCACTCCATAGGAGGGAATTCATATCTAGTACTGTAACCAGAGCAGTTGTTAGAAATAAAACCTGGCCGGGCGTGGTGGCGCACGCCTTTAATCCTAGCACTTGGGAGGCAGAGGTAGGTGGATCTTTGTGAGTTCAAGGCCAGCCTGGTCTACAGAGTGAGTTCCAGGACAGTTGGGGCTACAGGGAGACCCTGTCTCGAAAAGACCAAAAAAAAGAAATAAAACCTGGTGGCTGATTGTCAAAGCTGCCATCAGCCACCTAGGCCAGCTACAAATAAACAGAAAACACTAGACTTGCTAATGATTGCCAGGCTAGTTAACCCACCCCCACAAACTCTGCTAAGATAACCCCTACACACACACACACACACACACACACACACACACACACACACAAGTTTAGAGTAGGAAATATCTAATAGCTAAGCTTGCCTGCAAGGTCAGGCATCTGATAAGCTTTAAAGTAAACAACATATAAAGCACAGGTTTTTGAGATAAAGACAATTGTAGGGGATGGAGGGAAAGATAAGACCTAGAGGACATGTAAGATTATACCTTCCTGATTATTTTAAAAAGGAGGAAGGGCCAGGCATTTTGGGTTTTATAACCTGGTCCCTACATTCTATTAGCATACCTGCCTGTTTAGGTTGATTCCCACTTCACAAGGTTATAAAATAAACTGCTTTGTTATTGCTACTCTGTCTCCAGTTCTCTTGTTATGAAGCAAGAAATTGGTTCCTCTCAATTTGGAGGCTCCTCTGAGATTTCTGTATTTGGAAAAAGAACCCCTGGTCTCTAGATAATGGGGAAAAAATCTCACCCCACCTTTGTGTGGCCTACTCTGCCAGACTTTTGTCTTCCCAACACTTCAGATATAATCCAAGAAAAATTTTGAGAGAAGTGAAACTAATGCTGGGGCTTTCAGAGTCCTTCCCCAAAAGATATCACATGACAACCAGCAACTTCATGCATGAACCAATGTAGAAAGTTGGACTGTAAAGTGGTGCCTTAGTGGTTGAGGATTTTCAGAAGAAACAGACTTAACTACACCACCCAGGTGAGCCCAGTGCATGAGCTAAGATAGGAAAGATGACAAGGGAACCTAGCACTCCTTGGTAGTTGGGCATTTTCAGAGGGTGAAAG
This sequence comes from Rhizomys pruinosus, assembly GCA_009823505.1. Classification (NCBI taxonomy): domain Eukaryota; kingdom Metazoa; phylum Chordata; class Mammalia; order Rodentia; family Spalacidae; genus Rhizomys; species Rhizomys pruinosus. Next base: position 1,887,150 of record VZQC01009601.1, on the reverse strand, counting down.
TGTGACTAGATAGTTCACATGATTACTCCATAAATGGAAATGAAGGGTCTAGACCTCACAGACACAGGTGTCACTATTTTATCTGGCCAAAAGAACCCATACATAAGTTTGGTTCAGATAAAGATTGGGTAAATCAAACTTTAATATTTATGCCAATGATAAATTAGGCTTTCTGTTGGATTAAAGAATTAACTTCTATGTTCCCTTTAACAATGACAAAGAAGATCCAGATAAAAGTCCTTGGAAGGAATCAGCAGCATATATTTATTTTGAGAGGGAAAAGGAGGTTTAGAGTTAAGGAGAATCATAACCAGAGCTTTGAACAGGTGGGCAGCGAGAGGGACAGAGATCCAGTCTCTTCTCCAGGAGCACCGACATCTGCCTCTCCACTGGGGGTGGTCAGGACCTTTATAGTTTACCTTGGGCTCAGTGTTTGATGTTGAGCCCTGGCATCTTTGCATAGGTACAGTCTTTTGTTAAGATGATATCCTCGAAGTCAATCTCACACCACCTGATTGGGGGTTTTATGACCTGAGAAACTTATAGCTCCTATGCTATTCATAAATCCTATCATTCCAAACTCTGGGGGCATATAGAAAAAAAGAGGGCAGAGGCAGGGTGGGATTAGGGGTATTGTATCTCTCTTAATTGCTTCCTATGGAGAAGGGTCCTTGAGGGGTGGGGGAAAAGAGGAGTCTTTCAGGAGTGCCCCATATCTGAGTCCATCTGGTTTTTATGTTCAGGACCAAGAGATTCTTCATCAGGCTTTTTTTGGATTTTCTCTCAGTCTCTGAGAAGCTCGAAAAGGCTGACATTTCTTAGTCACAAACAGCTGACAGGAGGAGGTGAGGACCGGTACTCCAGTTATCTGCAGACAACTCTCATCTCCCTTTGCTTCCTATGAAGGGGAAGGGAAGGGGGAAACGTGTGCCCAAGACAACACAGCAGACACACAAAGCTGAATAGCAGTCCCAGACTGCCCTCCCCTGGAAGCAAGCAATCAGACTGGACTAGCCCATCCCAGGAATCAGCTCCTATAATGCACCCCAGGAGAAGTGCCAGATCCCAAATGGGCCTCTAGCCAGAGAAATTGAAGCACGTACACCACGTGGGTACCCCAGGAGCTTGAGAACTCCCCCAAGCTCCAAAGACCTCCACCCGGGCCAGACCAAGATTAATGACTTTAATTGTTGATGAAAAGTTTACTAATAGCTAGCAAAAGGCAGTTTATTTGAGACAGGGTCTCCCTGTAGCAGCTGGCCTGGAACTTGCCATGCAGACCAGGCTGGCTTTGAACTCTCACAGAGGTCCACCTATTTCTGACTCCTGAGTGCTGGAACCAAAAGCATGAGCTACCAAGCCAGTCTCAAAAGGAAGTTTAAAGTAGACTTAAGCTCATGCTTTAGTTAAGACTCTAGGGCAAGATATGCAAGCTAGCAGTGTCTCCCAGGAAGAGATAGCCCAACTCCCACATCTGCACAGGGGCAGATTCCAGCTGCAAGAAATAGGACATAGGAAAAAGCCAGAAAGATGAGGCCAGGCCCACAATTCATCCACAGCTCTGAATGTGACTTAACATAGCAAATCAAAGCTATAAGCATTGGAGTTTAGTTTCCTCAAATGCGCTTTCAGTCCTTCAAAGTTCTCCAGTGCCTTGAGGTCTCCCATGTCACCCTGTGCAATGGCCTCTGGCTGAGCGGCATTCTCCTGGGTTTCTTCCACCCTTCCTGAATGTTTAGATGGGCCAGGTCTTTCTGCTGATGGGTCCTGGTCCATCCCTTGCAGTCCAAGGACTAAGGGTTCTTGCCGGAACCCAATTGGGGTGGGGCTCTGTCTGTGGGAAGACACAAGCAAACCCTCTTCCTATGTTAGCAGTGGATCTGGGCCATAGTACCTCATTATGCCTTGCCAGAGGTCTCCAATGGTTGTGGACTGGGGGTATCATGTCTGGTTTCAAAACTGACAGAAAATTCATAGCAAAGAGTGCTGTGCACACTACATTATGTGTGTGTGGGGGGAGGTATTGACCTCTCCCTTCTGTTTTTGTAATTACTTCTTTAAAGTTTTTTTTTTTTTGCCTCATCAATGTTCAATGTTGTATAAATACAACATTACAGCAAGTATCAGAACCGCCTAGGTGAAACATGAGAGAAGAAGAGTAACCAGAACCAAGTTGAGACCATCGACCAATGCCGTCAGCACTACTGAGGAACTGATGGACTAATTTCAAACAAAAATCAAGACAGTAGGCAAGTGAAAAGTAGAGTTATTGACAATGGAATAAGACTTTGAGATGATTAGGGATCTCAAATATAATATAAATGGATAAGACATACTGAACATATGTTAGGGTGGGTGTAGAAAATCTCACGGAAGGATATTGAACTCAAATTCCTTCTTTCAGAAGAAAACCCTTTATTCTCACAAATTTTAATTATAATAATGGAAGAAAAGACTGAATTGATTAGAATGATATTCAGTAATCTAATATGAGCCTATTTCTGAAGACACTACACAAAGCAAGGAAGGAGAAACCAAGGTGATGTTGATATCAAAGCTTCATCTCTACTCACTAGTTCTTAGAGAGTTTTTTAAAAATATTTTTTTATCGGCCGGGCGTGGTGGCGCACGCCTTTAATCCTAGCACTTGGGAGGCAGAGGCAGGCGGATCTTTGTGAGTTCAAGGCCAGCCTGGTCTACAGAGTGAGTTCCAGGACAGCTGGGGCTACAGGGAGACCCTGTCTCGAAAAGACAAAAAAAAAAAAAAAAAAATTATTTTTTATCAGCCAGGCATGGTGGCGCATGCCTTTAGTCCTAGCACTTGGGAGGCAGAGGCAGGCGGATCTCTGTGAGTTCAAGGCCAGCCTGGTCTACAGAGTGAGCTCCAGGCCAGCTGGGACTAAAAGGTAGACCCTGTCTCAAAAAAAATTTTTTTTATCAATACTTTTTAAATTTTATATTATTCTAAAATATGCATATATACACTCCATGCATAAGTCAAAATTTAAAAATTCTTAAATATAACTGTAAGTTTATTCCTAAACACATTTAGAAATCACATTTTAACAGTAAATTTGCATGCAGGCATAAATCATTGTATTTTACACTCTTTTAGAATATGACTACATTTCTCCATCATATATGGTAAATTACAATGTGTGAGTATAAATGGTAAGACAATTCTAAGAGCCCATTATAGATTCACATTGTAATACCACAGTTGCTTTCAGATACAAGAAATTAATAAGTAAAGTTGCTTCAGTTTGGCGTACCAATTGGGGGATTGTGGTGTTAGCAATCCACAAATGAGGAGCCATTCACCTTTTTTTTTTCAGGGACTGCGTTACTTCACTTAGTAAATTGCTTCAAGTTCCATCCCTTTACCAGCAAAGCTCATGATGTCATCTTTCTTTACTGCTGCATAGAATCCATTGTGTAGATTGTACCACATTTTTGTTATCCAGCTATCAGTTGAGGGGGCATTGTGTGTTGGTTCCAGGTCTTTGCTATTGTATAAGAGAGAGAGTTGCAATAAACACGGATGTGTTGTATCTTGTGGTAGGATGCGTCTTGTGGGTAATATACCCAGGAGTGGTATGGCTTGGGTCAGGTTGTAGGCCCATTTTGAGGTTTTTTTTTTTTTTTTTTTTTTTTTGGTTTTTTCGAGACAGGGTCTCCCTGTAGTCCCAGCTGTCCTGGAACTCACTCTGTAGACCAGGCTGGCCTTGAACTCACAAAGATCCGCCTGCCTCTGCCTCCCAAGTGCTAGGATTAAAGGCGTGCGCCACCACGCCCGGCTCATTTTGAGTTTTTTTAAGGGTTCTTCACACTGCTTTCCACAGTGGTTGTACCAGTTTACATTCCTACCAGCAGTGGATGAGTGTTCCCCTTTTCACACCTCTCCAGCATTTGGTGTCTTTTGTTTTCTTGATCTTGGCTAGTCTTATTGGAGAGATATGATACCTTAGTGTGGTTTTAATTTGCATTTCCTTAATTATTAATGATGTTGAATACTTTTTAAGATGTTTCTCAGCCATCTTTACTTCCTTACTGGTGAAGTCTCTGTTCAGCTCTTTACTCCATCTTTTGAGTAGGTCATTTGTTTTCTTCTTTGCTTTTAAAGTAGTTTATATATTCCGGATGTTAATGCTTTGTCTGATGTATCCGTGGTGAATGTTTCTTCCCACTCTGTGGGTTTTCTCTTCACTTCCTTGATTGTTTCTTTTGCTGTACAAAAGCTTTTGAGTTTGATGAGGTCCCACTTGTCAGCTGTTGTCTTTATTTCCTGTGCAGCTGCTTTTTGATTTAGAAAGTCTTTTCCTACACCTATGTCTTGTAGGTTGCTGCCAACTTTTTCTTCTATTACCTTAGGTTGAGATCTTTGATCCACTTGGAGTTTATTTTTGTATAGGGTGAAAGGTAGGGTTTAATTTTGTTCTTCTACAAATGGTGATCCAGTTTTGCCAATACCATTTGCTTAAGATGCTATCGTTCCTCCGTTGAGTTTTTTTGGCCCCTTTGTCAAATATGAGGTGGCTGAAGTTATATGAGCTCAAGTTTGGGCCTTCAATTTTGTTCCATTGGTCAATGATTCTGTTTTTTTTTTTATTTTATTCATGTTTTATGTGTATGAATGTACTTTCTGCATGTAGGTCTGTGCACCCGTGTCATGCAATGCCGTGGAGGTCAGAAGAGGGTGTTGGTTTCCTCTGGAACTGGAGTCAAAGACGGCTCTCATCTGCCATGTGGGTGCTGGGGATCGAACCCAGGTCCTCTGCAAGAGCAGTCAGTCCTCTTAACTGCTAGGCCATCTCTCCAGCCCCCAATGATTCTGTTTTTTGCCAGTACCAGGCTGTATTTATGACTATAGCCCTGTAATATAGCTTGAAGTCTGGTAATATAGTCCCCTCAGTATTGCAGTTTTCACTCAGAGTTGCTTTAGCTATTTGGGGTCTTTTGTTTTTCCATATGAATTTAAGGATTTTTTTTTTCTAAGTCTGTGAAAAAGCTCGTGGTGATTTTGATTGGGATTGCATTGAATCTGCATATTAATTTGGGTAGAATGGACATTTTTACTATATTAATTTTTCGAATCCATGAGCATGGGAGGTCTTTCCATCTTTTCATGTCATTTTCAATCTCCTTCTTTAGGGTTTTAAAATTTTTGTTGTAGGGGCTGGAGAGATAGCCTAGCAGTTAAGAGCACCGACCACTCTTGCAGAGGACCTGGGTTTGATCCCCAGCACCCACATGGCAGCTGAGAACCATCTGAAACTCCAATTCCAGGAGAACTCCAGCTCCAGGGGAATCCGACACCCTCTTCTGACCTCCGCGGCATTGCACGACACGGGTGCACAGACTTGCATGCAGACAGTACATTTGTACACATACAGAAATAAATAAAATTAAATAAAAAAAAATAAAAATAAAACACTTTAAAAAAAATTTTGTTGTAGAGGTCTTTGGTGTCTTTTGTTAGGTTTATTCCTAGGTATTTTAATTTTTTTGAGGCTACTGTGATTGGGACAGTCTCCTTATATTCCTTCTCCAATTGCTTATTGTTGGTGTAAAGGAAGGTTACCGATTTTTCTAGGTTTATTTTGTATCCCGCCACTTTACTGAAACTTTTGATCATTTATAAGAGTTTTCTGGTGGAGTTTTTGGCATCCCTTAGGTAGATTATCACAGCATCTGCAAAAAGGGATAGTTTTGCTTCCTCTTTTCCAATTAGTACTCCTTTAATTTCGCTTTCTTGCCTTATTGCCCTAGCAAACATTTCAAGCACTATATTGAAGAGGAGTTGCAATAGTCGACAGCCTTGCCCTGTTCCTGCCTTTAAGGGGAATGCTTCCAACTTTTCTCCATTTAGGATGATGTTGGCTGTGGGTTTCTTGTATATGGCTTTGATTACATTGAGAAATGATCCTTCCAGTCCAATTCCAAGACTTTAAGCATGAAGGGATTCTGGATTTTCTCAAAAGCTTTTTCTGCATCAATTGAGATGATTGTGTGGTTTTTGTTTTTAAGTCCATTTATGTGTTTTATGATATTTATTGATTTACATGTGTTGAACCATCCCTGCATCTCTGGTATGAATCCAACCTGGTCATGATGCATGATCTTTTTGATGTGGGTCTGTATGCGATTTGCAAGTATTTTGTTGAGAATTTTTGCATCTGTGTTCATCAATGATATGGGTCTATAATTTCCTTTCTTTTTTATTTCATCCTGTGATTTCTTCAGTTTTTCCACTTCCTTTTGGAGATTTTCATTCTTTTCTTGTAGCTCCTTGATTTGCTGGTCAGTTTCTTTTTTCCTTTCATCCTGAAATCTTTTCAATGTTTCCACTTCCTTCCGGTGTTTGTCATTCTCTCCCTCTAGTTCTTTTTGGAGTTTGTCATTCTCTTCCTCTAGTTCTTTTCGGAGTTTATCGATCTCTCCTTTTAGTTCTTTCCAGAGTTTATCATTCTTTCCTTCTAGTTCCTTCATGAGTTTTTCATTCTCTCCCTTTAGTTCTCTGATTTGTTCTTTATAGTCTTTGAATATGTCTACAATTGTTCTTCTAAGGTCAGTGTCTTGGTTCCCTTCCAGGGACATCTCATTGTTGGGATCTTCTATAGGATTGGTTGAGTTCAGTGGGGATTTATTTTGAGCTTTTCCCATATTGTTGTTTTTCCATTGTGTTTTGGGCATGTGTATTTTTTGTTGTTGTTGTTGTTGTTGTTTTCCCCCCTTTGTTTATTCGTTCGCCTTCTGTTGCTAATCTCAAATGCTAATATGGAGGACTGGTTGGTCACTCAGTTTGCTTCCTGTTGGTTTCTTCCTCAGTTTTGGCTATGCAGCCTCCAATCACTGACACTGCTGGATCCTCCCAACAGCATTAAACTGCAGCACCAGCAGTTTATACTTTCCACCTCAGTATCAGTAACTTGAGTGGGGTGGGGGTGGGATGGGGGGGTGTTTGAATCCTTTGGCCCAGTCCACACCTGAGCAGTTGGGCATGGAGAATGTGCTCCTCTGGCTGGCCTCCTGGCCATGCACACAGATCCTCTCTATGGTCCTAGAGTTGGGTGGCACCTGTGGAGTTGGACCACCCGCTGATGGGTAAGCATGGCACAGACTGACCTGAGGAGTTGGGCCCTGGTATATGCTGGGCTAAGGTCAAGCAGTGGCTTCATGAAATCAACCAGAACTGTGATGGTGTGTGGCAAATAATAGTGGGCGGTAAGAATCATGACCCTGAGTAGAAGTTGGTGGAGACAGAAGATGCTTACAAATTTTTAGGGCAGATAGGAATCCAGCTGTTTGAGACCAGTGCCAAGGAGAATGTCAGTGTGGAAGAGATGTTCAACTGCATCACAGAGCTGGTTCTCTGAGCAAAGAAAGACAACTTGGCCAAACAACAGCAACAACAACAGAATGATGTGAAGCTCACAAAGAACAATAAATGAAAGAAATGATGCTGCTACTGCCCCAGTCCACTGCAGAGACTGCACAGTGAGGCTCCTGGGGTGGGACAATAAATGTGAAGCAAGGTCATGGTGTAGAGGAAAAAGAAAAGAACCAATCTTTAATATCAAGAGTAGCAATGTGTTTGCCCACCCATATGGCTGAGAGCCAAGGTAGTCCAGGTTGGATTGTTCCCATCTTTTTAATTGTAGCATTAATGGCTCTAAGGTCATGGAGCATTTGAAACTTCCCCTGCTGTTTCTTTTGAATCATGAAACAGGAGTGTTCCAGGGACTAATGTAAGGCTCAATATGCGGCCAATTGCTGGGCAACCAGAGTCAAGAGCTCTAAGTGTATAAGTAGGGACAGCTACTGCCCCATCCAGACGGGAACACAAGTCACCCATTCTAGATTAACAGGAGCAAGGGTAGGGGATGGCAGACTAGTGGCCCTTAGAGTTGGCGGTACTGAGAACCTCAGACTTGGACTTGGGAGTCTACTGCTGAATCATAAGAGGCTTTATCCTCTGTAGTTAGGACTCCTCCCAAGGCATCAAAGAAATCCCTGCCTAACAAGTTATGAGGCAGGCCAGGCATAATGGTCCCCTGTCCCCCAACTAGGTCTCACCAAACCATACACCAGGTAGTTGTTTTAGATGCCACATTTCCTCCTACACCCTGGACCAAAGGCCCTTCATTCAGACTCCAATAATTTGGACCCTTCTCCACTCAAAGAATAGTTTTGTCTGCCCCACCTCTAGAAGGCATGTAAAAAGCTTATCTGCTATATAAATCTGCATTTGGGGCTTGTAAGTCTCCTCAGGTGGGATGATCCAAAAGATCCCCGGGTCCCTTTATTTCCATTTGGTTTGAGCTGGAGAGATAAGACTAACAGGGCCCTGGCTCCCCTTCTGGCCTGGCTTCCCCAGGTGGAGTTCAAAGCTTCATCAGTAGGGTTGCCATCCTTTGTGGGGATTCTGCCGAGATTTGTGGCAGGGCCCAATTAATCCTGGGACGACCCATGTGGAAAATATGTGCAGGAAAGCACTCCACATGGACGTATGTTGAGGTTCAAATGCAGAAAGAGAGAGATTTTATTCCAAGATATCTGTTTAAATATCCATCATGACTCAATTCTCAGGGCCAAATCCTAAATCTTTTTGTCACTACAACCCACCCCATGGGTGTGGCCAAGGAGGTACCATTGGCTTAGAATGCAACCCATCTTGACTAAGTTTCCCCACATCTCACCCTTTTAATTTTATTTTTTTAATTTTTCTGAGCGGCAGGGGAGCCCATGGGTGAGGCTAACAACCCAAAGGAACCTGAGTTTTGAATAGCCAGCTGCTCAAGGCCATTTTGAGTGCTAGGCAGTGGGGGGCAGGTCAGACCTGAAACTTTATTTTCACACTAAGGCCAATTAATATCCAAAAATCCCAACCATGAAGTAAGCTGATTGTCAAGCATAAGCAATGAATGTAAGTAACATTCATGTAAAACCAATTAGCAAGTATCTATGTCCAAATTTTGAACAACCCAAGGTTCCCATAATCCAATTGGAGAAGCTTGTATGCACAAGCATGTTGATCAAATAAGAGTCCAGTCTATATTGCTGTAGTCTCATGATTCACCCCAATCTCTCCACAGCCCTTACATTCTACCACGCCTCCTCTTCCGCAACTCATTCCCTAGGCTTTGGGAAAGGGGCACAAGTGGGTGAGAAGCAAAACAGTCTATTTTCTCTGGAGATGTCATTTTGGACTCTAGTCTGTTCAGGTTGTTCCCCTTCATGGGTTGACAGCTTATACAGGGTACCTTTTTAATCCTACTAACAAAGCACAAGCAATTAAATGTACAAGCATTTAAACAGTACTAATTATTATGGCAAGCTATGCTGTGAGCATAGACACAGATGTTTGGATGGTATGCTAATCCACAAACTGTGGTTTCTCTATAAAGGGTGACAAGTTCTTATTGTGGCTTATATTATCTCCTAACCACTAGAGGACATAAGCTTGTGGCATCAGCCATGAATTATTCCTTCCAGGAGAGAGCTAATAGCCAATTAGATTTGGGATATATATAGACACATGGCTGCCACTGTTGCACAGTATCTCCAGGAAGTTGAGGTGTATGTAGCTGATACTGACAGAGGAGTCTTGCTTAACCCAAGGAGACCAATATTTGGCTTTATTGCTTTAGTGGCCTTTGGTAATGCTCTCTGGCATTTCAGAGGCCAACTGTACATTAGCAAGTAATGTCTCAAAACATTTTTTCATGCTTATACCAGGTCTTCGACAACAGGGACTTACCACCTTTCTCCTTGCAGATATCCCATTTTTATAGGCAAAAGCCCTTATAATTTTGGGGGCTTGGATCCCCTAGCCAATATCTCCTTGGCAGAATAATCCATTGCTGATATCAGAGCTCTCCTGTATTAACATATTTTGCTTAATTACACAGCTTATAAAGACTTTACTATTATATTTGGCTCTAAATAGAGAATTATCCTTTCACAGTTCCTATGCCTATCAGTCAATTAAAAAAGGTAGTTATACCCACTTTATAAGAAATTACCACTATAACAGTTGGCTATAGTTTACAGTTAGGGAATGACTTCATTACCAGCATGTTTTTCTTTTTCCTATAAAAGGAAGAGGTAGGAAGGTTTCTCAACATCTGGAAGGTAAACTTCATTAGGGCACATTATAAACAGTTATCCCGGGTCTGGAGAGATGGCCTAGTGGTTAAGAGTGCTGACTACTCTTACGGAGGACCCGGGTTCGATCCCCAGCACCCACATGGTGGCTGAGAATTGTTTGAAACTCCAATTCCAGGAGAACTCCAGTTCCAGGGGAGTCCAACACCCTCTTCTGACATCTGCAGCATTGCACGACATGGGTGCACAGACCTACATGCAACAGTACATTCATACACATACAGAAATAAATAAAAAATTTTAAAAAGTTAAAAAAAAAGTTATCCCAAATAGAATTCAGAGAGATGCGCAGTGTCTGTGACTCAGGCAATCTGAGGTTCCTCTTTCTTTCATGTTCAGATGGGTCAGCCTCTCTGCTGGCATTTCCCAGTCCATCCTGCACAGCTAAAAGTTGTATGTTTTCAGGCATTTAGGTTAGTGTTTTTACCTGTGGGAACACACAAATCTCCCATTGTTAGTTTCAAGACCTCAAAATTGAAAATTTGTCAAAAGGCTTGGAATACAGAAGGAATATTATACCACCTCCCTCTTTTTGTTTTTAAATTTTTTATGTTTTGACCTATAGATGCCTAAATTGTATTACACATACCCATAAACAGGAGCCAAGGTGTAAGTTTTCATTAAATTCACCCAAATTGTTTATCATTGACTGTATGCTACTTATTTGGGAAGTGAACTTAAGCTTAATTTCTTTAAATTGTCCTACAAATAAAGGAAAAATGTTACAAGGTGATACTGTATAACACAGAAAAATATATAGAGACCATTTGTGTACGTTAACCCCAAAGTTATTGTTGGAAATTCAATACAGATTATAAATAAAACAATTAACATTTTATATTTTCAATTAGTTCAAATGTATTACCATTTTCACCAAAACCTTCAACCAAATTTAACTAATCTAAACATTTTACTAAGTCTTAAAATATCCTATAGTATGTAGACAAAGCTTGGACAAAGTTGAATACCTGCCAAATAAATTTTACCCAATATACACTTTGTTCTTTAAAACTATATGACTAGGCGGGCGTGGTGGCGCACGCCTTTAAATCCGAGGCATCTTGGGAGGGCAGAGGCAGGCGGATCTTTGTGAGTTCAGGCCAGGCCTGGTCTAAAGAGGTGAGTTCCACGGACAGCTGGGGGCTATAGGGAGACCCTGTATGCGAAAAGACCAAAAAAAAAAAAAAAAAAAAAAAAAAAAAAAAAAAAAAAAACTATAATGACTAGACTATAACTTCAAGAAATCAAGTCCATTAACTATAATGTTTAATTTTATATGTCTGTAAATCTCTACTGAAGATCCTGTATAAATATATGTATTTTAAGTATACCATTTAAACTCAAACCTTACAAGTGGATTTTAATAACTATCTTGCCCCAGCTCTTGACTTCGCCAGGCCTGGTGTTGATAACCAGCTTTAAAGATTTTTCATAGTCTAAGCTCTTAATAAAATTTTCTTTTACAGTTTTTTTTTTAATTTTATTATTGTTTGTATGTGTATGAAGAGTACTGTCTGCATGTAGGTTTGTGCACCCGGCCGTGCGCATCCGCGAGAGTCAGCAAGAGTCTCACTTCCCCTGGACTGGCAGTTCTCCTGGATTGGAGTTACAGACGGTTCTTAGCCGCCATGTGGGTGCTAGGATTCAAACCCGGGTCCTGCTGCAAGAGGCATCGTGCTCTTAAACCGCTAGGCTATCTCGCTAGCCCCGCTGTGTACGTTTCTTAGGTCCAGTCAGTTAACTAAAGCCCTGGCTAGCTTGAGCCCCATTGAGAAGTTGTTTAGCCATAATTACATCTGAGTTTGCATTTGATTTTATCTTGTTTTTTGTTCTCTGATTTGTGTTGTTTGTTTATGCGGGAGCTTCTAGGAAGCTTCCATTTGTCAGACAGGTGCAGCGCAGCCGGCTAGGGAAGGTGAGGGACACAGTGCCGCTTTGTAGACAGTGTGGGGAACATGGCCTTAATTGCATAGAGGTCAGTTGGTCACTCCTGTGACCCGAACGGAGAGGTAACTTCCACTTGGGGTTCTAGTCCTGGGAACAAGACACGGTTTCCACTCTGGTCTTGAGTTTCTACCTCTACCCGCCCAAGTCCAGGACAGGAATTTCACAACCAGCTCCCGAGGTTGGTTGGTCTGCAAAAGGGAGCCTCGTTTTCCAAACCAACTGGTCACCAAAATGAAAGCGCCAAACAAGCTCCCACTGGTCCATCTGAACAAAATGCAGGTTTTGACTTAGCGCAGTAGGCTGCAAAAAAAAAAAAAAAATGGCGGCCACAAATTCCGCAATGATGTTAATTGGAATTCAATTTTTTTATTTAAAAAATTTTTAAATTTCTATACCTTTTATTTTTTATTCCCAAATACCCGAAAACTTATTAACACTTTAATACAATGAAAACCTGGTTGCATCTTTGTTTTTGTTTTAAGATGTTGAAAGAGCATAACCAGTAGGTGGCAGTGTAGATCCATTATTTTAAAAAATTTTAATAGATAATCCATAACCTTTGTTGAAATTGAGTTGTTTTGACTGTTTAATATGAATTTGTGTCTTGAGAAGGAAGGGCCATGTTCCAACTCAGAGGCAATTTTTTTACTGGTATCATGGCTGTTAACATTAAAATATACTTAGAACACAAGTACACGCATCCATACACACATGTGTGTGCACATACATACACACATACATACATACATAATAAAGAAAGGTTTGTTAGGTTGACCTGTAAGAGAGGAAAGCCATATTGTTTGATGTTCAATGACAAACATGAAATTTTTTATAATTTGTTATAGGGTTATTTTACATAATTAGAATAAATGTCCTAGTAATGCATGAAAAAGCTGAGATACATATGCCACCTCTTAGGCCCATTTCCAACCATTTGCCTTTAATGAACTATCTCTAAAGTTTACTCCTATTCTTTCCCTATCCTGTCTCTTCTGGTTGACTGCCTTAAGCTGACCCTCTGCTAAGCCTAACTGTCCCTATGCTATTTACAAATCTAAAGACTGAGGATTCCCAAAAGTAGACAGGCCAAAGTTGTTTGTAGTCTTGGAATGATCCATCTTGTCTTATTATTAAGGACTTTGGAAGAATAATAATTATCCATAAACACAACAATAATCACAACAGTTATAACCATTATTATTTATTATTAATTATTCTTAACCATTATCAGTCACAACAACCAATAATTATGAGTAATAATTGTCAATAATAATCAACAATGAACAATTTATCATTAGACTAAATTTTTACCAATTATTAATTATATTTAATAACAATAACTACAACCATTAATAACAATTACTACTAATAATTAACAACAGTCTATCATTAAACTGAATAATATGCATACTATAAACCCAATTAAAAATTGTTAACACTAAGGGGTATAAAACAAAAATTTTTTATGAATTGAATCTATTTTGTTTATAGTCAGCTAAATAGATTTAAACCTGTAGGATTATAATGAACTAAAAGCGGGAACTCGCATTCACTCACACATGTACACAGCTTGAAGATGGGCTTAAAGAAACATAAAACAGTTTTATTCAAAAAATTTCTCATTTAAATTGAACCAAAATATCAATTCATGCTGTTAAAGATTTTACCAATGTTCCTTAAAATTTCTCATTTAAATTGAACCAAAATATCAATTCATGTTGTTAAAGATTTTACCAATGTTCCTTAAAAAAGACAATTTATCGGAGCACGTTTGTTTTGTTAGAACTTCAAGGCCTGTAAATTTTTCAAGAAATTCATCTATCTTGTTTCCAAAGTGCTGAAATCAAAAGAATGTTACCTAAAATCAAAATTTAAAGGGCATGATTTAGATATCATGTGCTCAGTGCAGCAGCTGGTGTGCATGCACAGCAGGCAGGCTTATGGCACCAGGCCAGAGCTCAGACTATGTGTGATCAAGAATTCTGTGAGGAGAGATTTTTAAGGTGAAGCACATTTTAAAAGAGCAAGATAAAATTAAATCAACCAATTAATTTTAACCGTGCACATATATTTACTCAAAGGATATCTAGAGTACCCAGGGGTTAAGTAAAAATATTACACTTTAAGTTAAACATGCTGAGATGGACTTGAATTACTGTTAGCTAAATCCCAAACTTGGATCTACAAATAGCTGGCAGGTTTTAGGTAAGAAGAGTTAGATTTAGAGAAAACCCACAAGAAGACAAGAGAGCAACACACTTTTATCCAAAAACAAATTTTGTATACAAAATCTAAGAGAAAATGGCCAAGGCTTGAAATTATCTGGAAGAGGCTGCTCTTGGAGGAGGGTGGTTCTGTGAAAGGCCTTAATTTGCAACAGAAAGAAGTGTGCTCAGGTTGAGGAGAGCTACCAGGAGAAAATTTACATATGAACAAGTTAATATTGGAACCTAACTTGAGGAGCTGGTTCCTCACAGCAGGAGTCTTTTTTTTAGGGGGGGGTGGAATTTAAAACCAGAAAGTTTTTCAGACCTGTAGAATTATGAAAAATGGTTTTAAGGCCAAGCATAACTGCTAAGGCTTAATATTAAATTCAGCCTTGAGGTCACTGGCTTTTATAGCCTGCAGGGGTGACCATGCCAGGAGGCACATGCCTGGAAGGCATTGAGTGCTCCCTCTGAGCCAAATCAGAGCCAGGCTGCTCTCCTCCACATGTACAAAGCCACATGCCCTCAGACCACTGTCCCATCCACTGAAACCAGCAGGAAAGACGGCTCCACCACAACAGATAGATATCAGGAGAGAGATAAGAAAAAGACAAGATTTAGGGGTATGCATACCTAAGTTGTCAAGGTTTCCTTCTGCCCCGCGTTCAGATGCCAATTGTGGGGATGCCACTGAGATTTGTGGCAGGGCCCAATTAATCCTGGGATGACCCATGTGGAAAATATGTACAGGAAAGCACTCCATGTGGATGTATGTTGAGGTTCAAATGCAGAGAGAGAGATTTTATTCCAAGATGTCTGCTTAAATATCCATCATGACTCAATTCTCAGGGCCAAATCCTAAATCTTTTCATCACTACACCCCACCCCATGGGTGTGGCCAAGGAGCTACCATTGGCTTAGAATGCAACCCATCTTAACTAAGTTTTCCCACAATCCTTGGTGTATTTGAAGTAACAATCTCAGGTCCAATGGAATCCCTTTTAGCATTCGGGACAGGGGATAGAGTGTCACTTAGTCACCTTGGGTGGGAGTGGGGTAGCAGCCATAGAGGGGCAGGATGTTCACAGGTGACCTGTATGACTACAGCCTCAGCAGCTGACGCCACCCTCCATCAGGCTTAAGAAGGAGGCAAATGCCTGTGCCAAAGCCACCATATAAGAAGCCCTCAGCAGACATTTTGTGTAGCCATTATCCAGTCCTTAAGTGGTTTAGAGAGAAGTGGTAAGATGGCTGTTTTATAATCAGCATTAGTGCCCTCAAATGCCTGTTCTTTAATTAAGGTCTCATGGGCTTCCCCATGGGAAACCTTCCCCTCTACTGCCTCAGTAACCCAGGCAAGGAACTGAGTAAAGTCCTTCTTTGGCTGTTGCCACAGTTGGGAAAAGGAAGCAGACCCCTCTGAAAATGGTAGTTGTTGCCAAGCCTGCATCATGCAAGAGTGCACCTTATCAAAAATTTGAGGAGGACTGTGAGCTTGATCTACTGATCACTCCTGACCCAACCTTCCCCCTAGAGCTGATGCTTAGAAATTTGTGCTCCACCTGTTGTTCATATTGATCATTAAAAAAAAAAAAAGACACACCAGAGTCAGCACAGGAAGGGGTGTTGTCTCTTCCATTTTTTATTTGGGCCTGCAATATCTCAGGGATATTAGTCTCTTTCTGGCCCAAACATTGTAGGATAAGAGTTCTATTGGAGAGGAAAAGGTTAGCAGCGGAGAGCCAGGGGGCACATTGGAGGACAATGTCTGAAAGTTGCTCAGCCTGAAGAAGAGGCTCCCTAGAAGAGGCAGATTGCCCATCGTGGAGATTCACTTGCCAGGACTCACCAGATTGGTTCAGGTGTCCCCATTCGAGTGTCACTTGTAGAGGCATCAATCCTGTGATTGAACAGGCTGAAGAAGATATGGAGTGGGGTTACTCCAGTAACATTCCAGGGACCACGTCAGAGGGTGCAAATCCATTTCAGTCAGCCTTGCCATCATATGACTGCACCTCCCACTGATCAATCCTAGACCTCCATACCATCACGGGTCATCCCAGCCCTTGGGGTGTACCCAGAAAGGGGTGTGCAGACAAACAAGTTGACTCATGGCAGCAAGCAAGTGCTAGCATCAGGTGACAAGGTGTCCCCTGTACTATAGCATTGTCTACCGTGCTAGGCAGATTGTGCTTGCACATTCTCAATATACGCCTGAATCCAGGAGTGCTGTCCCACATTCCATACATGCATACAATGTCTTTTGATCAAGTCCATTCCCTCCCCTCCAGACCCTCTCCTCTCCATTCCACCACTGTTTCCTCCCCACTTCATGTGTTCTTTTTTTCAATCCACTGATTCCACTCAGTGCTGCCAGTACATGTGTATGCATGTAGGGCCGTCTACTGGAGCATGAGTAGCCTCTCAGGGGTTGAAACCTTGAAAGAGACTGAGTAACCATTCTCCCGGCAGTCATTAATTCCCAATACCCGAAGCTAGATAAGGGGCTTCATGACTACCTCCCCACTCCATTTTGGGAATTTGGCTGGGTTGGTCCTGTGAAGGTCTTGAGTATTTTTTCACAGTTGCTGAGTTCATTATTAGCAACTGCCCTGTTGTGGCCTGAAAACACACTGTTTTGTTGTAATAATCTACCACTTCTGGCTCTTACAAGCTTTCTGCACCATCTTCCCTGATTATCCATTACCCTTGGTAGAGAAGGTGTAATATAGCTATTCCATTTAGGGCTGAGCACTCTGTAGTCTCTTCTCTGCACTTTGGCCATTATGGGTCTCTGTGTTAATCATCATCTATTGGTAAAAGAACCTTCTCTGATGAGGTCTGAGAGATGCACTAAGTCTGGGAATGGTGATAAGTCATTCATTAGGAGTTGGTTTAACACTGATTTCCATAGTAGTTGCATCAGTTTGCACTCTCAACAACAGTCAATAAGCATTTCCTTTTCCCTACATCTGTGCCAGGATTTGTTTGTTTTTTGTTATTGTTGCCTTTTTCTATTTAAAAAAGTTTGAGAATATCATACATAGGTACTGTATTTACAACACATCCACCACCGGTCTCTCTCCTCCAACTATTTTCACATCTCATTCAAAATTTATTATTTATTTATTATTTATTTAATGTGTATGAGTATTTTTGTCTGCATCATGTATGCAGGCAATGCCTGTGGAGGCCAGGAAAGGGCATCAGGTGCCCTGGAACTGGAGCTATCTCTCCAGGTTCTCTCTCTCTCTCAACTAAAATTTTTTAAGAATATATTTTTATTTAATTTTTGTTTTTCATAAATAAATTTTCAACCAGTTTTTATTTCCTTTATATTCACTTCTCAAGTGGCACCTTCCCACAGCATCCCCCTCTCCCCCCGAGTGCATACATTGTGTTGTGTTGGGGTCTATTGTCTCAAATTACTCTCCCCGGCCATTCCTCAATATTCATCCTCTGAGCTCTAGTCGACCTATCTGGGGTCCCTCCCTTAAAGAAGGCCAGTTCTTCTTAACCCAACTGTAATCAGCTGCCAATATTTCTTCAGCTAAAATTTGGTTCTGCTACCCATTTCCACAGTTACATGCTGGGTTATTTACTGGTTGAGCTTGCATGGGTCTTGTGCATACTGGCACCAATGTTTCAGGTTCATATGAACAGGGTCCCAGGAGTTTTTAGGATTCATTTCAATTTGGTTTTGCACCACCTCCCTGGCTCTTACAAGCTTTCCAGCCCCTCTTGTATAATGTTCCCTGACCTCTGGGTGGGTGAAGCTGAATATAGGCAACCTGTCCATGGATATATATACTCCTAATCTGTATGGTTCAGCCATTCATGCCCTTTAGAATTCCCAGTCAGCTGTTGCATGGGGTAGCTTCCTTAATGAGAGTTAAGAGGTTAATGTTGTCTTGGCTCATTCTTCTATGTTGCATGGGCTTTATGTGTAGAAGTTTCATTGTAGATGTGTTGCTTAGGCATGAACAATTCACAGACCAAGTCTGTGTTTGTTGAGTTGTGGGACTCTACCATTCTTCTTCTGGTGCAAAAGCAGCTTCTTTTTTTTTCCAGTGGTGTTTGGGATATTTGTCTGTAAATATCAGGATACCTATTTTCCAGTTAGTAAGATGTTACCTTAACCTAGGGAATGCATCAACTTGGAGATTTCTCTAAGATCTATTACTTCTCTAGTTGTGTGCATCTGACTCTGTTTACAGTACCACGCATGAGTTTCCTCCCATCGAGTGGGCTTTAAGTCCAATTAGTTAGGCATTGATTGCCCCCAAGATAAAAGTGCCACTACTACACAGATGTTGTATGCTGTGCTGGTCATTGACATAGATATTTCAAAAAGTATTGGACCACTGAGTGACATTCTCATTTATTAGCTTACACAGTGCTCTCCAAAGCTATGAGAGCTGATCTTCAGGATAGGTGGCTTCTAGGTCAGATCCAGCTCCATGGCTCCAAATCCTGTCTCTTAAGTATGTCCTGTCTTCAGCAACAAGGACTTACTTTCAGGTTCTGGGAGGCAATCAATGGCTGTAGCAATAGCTTGTATAATTTTGGGAGTCTCTTGGACCTACCCTGGTCAATGACTGAAAGGAAGGTTTCTCCTGTCTGGTACTGTTTCTTGTTATGTAGCCTTCATCTTTGCACATGGACTCATGTAAAGATATTCTATGTGTAATTTTCAATAGATTTAGGCTAATCTGATTCTCTTAGGTTTTTTAACCCAGCAAGGCATTATCCTCTCTCCCTTTACCTGTTAGCACTCCCTCAATGTCTTCTCCATTGAAAGTATCCCCATTTCTCCCTGGATAATACCAGTCTCTATGGTCCCACTTCTCTTGGGCTCCTTCTTTCCCTTTATCCTCACATTTCCCTCTAGAACCCTTCCTCTCCCCCTCCCATTTAGATACTCTGATTTCATCCATTCCTCCCTTAGTAACACTGTCACCTGCTACCCTTCTGTCTCAGGTTCCTTCTTTCCCTTTCCCTTCCTGGTTCCTTTTCATTTACCTGGTTTCTGCACTTACATTAGGGAATATACTTTCATAAAGGATTTGGTGCTTTCATAAAGGATTTTTGTCCCCAAACGAGGGGCAACATACATTGTTTTTCTCTTTGTTACTTCACATAGCATAACAACTTCTCATTTCATCCATTTACCTGCAAATTTCATAATGTTTTGCTATGTGAAGTAACAAGAAAGACAACTTCTCATTCCATCCATTTACCTGCAAATTTCATGATGTCGTCTTTTTTTTATGTATTTGTGTGTGTGTGTGTGTGTGTGTGTGTGTGTGTGTGTATGAATGTACTGTCTGCATGTAGGTTTGTGCACCCATGTCGTGCAATGCCGTGGAGGTCAGAAGAGGATCTCAGATTTCCCCGGAACTGGAGTTCTCCTGGAATTGGAGTTACAGATGGTTCTTAGCTGCCATGTGGGTGCTGGGGATCGAACCCGGGTCCTCTGCAAGAGCAGTCAGTGCTCTTAACCACTAGGCTATCTCTCCAGCCCCAATGTCATCTTTCTTTACTACTGTGTAGAACTTCACTGTGCCACATTTTCACCATCCACTCATCAGTTGAGGGACAATTAGGTTGCTTTTATCTCTTTGCTATGTTTACCATATAACAGCAAGAAACATGGATGTGCAAGTATCTCTGCAATAGGATGAATCCTTTGGGTATACACCCAGAAGTGATATAACCCATGGGTCAAATGGTAGATTCATTTCTAGTTGGGGTTTTTTTTTTTTTTTTGGTGTTTTTGAGACAGGGTCTCCTTACAGCCCCAGCTGCCTTGGAATTCACTTTGTAGACCAGGCTGGCCTTGAACTCACAGAAAACCTCTGCCAGGATTAAAGGTGTGTGCCACCACACCTGGCCATTTCTGGTTTTCTAAAGAGTTCTCAATACTGCTTTCCATATGGGTTACACAAGCTTGTAATCCCACCAGAAGTGAAAGAATGTTCCCTGGGGTTCTGCCCGGACATTTCCGTGGTGAGCCATGTAGAAAGCACATGCAGGAAAGCACATCACACAGACACATGGTAAGGTATGAATCCAAATACAGAATGTGGCTTTATTCAATTGAACGGATCATTATATAGGTAATGTGATGCCACCTCCCAGAGTCCAATCCCAGACCTTTGCACCATCACATCCCAATCTGTGGGCTTAGCCAGGGAGGTTCTATGACTCTCACTTGTGTCTCTGGTTGGGGGGGCGCTGGCTGGAATGCTAGCCCATGCATACCTAAGCTCAGATTAGATATGCCTACATCCTCCCTCTTTTTTGTAGTAGCTTCCACAACCTCAGATAGTATTATAGAAATACTGGTCAGCTCTCTTTGTATGGCCCAAATGGCTATGATTTCTCTGTAAAAATACTTAATATAAAGAAAATCAACCAGTAAATACAAGCAACATTCACACAAACGCAGTTAGCAAAGATCTGTGTCCAATTTGACAAAGATAGGGAATTTGGCTGTACCCCAAAGTCTCAAATCTGGCTGGAAGGGCCTGCACATACAATTATGCTGACAAGATGAAATCCAGTTTGCATTTGTTATTTCCCAAATCACCCCATCTCCTCAGCCTGTACATTCTAAAGTGCCACCTCTTCCACAAGTGGTCCCTAGGCCATGGGGAAAGAGGCAAGAGTGGGTGAGAAACAAAACAGTCCATTTCTCTTTGAAGTGACACACTGGACTCTTCAGTTGTGTCCAAGATTTGCTTTCCTACTGGTTGGCAGCACATCCAGGGGTCCCTTTCTTAATTCTACTAATATCACACAAGTAGCAAGAAGTACAGGCACTTAAACAAGCATTAATTATCATGACAAATCATGTTATGGGCACAGGGATGAATGGTTAGATGGTATCTTAATTTAAGAACTGTGGCTTTTGTGCAAAGAGATGACAACAAATTTTTTAAGTCATGTTTTAAAATTTTAAGTTGAACTTTAGAGTACACATAGCATCAAAGTAACATAAATGAAACTTGTGATACAAAAAAAAGCATTAAAATACAGTGATACTTTAACATGGAAATTCCATTTTTTCTCCAACTTGTATTGTTTCAATATATATATGTATACACATACAAAAATATATACATATATAAATACATACATACATACATACATACATACACAGATCACCTGAGTTGGAGGATTTCCTTTCTTCTTTCTTTCTTTTTCTTTCTTTCCAAAAGATGTCATGTTTTCCCCAGGGAAGTGCTTGAAGGTTCTTCCTTGGCAACCCAAACAACCATCAATCTTGCCCCCATACTCCACACTGGGGTCCCTCCCCACCATGGTCACTCAAATGAGCTCTAGCAAGCATGTGTCCTGTCTTGATCTACCTGCACTGGCCTCCATGACACAGCCCAAGTAGTCCAACAACGGCAGTCTACACTCTGAAGAGGCTGAAATCCCAGCAGCCACTCAGTCCACAAGCTGGATATCTCAGTAGTTCCCATCTGGCATTGAAGGTTTGGAGGATCCTCAAGTTTTATATCTGAGGTACAAATTCTCAGACTTTACTGATTATTGATTATTTATTTCTGGTTATACTTTCCTTTTGGATGCTTAAGGCCACACAGTTAGCCCAGATTAACCAAAGTATTTGTTTTCTCAAGGTCAGTTGAGGATCTGGTCCTCAAGGGTCACTCAGGGATTTTTTTGGGGGGGAGCCCCTAGCTCCTTTTGGCTTTTCAACCACTGGCTCCATCCACTCAAAGACAGTTAGGTCTTCCAAGACTAGGCTTCCCTTTTTGAAGCATGAGCAGACTTTCCTCTTTATAGGCTGGACACTAGCTGAAGTCCCATTAGTGGATCTCCAAGACCTCCCTGCACAGGAAGACTGGTGACTCACATTTGCAGGACATTTCAAGAGATGCCCCCATGCATAGTCCCCTGAGACTTAGTTGACCTCTGAGGGCAAGGAACAAAGTTATCCCTTAGGTCCCTATGCCAAATTGATATGTGTATTAAGTATGGTCATTAAACACCCAGAAAGGCTAAGTTACACCAGCCTGATATATCACACCTATACTAAAATTGTATCTTCTGAAAACAAACTGTGTGTTATTTCATATCATATTTCTTGATTCAACTTTTTCCTTTTTTAAATATTAAAAAAATTATTTGTTTATTTTTTAAGGGATTCTACAATATAAGAGCACAGTTGTTTTCAGATCACATTAACATTGCTCAGTTTGCCATACAATTAGGTAATTGGTACTAGCATCCACAGATGAGGGATACCATTCCTCTTTGTTTTTCTGGGACTGTGTTATTTCACTCAGTATGATATCTTCTAGCTCCATCCATTTACCTGCAAAGTTCATGATGTCATCTTTCTTTACTGCTGCATAGAACTCCATTGTGTAGATGTACCACATTTTCTCTATCCACTCATCAATTGAGGGGCACTTGGGTTGGTTCCAGCTCCTTGCTATTGTGAAGAGAGCTGCAATAAACATGGCTGTGCATATATCATTGCGGTAAGATGAGTCTTGTGGGTACATACCCAGGAGTGGTATGGCTGGGTCAGGTGGCAAGTTCATTCCAAGTCTTCCAAGGGTTCTCCACACTGCTTTCCATAGGGCTGTACAAGTTTACATTCCCACCAGCAATGGATGAGTGTTCCCCTTTCCACACAACCTCTCCAGCACTTGGTATCATTTGTTTTCTTGATCCTACCCAGTCTTATTGGAGTGAGATAATATCTTAAAGTGGTTTTAATTTGCATTTCCTTAATTATTAGTGATGTGGTGAAGTCTTGCTTTGCTTGCCTCCTTCAGATGCCTTTGTTGTTTGTTTCTTTGTTTGTTTAGTTTGTTTTTCTCCTTGCTTATGGAGTGTTGACTTGTCTAAATTTTAGGTTTTCTATTGAAAGTCTAACTCATTCTTCCCTTTCTGTTCTGAAGGTTCTCCAAAGAATCCACTTGGACACTCCCTCAGCAATTCCAGGTGGTGGGGGAGTATGCCTACTCTGTGCTTCAGGTGGTCCTGGAAAATCCCCGATCTAATCCTCCGCCCCCACAGCCACACAAGATGATTGAATCAAACCAATAAGAGAATTATCCAATGGGCCAGATAGAATTATCCAACAATCCACCTGGCTGAAGCACCTAGCTCCTACCTGTGCTTCAGGTGGTCCTGGGAAGTCCCCTATCTAAGTTCTGTGCACTCAAGTCCTCACCTTTTTCAATTTTAACTTTATGTTACCCTAAAATATGTATACATGCCCACCATCATATACCAAAAATCCATAGTCTGAAAATAAATGGTTGGTTAGTTCTAGAACCTGTCTAGGGATTCATAATATAAGAGCATGGTTGTGTTCAGATCGTGAGGAATATACCATTAATGTTGCTCAATTTGCCTTACAACTAGGTAATTGGTGCTAGCATCCACAGGTGAGGGATACCACTCATCTTTTTTTCTGGGACTGTGTTATTTCACTTAACATAATATCTTCTAGTTCCATCCACTTACCTGCAAATTTCATATCATCTTTCTGTACCCGCTGCCTAGTACTCCATTGTGTAGATGTACCACATTTTCTCTATACACTCCTCAGTTGAGAGGCACTTGGGTTGGTTCCAGCTCTTCACTATTGTGAAGAGAGCTGCAATAAACATGGCTGTACATGTATCTTGTGGTAGGATGAGTCTTGTAGGTATATACCCAGAAGTGGTATTGCTGGGTCAGGTGGTAGGGTCATTTTGAGTCTTTTAAGGGTTCTCTACACTGCTTTCCATAATGGTTGTATGAGTTTGCATTCCTGCCAGCAGTGGATGAATGTTCCCCTTTCCCCACAACCTCTCCAGCATTTGGTATCATTTGTTTTCTTGATCCTAGCCAGCATTATTGGAGTGAGATGATATCTTAAAGTGGTTCTGATTTGCATTTCCTTAATTATTCACGATGTTGAATACCTTTTAAGATGTTTCTCTGCCATTTCTATTTCCTCACTTGTGAAGTCTCTGTTCAGCTCTTTACTCCATCTTTTGAGTGAGTCTTTTGTTTTCTTTCTTCTTTGTTTTTTGAGTTTATATATTCTGAAAGTTAGTGCTCTGTCAGATGATTCAGCAGTGAAGGTTTCCTCCCACTCTGTGGGTTTTCTCTTCACTTCTCTGTTTCTTTTTGTGTACAGAAGGTTTTGAGTTTTATAAGGTCCCACTTGTTAATTGTCAACCTTGTTTCCTGTGCAGCTGCTGTCTGATTTAGAAAGTCTTGGGGCTGGAGAGATGGCTTGGCAGTTGAGAGCGCCGACTGCTCTTGCAGAGGACCTGGGTTCGATCCCCAGCATCCACATGGTGGCTGAGAACCATCTGTAATTACAATTCCAGGAGAACTCCAGTTCCAGGGGATTCTGTGACCCTCTTCTGACCTCCGCGGCATTGCACGACATGGGTGCACAGACCTACATGCAAAACAGTACATTCATACACATAAATAAAATAAAATTTAAAAAAAAGAAAGTCTTTTCCTACCCCTATGTTTTGTGGTCTGCCACCAACTTTTTCTTCTATCACCTTCAGAGTTTTGGGTTTCATGTTGAGGTCTTTCATCCATTTGGATTTGATTTTTGTACAGGGTGAGAGGTATGGGTTTAATTTTATTCTTCTACAATTGGTGATCCAGTTTTGCCAACACCATTTCTGAAGATTCTGTCTTTCCTCCATTGAGTCTTTTTGGCCTGTAGTCAAATATGAGGTGGCTGAAATTGTATGTGCTCAAGTTTGGATCTTCAGTTTTGTTCCATTGGTCTATGGGTCTGGTTTTGTGCCAGCATCAGGCTGTTTTTATGACTATAGCCCTGTAGTATAGTTTCAAGTCTGGTATAGAGATCCCCCCTGTATTGCTTTTTTCACTCAGGGTTGTTTTGGCTATTTGGGGTCTTTTGTTTGTCCATACGAATTTAAGAATTTTTTCCAAGCATGTGAAGAAACTCTTGGGGATTTTAATTGGGATTGCATTAAATCTATATATTAATTTGGGTAGAATGGACATTTTTACTATATTAATTTTCCCAATCCATGAGCATGGGAGGTCTTTCCATCTTCTGATGTCATTTTCAATCTCCTTCTTCAGGGGTTTATAATTTTTGTTGTAGAGATCTTTGGTGTCTTTGGTTAAGTTTGTTCCTATTTTATTGTATTTTATTGTTTTTGAGGCTATCGTATGTGGGAAGGTCTCTTTGTATTCTTTCTTTTGTTGCTCGTTGTTGGTGTAAAGAAAGGCTACTGATTTTTCTAGTTTAATTTTGTATCCCAACACTTTACTGAAACTCCTAATCATTTCTATGAGTTTTCTGGTGGAGTTTTTAGCATCCCTTAGGTAAACTATCATATTGTCTGAAAAAATGGATAGCTTGATTTCCTCTTTTCCAATTAGTACTCCTTTAATTTCCTTTTCTTGCCTTATTGCCCTCGAAAGTATTTCAAGCACTATATAGAAGAGGAGTCGTGATAGTGGACAGCCTTGCTGGTTCCTGCCTTTAAGGGAAATGCTTCTAAAGTTTCTCCATTTAGGATGATGTTGGCTGTGGGTTTCTTGCATATAGCTTTGATTATGTTGAGGAATGATCCCTCCAGTCTAATTCCCTCTAGGTCTTTAAGAATGAAGGCCTAGCACTCAGGAGGCAGAGGCCAGCCTGGTCTACAGAGCAAGTTTCAGGACAGCTGGGGCTACAGGGAGTCCCTGTCTCAAAAAGACTAAAAAAAAAAAAAATAGAATGATGGGATGCTGGATTTTGTCAAAGGGTTCTTTTGCATAAATTGAGATGATCAGGTGGTTTTTGTCTTTCAATCCATTTATGTTTTATGTTATTTATTGATTTACATATGTTGAATCATCCCTGTATCTCTGGTATGAATCCAACTTGGTCATGATGAATCATCTTTTTGTTGTGGGTCTGTATGCAGTGTGCAAGTATTTTGTTGAGAATTTTTGCATCTATGTTCATTAATGAGATGGGTCTATAGTTTTATTTTTTGGTTGTATCTTTGCCTGATTTTGGTATTAGAGTGATGCTGGCTTCACAGCAGGAATTTGGGAGATTTCCCTCTGTATCCTTCTGAACAGTTTGATTAGTAATGATTGTAAGTCCTCTTTATTTTTTTAATATTTTGTTCTTGTTTTTAATTTTTATTTATTATTTTTATATGCATGAGTGTACTGTCTACATGTAGGTTGGTGCACCTGTGTCATGCAATGCTGCGGAGGTCAGAAGAGGGCATTGGATTCCCCTGGAACTGGAGTTAAAGACGGTTCTTAGCTGCCATGTGGGTGCTGGGAATCAAACCTGGGTCCTCTGCAAGAGCAATTGGCACTCTTAACCACTGAGCCATCTCTCCAGCCCTGTAAGTCCTCTTTAAATGTTCTATAGAATTCTGCTGTGAAACCATATGGGCCTATGCTTTTTCTAGTTGGGAGGCTTCTTATTACATATTCAATTTTCTCAAATATTATGGGTCTATTTAAGCTGTCCATCTCTTATTGGTTAAGCTTTGTTGATTTCCAGGATTTCAGATATTCACCCATTTCTCTTAGGTTTTCAAATTTAGTAGAGTATAGGTTTTTAAAGTATTCCTGTGTGATCGTCTGGATCTTTTCATTGTCTGTGTGGTGTTTCCCTTTTCATCTCGAATTTTATTGATGTGGAGCTGTTCTTTCCTTCTTTTGGTTACCTGGGCTAGATGTTTGTCTATCTTGTTTATCCTTTCAAAGAGTCAAATTTTGGATTCATTGCTTCTTTTTATTGTTTTCTTTGTTCCTTTAAAAAAAATTTTTTTTCACAAGAAGCAACACTTGAATTTCATGTCAGGTCACAAACAAAAGGAATCAAATCCACGCAGGTCACAAACAAAAGGAATCAAATCCACATGCCAAAAGCACAAAGAAAAATCAACAACATGGGAAAGGCAAATAAGAAATCCCCACCAAACTTATCAGTCCCACAGAGGACTCTCACAAGGAGATCTATCCAGAGGTAACCCAGGACACAGATCTCTCTCTATCTATCTATCTATCTATCTATCTATCTATCTATCTATCTATCTATCTATATCTATCTATCTATCTATCTATCTATATATATATATATATTCATTCTATTGATCCTGTTTTTTTCTCTCTCTCTGATCTGTCCTGGAGGCGGGTCCTATGCTCTCTGATCCATCCTGGAGAAGTGTTTCTATTTCATTGATTTCTACTCTAATTTTTGTTCTTTCTTTCTGTCTGTTGGGTTTAGGGTTCATTTGTTCTTGTCTCTCAAGTGTTTCCCGCTGTAGTGTTAGATTATTTATTTCTGCTATTTCAGTTTTTTTAATGTAGGCACCCAGGGCTATAAAGTTCCCTCTTAGGACTGCTTTTAAATTATCCCATAGGTTTTCTTGTGTTGTATTGTCTTTTTTGTTAAGTTCCAGGAATGCTTTTATTTCCTTATTTCTTCCTTGACCCATTCATTATTCAGTACTGTGTTGCTTAGTCTCTGTGTGTTCTTGTAGATAGTAGGGCTTATTCTGGTGTTGATATTGAGCTTTACTGCACTGTGGACTGATAGAATGCATGAAATTATTTCAATTCTTTTGTATTTGTTGAGGTTTTTTCTGTGTCCCAGTATGTGGTTGATTTTGGAGAATGTTCTGTGGGTGCTGAGTAGAAACTATATTCTCTGGTGTTGGGCAGAAGAGTCAGTAGATGTCTGTGAGGTCCATTTGGTATATTGTATTGTTTGGTTTCGATGTCTCTCTATTTATTATTGTCCAGTTTACCTATCCAACATGCTCAGTGGGGAACTAAAGTTCCCCACTATTAGTGTGCTGGGATTAATCTGTGCCTTTAGGTCCTGAAGAATTGTTTATAAAGTTTGGTGCACTGGAGTTTGGTGCATATATATTTATAATTTGAAATCTTCATGGTTAATTTTTTTGGTTAATTTTTCCTTTGATAGGGATGCAATGGCCCTTTTTGTCTTTTCTGATTAGTTTTACTTTGAAGTCTATTTTGTCTGATATTAGAATAGCAACTCCTGCTTGCTTTTTGGTACCATTTGCTTGTAATATTTTTTTCCATCCTTTCACTTTAAGTTGATACCTGTCTTTGAAGGTGAGATGGGTTTCTTGAAGACAGCATATCGATGGACTCTGTTTCCTAATCCATTCTTCCAGTCTATGTCTTTTGATTGGGTTGTTTAGACTATTAATATTTAAGGTTATTATTGGGAGATGTGTGTTACTTCCTTTCCCCTTATTTTCTGTTTTCCTTCTTGGTCTAGGTTAGTATTTCTGTAGTTAGGCTTTTATTAATTTGTCTCTCTAGATGCTTGGGAATAGTTGTTCCTTTCCTCTGTCCTTTGAATTGCTTTGAGTATTTTCTGAATTGTTGGTTATCCAGACATGTATTCTTTCATCTTGTTTATGTCATGAAAGGTTTTTCTTTCTCCAACTATAATCGAGATTTTTGCTGGGTATAGTAATCTGGGTTGGCATCTATAGTTATTTAGTACTGGGAATACTTTGATCCATGTTCTTCTTGTTGAACCTCCTTGTTTATGGGGGGTTTGCTGGTCTTGGTCTCAGGCTTTCACTCTTGGTTATATATTGGAATGTCTAGCTCACTCTTCCTTTTCTGTTCTGAAGGTTCTCCAAAAACTGGGTAGGTAATAACCAGGTCAGTACACCACTGAGCACTGTGCTCACTATGGTTCCTGCTGGCCAGCTCCTCTAGGTTGGTTGTGAGGCCTAGTGTTCTGGGACTGGATTTGTCAGTTTCATTGTTTCTTCTCCTGCCTTGCACCCTGGAATCACTATGGTGTTTCCACTGGGACACTTGCTCCACAGCTCAAGTGAGTGAGAGTTGGGGGGTAGGGAGGGCATTGCTCCCATGGCCCTCCTGCCAGTGCCCTGTGCTCTGGCCGCTGGCTGGGTAGCTCTGCCCATGCTGCTGCACACGCCTGGTGAGCAATCAGCCTTGCCGAGGCACCAGACTTCTAGCCATGCAGGGACATGCGTGCCTTCCACCCACCTTGTGCCTCTATTTTCTACTTCATTCATTTGTTACTGGAAGTTTTTCCCATCCTTTCCAGATGGCTTATTGAGTGTTCCATTTCCTTTTTCATTTCAGCCAGAGTTTTCTTCAAGCTTTCTATCTCTTTTGTGAATTCAATCTGATGTTTCTAATTACCGTATTTTAGTTTATCCCTATCTTCTTTCAGTTCTTTGATTTGTTTTCATGTTCTTTAAATTCCTTGAATTCTTTGATCATGTATATGATAGTTCTTTTAAATTCTGTATCATGGGTTACACCTAGGGGTCCTCACTGTAGGATTGGTAGTATTTAGTGGAGACATATTATTTGGGGTTTTCGTGTTATTATTTTTTCATTGTCATTTTGGCATGTGGATTTCTTTTGTTGTTTGTGATTCTGATATGAAACTCAAGTGTTTCTTTTTTGAATTGAAGGCTGACTTTGCTTGGATTCTTCAGATGCATTTATTGTCTTCTAATTAGGCATAAAACACTGGTTAGTCTACGTTTCAGGTTCTCCCTTCTGATTTAGTATTGGAGGGGCCAACTAGTTCTCACCCATTTAGTAAGGAGCTCCTCCAGAGGCAGAATACATGTATCAATCAGGCAGGCTTGAACCCATGTGGCCCTGCACTGCATGGAGTCTGTTAGCTCTCAGCACAGGCTGGAGATGCCAGCATCTGGGTTTAAGGGGCTTCGGGTGTTCCTGTGCTAAGGCATTGGAAGTTTGGAATGGCATAATGGAGGGAGGTCGTCTCACCACCAAACAGAGGTCAACTTCAGGTGCTCACTGGTAGTGTGGAATCCACAGGACTGCCACACCATGTGGAGTCTGCCTCCAACTCTGCAAGGCTGACTGCATGTGACATGCTTCTGCACTCAGATGTAACTTGATCCTGCTGTGACAAGGCTCCTCCCTAGGAAACTGGCTCCTTTCCCAGATGTCAGCTGGCCATGGAAATGTTCATTCAGTAGCCAAATCTGAGCAGCTAACTGCCCCTCTCAAATTCTTAGCTGGGGGGGAGGGTTGGCGGTTGGCCTCCCCTTTATGGCCACATGTCACTACCTTCACCAGTCATGGAGTTGGTGACCCCAGGACTGGAATTTCAGACTAGTGCCTGATTGACTGTCTCTAGTCTACCCACTAGCACACAACACTCAGGCCTGAAGGCTTGCACATGGATCCTGTCAGATGGCAAAGGTAATGAAGAATACACTTTATTGTATGCAGTAAATCACTTATATAGGCAGAATAATGTCATCTTTCAGCAGCCAATCCCACACCCCCTGCATCATGCCCCCTGTATACATGACCTGCTGTAGCTCTGCCCTGCATCATGCACTGTATCATGAACTGTGTCATGAGCTGCTGCTCTCTCCCCCTTTGAGGGAGGGTCAGGTACTGGCATGAAGGTGGGTAATTAAGATAATGCCTGCGACCACCTGACCTGCATTCACCTACAACTGCAAACTTCTGAATCTGAGTCCAAGGGTAGAGAAGCCTAGCCTAGAGCCATGGGAGGGGCTTCAGGTGTTCCTGAGCTGGAGGTAGGGAGCTTGGAAAGGTGCAATTAGGGCCACTCACCACCAAGCGGAAGTCAACCTCAGGCCTCACTGGTAAAGCGAAACCCACAGGACCACCACACCACATGGAGTCTACCCACAAGCTCTCCAGGGCTGACTCCAGAGTTTTCAATATAAGGTCTCATATATTTCTTCATTACTGAACAATTATGTCATTTTATTATTATACGTAAGTACTGGAGATTGAACCCAGTGCCTCATGCATACTTAGCAAGTGCTCTTACCACCAAGCCATTTTTTTTGTCTTATCAAAAATGTTCATGCTTAATACTGTGGCAAATGTCACTTCTTTTCTGTTTCACTATATTCTACAACTTCCATTAGATGTAGTTCTTTCTTTTCTTTTCTTTTTTTTTTTTTCTGTTTTTGAGACAGGGTCTCCCTGTAGTCCCAGCTGTCCTGGAACTTGCTCTGTAGACCAGGCTAGCCTTGAACTCACAAAGATCCGCCTGCCTCTTGGGAGTGCTGGGATTAAAGGTGTTCACAACCACACTCGGCTTCATTAGATGTAATTCTGATCTTCTCATTGTGTCTTCCCTTATTATCAACTTTTTATAGCTTCCTCTATTATCCATAGCTAGAAGCTTGTTAGTACTGCCTTCTGGGACGTGAACCCATCTCTTCAGATGTATCCAGTATGCTGGGGGTTATTACTGTTAGTACCTTAATGACGTTATTCTTCACTTCTAAGATTTTCAGTTTGTTCTTGTTCAAATCTCCTTGTTCTTGTTTTATAGATGTTACTTCTTCCTGATGCCTTTGATCAAGTAACATATTATTTTGAAGTTCTCACATTGATCTCTATATCCACAAGTGATAATGTTTCCATTCCTTGAATTATGCAACTACCTTTATAGTGATGGGATTACTACGTACTTCACTTTTTGGAGAGTAGGATACTGAGGAATCAACTTGGA
This sequence comes from Rhizomys pruinosus, assembly GCA_009823505.1. NCBI lineage: Eukaryota > Metazoa > Chordata > Mammalia > Rodentia > Spalacidae > Rhizomys > Rhizomys pruinosus. The sequence goes on along the minus strand of VZQC01009601.1, from coordinate 1,855,275 downwards.
GACTTGTACAGGACAAGTCCAATATTTTTAAAAGAGTTACTCTTGCTCAAAAGTTCTTCATACATACCCTTTCATTTCATACGATAAATATTTTCTTCATCTCTGGCCCATAAGGGTTTTGTAAATCTAAACTAGATCAATTGGATCTTTTACCTAATATTTATTTAAGTTTGAGTTTGGGCTTTGCTTGAATATTGTATTGGGTGCTTTTTCTTCTGTTTAAAGGCAGTGTTCTCAAAAGCTAAAATTCCACATCCAAAATATTTCTGTAAATATATGTATTCCATTTAAGGATACACTTTCCTCCTTTTTGTTCAACTTGAGGATAAATTACAAAAGTTTTTTTTTTTAATTTTATTTATTTCTGTATGTGTATGAATGTACTGTCTGCATGCAAGTTTGTGCACCCGTGTCGTGCAATGCCGCGGAGGTCAGAAGAGGGTGTCAGATTCCCCTGGAACTGGAGTTCTCCTGGAATTGGAGTTTCAGATGGTTCTCGGCCGCCATGTGGGTGCTGGGGATCGAACCCGGGTACTCTGTAAGAGTGGTCGGTGCTCTTAACCGCTAGGCCATCGCTCCAGCCCCTACAAAAGTTTTTTTAAATTAGAGGAGGAAAAATAAACCCCGGCATGCCTTGGCTTTCTACAAATCTCTTCTCTGTGTGATATTTTATGTCAAAGGATGAGGGTTCAGGAGAAGTGTGCTTCCACTGTACAAGGCCCTTTACGTACTTCTTCTCCAGGTCCTCTAGCTCCATGAATTGTTTTCTTGAAAAAAAATCATATTTAGAAAGTATCAGCATAAATCTTTTAAATTTTATTTTACTTTTTATTTTATGTGTAGGAGTGTATTGCCCGCATGCCTATAAGTGCACTTGTGTTGTACAGTGCCTATGGAGGTCAGAAGTAGGCATTGGATTCTCTGCAACTGGAGTTAAGAGATGGTTGTTAGCTGCCATGTGGGTGCTGGAATTTGAGCCCAGGTCCTTTGCAAGAGCTGCCAAGTGCTCTTGACAACTGAGCTATCTCTCCAGCCTGGATAAATCTTTTTTTTTTTTAATTTTTTAATTTATTTTTGTATGTGTATGAATGTAATGTATGCATGTAGGTCTGTGCACCCGTGTCATGCAATGCCGTGGAGGTCAGAAGAGGGTGTCGGATTCCCCTGGAACTGGAGTTCTCCTGGAATTGGAGTTATAGACGGTTCTTAGCCGCCATATGGGTGCTGGGGATCGAACCTGGGTCCTCTGCAAGAGCAGTCGGTGCTCTTAACTGCTAGGCTATCTCTCCAGCCCCTGCCTGGATAAATCTTTAATGAACATGAGTCTTATTCCTTCTGCTGTTTCTGAAGCAAAAGGGAACCCATGTTTCTCCTCTAACATACTTCCCTAAGTGGAAAAGTGGGATGGTCTGGTTGCTTGGGCTCAGGTGGACCCTATATGACCACACAGGAAAAGGAGGCTCTTTCAATGTGTACACTGGTGTGAGTCCAAATGGAGAGGCCTGTAGGATATTGAGAATAGAGATGATAAAAGAGGCCTAATGAATAGCTGAGATGAGGAAGAGTATTGACCAGACACACATCTTGATTATTAGTACTGTTTCTACCAAGATATTAAGTTCCAAGCATAAAAAGACAGTGGTATAAATAGAATTTGGCTATTTAAAAAATCATGTTTTGCGACCTTTCAGATTTGAGTATCATAAGCAGTTACAAGCTTTTCAAAGTCAATGAGACAAAGAAAGCAAAGCCAGGATTGTTGCCTATCCCCCTAATTGATTGACAATTCTCCCTCCCCCTTCCATTCACTCTTTTCCTGACTTAAATATATATTGTGAGGTAGAGACACAAAACAAAATGTATCAAACCAGGGGACCAATCATCTAAAGAGACACATGTAAGGACCTTGAGGAGGGGATGGGCACAGCAGATAAGCAGAGGGCTGTCCACTTCTCCTCGGTGCTCTCCCATCCTCCCTGTCTGGTGACATTTGAACAATTTACCTATGTCCTGAAGACAGCCCTTGCCTAACCAGCCATCCATCTAGCCTAGATTTTGAGAGTCTGCTTGGTGGATAGCCTTCACGTAGAAGACTGTGCCAGGGATTTTTCCTTGGGTTCATCCTTTCCCAGTGGGACAGACACTGGTGCTTCCTGCTGATCAAAAGTCTTCACCTAGGACCAGGTTGCCAGGTTCCAGAGGTTGGCAAGCTCTCCAAAGGCTTGGCATAGGAAGAAGCAGTGAGAGAAGAAAGGATACTTGTCCAGAGAAGGCCCTATAGCTGATTCTGATTACTAAGGCCATTATATCACAGGTAGATATTAATAGGATGGTTTTGTTCATACCCACTGCGAGACATTTCTGCTTCTCTCTACTGCAGAGGGTAGAATTTTGCAGGCAGAAATGACTGTTGGACACAATTTTCCACAAAAAAGATACAAAGAGGAATATTCTGGGGGAAATTTTGCTTCCTGGTTTAGAAAGGACATAATGGGTTATAGCTGTGGATCGGAGACAGAGCACATGCGTAGCATGCATGAATGCGTTCGGTTCGATTCCCAGAACCTCACAAAACAAATGACAAACGAGCTACAAAATAAAAACACAGAGACTTCTTGCTGCACAGAATATAGTTCTAGCCCCTGGAGGTGCAGGAAATGTCTTTTTGTGAATGACAAAAACTATAGAATCTCTGGGACGGCAGAGTTTGGGTCTAGAGAGACATCTGGAAGTATTGTTCTATTGAATATGCATTTCATTTCTGTGCTATTCTTTGCCAAACATATTAACTCACACAGTTCTATAGGAATTAGACAGAGGAAGAAGAGGTTATAAAGCTTGGTGGTGAGGAGTATATGCCCTACAATATTCTCAGCACGCCGGAAGCCATGATAGGAAGATAATAACTAACTCCATGTAACAGAAAACAGGTAGTTATGGGAGCTTTAGATTCATATCTGATTGGCTCATTGTCTAAAGGAGAATTTAAGTGGGCTTTCAGGAGTAAAGAATGGGAAATAAATTGTTAAACAGCAAAAAGTTTCACAAAATTCCTGGAGATCTCTCTAAGAGCTGCAACATTGCTTCATATGTGCTTATTGACAAGACATGTCCCTAAGATTTCGCTCTAAAATCTCAAGAAAATAGGCCGGGCATTGGGGCACAAGCCTTTAATTCTAGCACTTGGGAGGGAAAGGCAGGTGGATCTTTGTGAGTTCAAGGCCTGCCTGGTCTACATAATGAGCTCTAGGCCAGCTTGGATTAAAGAGAGACCCTGTCTCAAAAAAACAAAAAAAATCTCAAGAAAAAAAGTCAAGGGGACAGAAGGGAGACCCCAACAGAATCTGGGCCACATCCGAGACCATCTGAAATGAGATGAATGGTTGGAAGTATGGACAATAGGAAGAAAGAATAAACCAGCCCCTACCGATGATCAAGTCATAAATATTCCAGACTCCCCAACACAGAGGCCTTCTCTGGTCAAGTTTTGAGAAGTTCTCATGACTTCCAGCACTTTTCCTAGTTTTATAGACTATCCACTTTAGTGAACCACCTAGACCATAGCTGCAGTTGCTTGCACTCTGATAGGACTGGCAGTTTGGAGACCCACAAAAGGTTCTGTAAAGATGACACACAAAGTTCCTTCAAACAAACAAGTTCCTTGCTGCTCCCCAGGCCAAATATGCTCAGAGCCATTGCCCATCTCTTTACCAAATGTCCCTTTGGAGTATTTATCAGTGCTTTTATTATGAGAATACTGCTTCAAGGGATTGACTATGCAAATGGTCTTTTCTTAAATCTACTTATCAAAAACATAGTTCAGAGGGTAGAATTTTTAAATTTTTATTTATTTTTTATGTGTATGAATGTACTGTCTGCATGTAGGTTTGTGCACCCGTGTCATGCAATGTCATGGAGGTCAGAAGAGGGTGTTGGATTCCCCTGGAACTGGAGTTAAAGACAGTTCTCAGCCGCCATGTGGGCACTGGGGATCGAACCCGGGTCCAGAGGGTACACTTTTTAATTTTTTTTTAATCTGACAGAATCTCACATATTTTAGGCAATTGCTCTACCATGGAGCTGTACATCCAGCCTGTTTAACTGACTGGGTAGTTGCATGGAATGATAGTACAGTGTTACTATGCTTTCTTGTTTCTTTTGCTGTGGTGGAAGGCCAACTCAGGATCTTGTGCGTGCTAGGCAACCACTCTATTACTGGGCTACACCTCAGCTCTTCTTCTGTAATAGTATAAAGAATATGAATACCTGATATGTAAGACAGTTCCTTTTCATTAAAATAGAACACCATATATTTTACATAATTTTCATGTTCCTTGTGTGGTCTTTGGTATTCTATGGGTTCCTCTCTAGTAAAATATCAAAAGTGAATTCTCCTTCTGTTGTTTGTTTACTTGTTGAAAGTCCTGATATATAACAATAAGGAAATTTTTTTAAATTTTTATTTATTTCTGTATGTGTATGAACGTACTGTCTACATGTAGGTTTGTGCACCCGTGTCATGCAGTGCCGCAGAGGTCAGAAGAGGGTCTCAGATTCTCTTGGAACTGGAGTTCTCCTGGAATTGGAGTTACAGACGGTTCTCAGCCACCATGTGGGTGCTGGGGATTGAACCTGGATCATCTGCAAGAGCAGTCGGTGCTCTTAACCGCTAGGCTATCTCTCCAGCCCTAGGAAATATTTATAGAACAAAAATCTTTTAAAAAATCCCCACAACTGGGGCTGGAGAGATGGCCTAGCGGTTAGGAGTGCCGACGCTCTTGCAGAGGACCCGGGTTCGATCCCCAGCACCCACATGGCGGCCGAGAGCCGTCTGAAACTCCAATTCCAGGAGAACTCCAGTTCCAGGGGAATCCGAGACCCTCTTCTGACCTCTGCGGCATTGCACAACACAGGTGCACAGACTTGCATGCAGACAGTACATTCATACACATACAGAAATAAATAAAATTAATAAAAAAAAAATCCCCACAACTTTAAATGGCAATAGGGCCAAGGTGCTTGCTTACAAAACTTACAAACTTGCTCGCAAGTTTGAGGTGCAAAAAACAGTGATTGGAGTTTCACATGCCGGATCTGGCATATTTCATAGAATTCAAGTGCTCTGTCAATATAACCTGCAGTTCAGGGATGAATGTGACTCTACCCTGGATTTTAAAAATTTTTACTCTTTTGCAGCACTGGAGATTGAACCTGAGGCTTTCAACAGTTCTTTAAACTGTTCTGCTTTAAACTGTTCTGCTGTGAACTAATTAATTTTTTCTCTCTCTCCCTCTCTCTCTCCTCTTTTTATTTTAGGGTAGGTCTGGCTAAATTTCATTAGTTCCAATGATCCTCCTGTTTTAGCTTCTGGAGTAGCTGGGATAATATGTACATACTATTCTCAGGATAGAATGTTAAAAATTCTTTTATTTCATTGTCGCTGAATGCAGCAAGAACATCAGCCATTGTGGTGGTTTGAATGAGAGTTTCCCCCCATAGGCTTTAAGTATTCAGACATTTGTCTCCAAGTTGGTGGCACTGTTCTTGGAGGTCTTAGAAGGTGTGGCCATGCTGGAGGAAGTACGTCATTGGGGGCGGGCTTAGTGAGCTTAACAAGCCTTGTGGTCTCCAGCCTCTTGCTCTCTCTGCTTCCTGTGCTCATTGCGAGATGTGACCCCCGGCCACCATGCTTCCCACCACAATGGACTCTGATTCCCTGGAACCGTCAATTGTAAGCTCAAATAAACTCTTCTTTGATAAGTTCCCTTGCTCATCTTTCTGCTCTGGAAATCCACCCAATTTCTTGTTAAGATTTGTTACCAGTTACATCTTCTCCCAGGTGACTCCATCTGTTCAGGTTACCTGGATCTGTGGAGAAGTAGCTCATAGTCTTCTCTTCCAAGATTGGCTTCCCTGGGACTACAGGAGCTAGGATGAATATTTTGGGGCTCTGAGTCTTCTTAGTAGGTTCCAGTGGAGAAGGGGTGGAGTCGTGCACCGGGGGAGGGATGCTGCACTTGGCCAGTCTCTGCTGGGACCTGGCTAACTGCTCCAAAGGGGAGACGGAGCCCAAGAGCAGGCTGTAGTGCAGTCGTTCTGCCATGTTCTTTGGTTTCTGTTTTTGAACCCCAGGCTGTACAGTAGCAGGTAAGGAACTGTCTTGTTTCTCAACAGTGTGGCCAGTGAATGCATCATTCAGGTCTGTTATAAGTCGTTACTGTGCTTCTTCAAATGAAATGCTGCAGATTTTTAAGAGGTTTGATTTCTTCCTTTCCTTATTAAAGTTCTTAGTGGAGTCATACAAGTCTGACAGCTGTGGGGAGAAAGGAAAGTGGAAGTCATGAGATAAATGAAGCAGACAGAAACATTCATCTTTGAAAAGTTTCATCGTCTCACTAAACCGAGGCAGTAGTGCAATGTGGCGGAGAGGAGGGAAGGTGGAGCACAGGTTCAACTCAAACGACAGGTTATTTAGACACATCACTTAAGTTCTTTACTACAGAAACTTATTCCTGTTTAGATTTGGACTAGAGGACTGTCTAGATCTTTCCAACCCTACAGTTCTGGGTGGTCATTCAGAAAGGCAGCTGGGGTGGGCTGCAACTTCACTTTTCTTTTTTTTTTTTTTTTTGGGTTTTTTTGTCTTTTTGAGACAGGGGTCCCTGGTAGCTCCAGCTGCCGAACTTGCTATGTAGACCAGGGCGGCCTTGAACGTACACAAAGATCCACCAGGCCTCTGCCTCCCAAGTGCTAGATTAAAGGCATGCACCACCACGCTGGCTGCAACTTCAATTGTTTTAAGGATGAAAGAAAGGAAGACAAATCATGTGTCAGAGCTTCATCCTGGTGTCCAAAGAGTTCAGAATATTCCAGAATTCATGGCAAAGGAGACAGTAATCAGAATATTTTTCCCAAGCAAATCATAAATGATTCCTCAAGGTACACTCCCCAACCTGAAGTCCTATGTAGAAGGAATGTAGTTCTGCTTTCTAGAGTACCGTGCCCCAGATCACACCACTCTTGAAAGGCTTCTTTGTGCTCCCCACCTGGAAAGCCCAGCAATCTCAGGCCACAGTCTCAGGTTAGAGCCAGCTTTTGCATCATTTCCTTGAGGTTGTCACACAGTGGTGTAGTGCTTCTCTATCTTGTGTAAGGCCTCAGAGTTGATCCCCAGGACAGACAGAAGAAAAATGCAAAATGAGACCAGCACAACCCTCAGCAGCTGGATGAACAGTACTGTGTCGTTTCCCTTTAATCTTTGTCATTCTGTTGCAAGAACAAATACCAGGGAACTGAAGTTAGCAAGTGTCTCTTTAGGGCTGGCCATTGTCACCTGGAAAACAACTTACCTGCATGCTGCTCCCTTCTTGGAAGCGCTGGATTTTGTGGTGGCAAAAAAGTAAAGTCGCTGAAACAAAATTTTGGTGCTCCCTATAATTCCCAGGTAGTCTGTGAGAGGCATATTTTATTGTTTATTTTAATATTTTTTAATTATTTATTTATTTTCTCTATGTTCATGACGATGTAACTGTCTGAATGCAATCTGTGCACCCGTGTTGCGTCATGCAGCGGCAGGTCAGCAGAGGGTTCGGATTCCCTAACTGGAGTTCTCCTTGGAATGGGTTTTCAGACAGTTCTCAGCGCATGGGGTACTGGGATGGCGCCCGGGTCCTCTGCAAGAGAGTTTGGCACTCTTAAGCGCTAGCGGCCATTCCCAAGACACCAACATATAGTATGTGTGTTCTTTATAGCTCTTTTATGTTCAGTTTGCTTGCATGAGAACACAGAAAGGGTCAGAGTACATATCAAATTTTTGGTGAGGGCAACCAGGTATGTCCTGAGTGTCTTTAGTTGGATCGCTGTGTTCTAAGAGGAGGAACGACTTGGCTTGGCGATTTTTACTTCTCAAGCTACCTGACAAACAGCAGATAAAACGAGATTGATCAAATTCAAAGTTAATAAATAAAATAAGGGGCTGAGAAGAGATGGCTCAGTATTAAGAGCACTGGGCTTGCTCTTTAACTGTTTTTCGAGTTTTTTTTCCTAGCACACCACATGGCAACTAAGGAACTCATGTAACTCCGAGTCCAGCGGGTTTCCAATCTGACTATGATCTTCTGACCTCTGCGCAGGCATCTGTACCTTACAGGGTACACTTACATGACGAGCAGACAATGACACCACACACACACACACACACACCACACGCAAAAATAAAAATAAATAAAAATAGTTAAAATTTAAAGTAAAAAACGATAGAAAACAGCCAGGTGGTGATGGTGAACCTTTAATCAAGCCGAGCACTGTGGTTTGAGGAAATGGCTATTCGAGCAAGGCACGAGCACCTGGTCTACAATAAATTCCGAGTGCCAGCTGGGGCTACAGGGAAACACCATCTCAAAATAAAATAAATACTTAAAAAATAAATACAAAGGGAAATGTAGATATCATTTTGTCCAAAATCTTCTTGAATTTTTATGGAGTGGTGTTTTATTTTGTTTTCTCCTTATTGTTGGTGGCTATATCAAATTAATCCTGTTTTCAACCAAACTTCTTTGTATCAGACCCAATATTTTCTTATGCAAAAATCTATGCTCAGGTTTAATACTAGTTCAAAGAATACTATATTGACTGCTTCGGTTCCTTGTTTAATCTTTTAATCAATCTTTAATTCAATGAAGAAAAAACATCAGTTTGTGTTTTTTGTTTACTTGTCTCTTACCCAGTGAAAATTATCATCTAGGACGAAGGTAAAAATATAATGATAACAATAACAAAACCATGATGAACATTTGTTTTTTCTTTTTTTTTTTTTTTGTTAAGGTAGTATGCGTGTTTTGCCTGATGTGTTGTTAAGTGTATACTTGATGCCAGAATGTGCAGAAATGCTGTGGAGCCCAGGAAGAGGGCATCAGATCCCTGGACTGGAGTTACAGATGGGTTGTTAGCCACCATGTGGTTGGTCGGTGAGACTGAACCCCAGCTCTCTGCAAGAGGAGCCAGTACTCGTAGAGCCATCTCCCAGCCCCACAATGAAATTTTAAAGAAAAAAAACTTTCTAGATATAATGTAATAACAACTCTAGAATCTTCACAAGTCCTCTCATTAATAAAGGACAGTTTTGGGGCAAGTGGAGAGATAGCTCAACGTGGTAGAGAGCACCTGTTGCTAATAAAAAATTAAGCAAAAAGGATCACTTTCCCAGCACCCACATGGATGGCTAACAGTCATGATAACTCTAGTTTCCAGATCCAAAGCTCTCTTCTTGACCTCCACAGGCAATGAACTATTTTCTCCTTCTTATATATATATATATTATATTATACTTATATATATATTATCAAATCTGAGACCTGTGTCCCCCCACCTATCCCCCAAAGCCCACCAGAGCTCATGCAATCTGCCAAACATGCTTTTCATCTCTTCTCTGTCGCTTTCTCAGTATTCTCCATGGTTGGAACGTTGACATGTTTTAGCAGACAGTTCACCTGTTTCAGTCATAAGTTTCTTATGCAGTCCTTTTCTGTTGTGTTGTTGTTGTGTTTCCCAATATGCATCACTCCTCAATACTTGGACAAAGCTCAAGGGCCATGCACAAGACAATACTTACAACTAGGTTAATTGGCATCTAGCATCCACAGATGAGGATACCAATTCAGTCATTTTTGTTTTTCTGGGACGATGTTATTCACTCAGCATGAATGTCCGTTCTGCTCCAGCCATTTTCCATTTTCCGCAAAGGCTCATGATGTCTCTCTCTTTACTGCTGCGAGAAGAACTCATTGTGATAGATGCCACAATTTTCTCTATCACTCATCGTGTTGAGAGTGGCATTGGGTTCAGGTTCCAACTCCTCTGCTTATTGGAAGAGACTGAAATAACATGGCCGTGATGTATCGTCTGGTGGGGTTGAGTCTTTGAGGGTACATGCTAGCTGAGTGGTATGGCGGGTCGCGGGTGGCAATTTCATTCCAAGGGTCTTCCAAGGGTTCTCCACACATGCTTTTCCATAGTGGCTGTACGATGTTTACATTCCCACCAGCAGTGGAATGAGTGTTCCCTTTCCCCACACCTCTCCACACTTTGGATCATCTTGTTTTCTTATCCTAGCCAATCACTTATAGAGTGAGGTAAAAAAAGATGAATAAAAGTGGTTTTGATTTGCATTTCATCTAATGATTAGTTGATGTTGAACACGTCTTAAGGTGTTTCTCAGCCTCCTTACATTCCTTCACTTGTTGAAGGTCTCTGTTCAGCTCTTTGCCTCCTCTATTGATGGGTCATTTGTTTTCTTCTTCTTGTTTTTTGCAAGGTTATTATATTCTGGAAATTCAAATGCTCTTGCCCAGACGTTTCTGCTGTGAAAGGTTTTCTCACTCTGTGGGAATTTCTCTCACTTTCCTTGTTTCCTGACTTGTAGTAAGCAGAAGCTTTTGAGTTTAATGAGAGGTCCCATTCTGTCCAATGTCCACCTAATTCTACGCAGCTGCTCGTTTTGCATTCGAGGAAGTCTTTTCCACACCTATGTCTTGTAGTCTGTTGCCCACTTTTTCTTCTATCGCCTTCAGAGTTGGGGTTTCACGTTGAGGTCTTTGATCCATCTTGGAGTTGACTTTTGTACAAAGTTGCTTTGGGCGAGAGGTAGGGGTTTAATTTCATTCTTCTACAAGTGGTATCCAGTTTTGCCAGAACCACTTGTGAAGATGCTGGTCTCTTTCTCCATGTGTTCTTCTTGGCCCCCTTGTCAAATATGAGGTGCTGAAATTGTATTGCTCAGGTTTGTAATCTTCAGTTTTGTTTGCCATTGTTCAAGTGAGGTTCTGTTTTTGTGCCAGTAACCAGGCTGTTTTTATTGACTTAGCCCATTAGTATAGTTGAAGTCTGGTATTAGAGATCATCCCCCCTGTGTAGTGCTTTTTCGCTCAGGGTTGTTTTGGGCTATTTGGGGTGCTTTTTGGTTTTTCCAAATGAATTTAAGGACTTTTTTTCCAAGGCTGTGAAGAAAACTCTGGGGAATTTAGATTGGCATAGGGCATTGCATTAATCTATACTAAGAGTTTCGGACCTAGAATGGACAGTTTTTTATACAATGTTAATTTTCCAACATCCCTGAGCATGGGAGGTTTTTCCCATCTTCTGATGTCTTCTTCAAGGTTCTTTAAGGGTTTTAAAATTTTTGTAAATAGCTGGGTGTTTTTGGTTAGGTTTTGTTCCTAGGGTATTTTTAATTGTTTTTGAGGCTATTGCGAAGTGGGAAGTTTCTCCTTGAATTCTCTTCTCCAGTTGCTTGTTGTTGGTGTTTAAAGAAAGGCCAATTGATTTTCTAGGTTTATTTTTAAATCCTGCCACTTTGCTGAAGCTGTTAATCGGTTCTAGGAGTTTTTCTGGTAGGAATTTTTGCATCCCTTAGATATAACAATACATGATCATCAGCAAAAGAGGGATAGGCTTGATTCCTCTATTTCCAATTAGTACTCCTAATTTTCTTTTGCTCTAGTTGCTCAGATGTCAGAGTAGTATATTAAGAGGTAGTGAACTAGGGGGCATGCCTCCGAGTTCCTACTTTAAAGGGAAATGTTTCTGTCACTCCCCTTTAGCGATGATATTGGCGGGGTATCCTGTATTACCTGGTCTTGATGACATTAAGAATGAATCCCCCAATCCCAATCTCCCTAAGATTAGCATTAAGGAGATGGCTTGGTTTTGTCAAAGGCTTTCAGCACATTCCGTAGATGATTGTAGTTGTCTCATTCTCCACTTATGTGGTTGAGTGGTATTGATTTTCAATGTCAAACCATCTTGCTCCCTGATCATGTCATATGATGATCGCATCTGGTTATGTATTTATCATGTGCCAGCCTGTTAAATTGGCAATCTGTGGTTATTAGGAGATGGGTTCTATAATTCCCTTTTTAGTGCATCTTTGCCGGTTTTGGTAATAGTTAGTGATGCTTGGCTTCCCATAGAAGGATTTGGGAGAATTCCTCCTGATTGTACCATTCCCTAAACAATTTCAGTAATAATGAGTTTGTAGGTCTTTTTTAAATGTTTTATAGAAATGCTGCCATGAAACCATCTGGGGCCTGGGCTTTTTTAGTTGGGATCTTTTTTGTTTTGTTTAATTTTTTTTTTTTTTTTGTAATTTTATTTGGTCTGTTTAGGAGAGAGTCTTCATCTCTTTGTTGCTCTTCTTAGGGTAGCTTTGGTGATTCCCATGATTCAGGTATCAATTTTATTATTCTTGCCATTCTTCCTATGTTCTTCTAGGTTTTTTCAAACTTCCGTTAGCAGATATAGGCTTTTAACGGTATCCTTATGATTGTCTTGAATCTTTCATTGCTGTTGTGATATTTCCCCCTTCATCAACGATTCAATAGATTTATTGATTTGGAGTGTGTTCACCTTTTTCTTTCTTTTGGTTACTGAGCTTAAGGTTGTCTACTAACTTGTTTATCTCTCAAAGAAAACAACTTTTGGATACATTGATTTTTTATATGNTTCTCTTCACTTCCTTGATTGTTTCTTTTCATGTACAGAAGCTTTTGAGTTCAATGAGGTCCCATTTGACAATTGTCGACCTTAATTCTTGCACAGCTTCTGTGTGATTTAGGAAGTCTTTTCCTACACCTATGTCTTGTAGTCTGCTGCCAACTTTTTCTTCTATAGCCTTCAGAGTATGGGGTTTCGCGTTGAGGTCTTTGATCCATCTGGAGTTGACTTTTGTACAGGGAGAGAGGTAGGGGTTTAATTTCATTCTTCTACAAGTGGTGATCCAGTTTTGCCAACACCACTTGCTGAAGATGCTGTCTTTTCTCCATTGTGGCTCAGGGTTGTTTTGGCTATTCAGGGTCTTTTGTTTTTCCAAATGAATTTAAGGACTTTTGTTTCCAAGCCTGTGAAGAAACTCTTCGGGATTTTGATTGGGATTGCATTAAATCTATACAAGAGTTTCGGTAAATGGACATTTTTACAATGTTAATTTTCCCAATCCATGAGCCTGGGAGGTTTTTCCTTCTTCTGATGCATTCTTCAATTTCTTTCTTTAAAGGTTTAAAATTTTTGTTGTAGAGATCCTTGGTGTCTTTGGTTAGGTTTGTTCCTAGGTATTTTATTGTTTTTGAGGCTATTGTGAGTGGGAAGGTCTCTTTGAAGTCTTTCTCCAGTTGCTTGTTCTTGGTGTAAAGAAAGGCCATTGATTTAAAAAAATATTTTATTTATTTATTTATTTCTGTATCTGTAGGAATGTACTGTCTGCATGCAGGTTTGTGCACCCATGTCGTGCAATGCTGCAGAGGTCAGAAGATGGTGTCGGATTCCCCTGGAACTGGAGTTCTCCTGGAATTGGAGTTTCAGACAGTTCTCAGCTGCCATGTGGGTACTGGGGATCGAACCCGGGTCCTCTGCAAGAGAGGTTGGCACTCTTAAGCGCTAGGCCATCTCTCAAGCCCAACAATAGTTTGTGTTTTTATAGCTCTTTTATGTCAGTTGCTTGCATGGAACACAGAAAGGGTCAAGTACATATCAAATTTTGGTGAGGCACCAGTATCCTAGTGTCTTTAGTTGGATCGCTGTGTCTTGGGAGGAACATTGTGCTGGCATTTTTATCTCAAGCTCCTGAAAAAGCAATAAAAGAGATGATCAAATTCAAAGTTAATAAATAAAATAAGGGCTAGAGAGATGGCTCAGTCATTAAGAGCACTGGTTGCTCTTATAGAGAACTTGGTTTTAATCCCTAGCACCCACATGGCAGCTAAGAAACTTCTGTAACTCCAGTTCCAGGGTTTTATTCTGACCAATGTCTTCTGACCTCTGCAGGCATTGTACACTACAGGTACACTTACATACATGCAGACAATACACACACACACACACACACACACACACACACGCAAAATAAAAATAAGAAAAATTTAAAAATTTAAAGTAAAAAAAGATAAAATACAGCCAGGTGTGATGGTGTACACCTTTAATCATAGCACCTGGGAGGCAGGTTGATCTCTGAGAGATGGAGGCCACCTTGGTCTACATATAAAGTTCTAGGCCAGGTTGGGTCTACAGGGAACCCCATCTCAAAATAAATAAATAGTTAAAAATAAAATACAAAGGGAAGTAGATATCATTTTCCAAAATCTTCTGAATTTTATGAGTGGGTTTTTATTTTGTTTTCTCCTTAGTTGGTGCTAATCAAATTAATCCTGTTTCAACCAAACTTCTTTGTATCAGCACTCCAAATTCTTATGCAAAAATCTATGCTCAGGTTTAATACTAGTTCAAAGAATACTATATTGACTGCTTCGGTTCCTTGTTTAATCTTTTAATCAATCTTTAATTCAATGAAGAAAAAACATCACTTGTCTCTTTACCCAGGAAAAATATTATTCATCTAGGAGAAGAAAAGATAATAATGATAACAATAACAAAAACAATGAACATTTGTTTTTCTTTTTTTCTTTTTTTTTAAGGTATATGCGTGTTTTGCCTGCATGTGTTTAAGTGTATCTGTGCCATGCAATGGCTGTGGAGCCCAGAAGAGGGCATCAGATCCCCTGGAACTGGAGTTACAGATGGTTGTTAGCCACCATGTGGTTGGTGGGAACTGAACCCCAGCTCTCTGCAAGAGGAGCCAGTACTCTTAGAGCCATCTCCCTAGCCCCACAATGAACATTTTAAAGAAAAAATAAACATTTCATAGATATAATTAAAACAACTCTAGAATCTTCACAAGTCCTCTCATTAATAAAGGACAGTTGGGGCTGGAGAGATGGCTCAAGGGGTGAGAGCACTGGTTGCTTTTGCAAAGGACTGAATTCACTTTCCAGCACCCACATGGATGCTAACAGTCATGATAACTCTAGTTCCAGATCCAAAGCTCTCTTCTGACCTCCACAGGCATTGAACTATTTTTCTCCTTTTATATATATATATATATAATATATAATATATATATTATGATATATATATTATCAATTCGAGACCATGTGTCCCCCCCCTATCCCCCCAAGCCCACAGAGCTCAGTGCGCATCTGCCCAAACAATGCTTCATCTCTTCTCTGTCGCTTTCTCGATGTATTCTCCATGTTGGAGACGTTGACTGTTTTAGCAGACAGTTCACTATGTTTCGAAGTCATGTTCTTGATGCAGTCTTTCTGTTGTTGTTGTTGTTGTGTTTCCAACTATGCATCACTCCTCAAGTACTTGGACAAAGCTCTAAGGGCCATGCACAAGACAAATACTTACAACTAGGTTAATTGGCAACTAGCATCCACAGATGAGGATACCCAATTCAGTCATTTTTTGTTTTTCTGGGGACTATGATGTTATTCACTCAGACCTGAATGTCTCTGAGCTCCAGCCATTTTCCTCCGCAAAGCTCATGATGTCATCATCCTTTACTGCTGCAGAAGAACTTCATTGTGATAGATGCCACATTTTCTCTATCCACTCATCGTGTTGAGAGGGCATTGGGTTGGTTCCAACTCCTTGCTCTATTGTGGAAGAGAGCTGAAATAACATGGCCGTCATGTAGCTTGCGTGGGGTTGGTCTTTGAGGGTACATGCCTAGCTGTAAGTGGTATGAGCGGTCGCGGGTGGCAGTTCATTCCAAGTCTTCCAGGGTCTCCACACATGCTTTCCATAGTGGGCTGTACGATGTTTACATTCCCACAGCAGTGGATGAGTGTTCCCTTTTCCCACAACCTCTCCACACTTGGTATCATCTGTTTTCTTAGATCCTGAGCCAAGACTTATCAATGGATGTAAAAAAAGATGAAGCTAAAAGTGGTTTTGATTTGCATTTCTGTAATGATTAGTTGATGTTAACACTCTTAAGGTGTTTCTCAGCCCATCCTCTACTTCCTACTTGTTGAAGGTCTCTGTTTCAGGTCTTTGCCTCCTCTATTGATGGGTCATTTGTTTTCTTGTCTTCTTTGTTTTTTGAGTCTATTATATATCTGGAAATGCAATCTTTGCCCAGACGTTTATGCTGTGAAGGTTTTCCCCACCTGTGGGATTTCTTTCACTTTCCTTGTTTCCTCTTGTATGTACAGAAGCTTTTGAGTAAAGAGAGGTCCCATTCTGTCCAATTGTCAACCTAATTCTACGCAGCTGCTCGTTTTGCATTCTGAGGAAGTCTTTTCCACACCATATGTCTTGTTAGTCTGTGCCCACTTTTTCTTCTATCGCCTTCAGAGTTGGGGTTTCACGTTGAGGTCTTTTGATCATCTTGGAGTTGACTTTTGTACAAAGTTGCTTTGGGCGAGAGGTAGGGGTTTAATTTCCATTCTTCTCAAGTGGTATCCAGTTTTTGCCAACACCACTTGCTCGAAGATGCTGTCCTTTGCTCCATTGTTTCTTCTTGGCCCCTTGTCAAACATGAGGTTGACGCTGAAATTGTATTGCTCAGGTTTTATTCGTTTTGTTTCATTGTTCAAGTGAGTGGCTGTTTTTGTCCAGTACCAGGCTGTTTTTATACTTTGAGCCGCATTAGTATATTTTGAAGTCTGGTTTAGAGACACCCCCCGTGTATTGCTTTTTCGACTCAGGGTTGTTTTGGGCTATTTGGGGTGCTTTTTGGTGTTTTCCAAATGAATTTAAGGACTTTTTTTCCAAGGCTGTGAAGAAAACTCATGGGGAATTTAGATTGGTGGGCGATTGCATTAATCTATTACAAGGAAGTTTCGGATTGAGAGATGGACATTATTTTTACACATGTTAATTTTCCCAATCCCGAGCATGGGAGGTTTTTCCCATCTCTGATGTCTTCTTCAAGTTCTTTAAGGGTTTTAAAATTTTGCTGTTAAAAGCTGGGTGGTTTGGTTTAGGTTTTGTTCCTAGGTATTTTTAATGTTTTTGAGGTATTGTGAATGGGAAGTTCTCCTTGAATTCTGTTCTCCAGTTTGCTTGTTGTTGGTTGTTTAAGAAAAGGCCAATTGATGTTTCTAGGTTTATTTTGAATCCTGCCACTTTGCTGAAGCTGTTTTAATCGTTCTAGGAGTTTTTCTGGTAAATTTTTGGCATCCCTTAGAAAACAATATATCATCGCAAGAGGGATAGGCTTGACTGTCCTCTATTTCCAATTAGTACTCCGAATTTTCTTGTCTGCTCTAGCTCAGCAATGTCAAGTAGTATATTAAGAAGGTAGTGGGAACTAGGGGGCATCCCTGCCGAGTTCCTACTTTAGAGGGAAATGTTCTGTCACTGTTCCCCTTAGGATATATGGCGTGGGTTTCCTGTATTACCTGTCCTTGATGTAGCATAAGGAAGAATCCCCCAATCCAATCTCCTAAGACTTTAGCATTAAGGAGTGGCTTGGTTGTCAAAGGCTTCGCACTCGTAGATTGATTGTGTTTTGCTTTCATTCTCCACTTATGTGTGATGAGGTTATGATTTTCATATGTCAAACCATCTGCATCCCGGTATGACCAACTTGCTGTGATGGATGCACTCGTTGATGTAGAGTCGTAATGCATTTGCCAGTCCTGTTAGAATTTGGCATCTGGTCATTAGGGAGATGGGTCTATAATTCACCTTTTAGTGCATCTTGGCCGTGGTTTTGGTAATAGTTAGTGATGCTTGGCTTCCATTAGAAGATTTGGGAGATTCCTCGCTGATTGTACCATTCCTAAACAATTTCATGTAATAGATGAGTTGTAGGTTCTTTTTTTAAATTTTTATAGAATATGCTGCCATGAAACCATCGGGCGCCTGGGCTTTTTTTAGTTGGGATTTTTTTTTTTTGTTTAATTTATTTTTTTTTTTTTGTAATTTCCTCACTATATGGTTTTTGAGAGGAAGTCTGTCTCTCTTCCTGTGCTTCAGGGTAGCTTTGGTGATTTCCCATGATTGCAGGTATTCAATTCAGATGTCATTCATCCATTCTTCCTTATGTTCTTCTAGGTTTTTCAAACTTGCGTTAGCAGATATAGGGTTTTAACGGTATTCCTGTATGATTGTCTGAATCTTTTCATTCTGTTGTGAATAATTTCCCCCTTTCAGTCACAATTCATCCCGATTATTGATTTGGAGTGTGTTCACTTCTTTTTTCTTTTGGTTAGCTGAGCTAAGGTTGGTCTATACTTGTTTATTCTCTCAAAGAAACAACAACTTTTGGATACATTGATTTTTTATATG
>VZQC01009601.1:1800236-1833267 GCA_009823505.1 Rhizomys pruinosus | reverse complement strand
AAAAAAAACAAAAAAAAAAAAAAAAAAGCAGTTGGTTACCTGTTTAATAGTCACACCACTGTTGCCCCAATGAGGGTATCTTGCCGGACAGATTATTACTATAGCTTGTGGGGTCTGCAGCTAGGTAGGAAGAACACTGATGACTGTTTTCCCCTAGCAGTTTGTATAATATCTTCTAGCACTATGAAAACTAGCCACCAGGGAGGGACATTCCAGTTCAGATCTAGCTTGAGCTCTCAGTGTCTTGCAACCCAAGTGTGTGGTGTCTTTGGCAATAGGTCTTTTTTTTGTGTGTGTGTGTGTCTTTTTGAGACAGAGTCTTCCTTTAGTCTCGGCTGGTCTGGAACTCAAAATGTAGACCAGGCTGGCCTTGAACTCACAGAGATCCACTGCCTCTGCCTCCCAAGTGCTAGGATTAAAGGCGTAGGCCACCATGGCCGGCGGCAATAGGGTCTTATGATGTAGTTCTGATGGGGAGCCAAGGGGAATGGAAATAGCCTGTATATTTTGTGGGTCTGTGGGGTCTCTATAACCAACAGCTAGTAAGTAGGTAGGTATTCTGTGCTCTATCAGTACTGACATTTCATTTAATAATGAGGCTTATCTATGCAGAGTGGCTCTGGTCAAACTTTTTTTTAATCCATTTTTAATTTACTTATAGTAGGCTTTTTCATACATTCTTAGTTTTGGTTAACTGTTTTCCCCACCCTCTCCTCTCCCTTATTACCATGCCCCCATCTCCACTTCACTTTTCCATTTCTTGTATTCTATCCTGTCCACTTTCATAAATCACATGTGATCTGCTAGTCCCCCTATCTTAACGCTTCTTTGCTCTACCTTAACCTCTAATGAGCCATTTTAGTTTTTGCCTTAACAGGCATTCCAATTTAAGCACACTAATCTAAGAATTAAAGGTGAATATCTACTAGGCTCCATTTCCTGGCTATTGTGAATAGAGCAGCAATGAGCATAGGTGTGCAAGTATCTCTGTAATACGAGTCTTTCAAGGATAGCTCTATCATATGGAAGGTTTATTTTTAGCTCTCTGGGAAAGTTCTAGACTCATTTCCATAGTGACTTCCCAGTTTGCAGCCCTATCAACAGTGCATGAATGCCTTAATTTCCCCACGTCCACACCTGCATTTGTTGTAATTTCTTTTCTTGTTTTTGATAATATCCATTCTAAGTGTGGCAATATAAATTCTCAAAGTTGTTTTAATTTGGTCTTCCCTGATATCTAACAATGTTGACCACTTTAAAACATATTTATTAGCCATTTGTATTTCTTATTTTGAGAACTCTTTATTCTGTCTCACAGCCCATGTTTTCATTGGGTTGTTTATTGATCCTTATTTTTTTTTTTCATTTTTAAAATACTCTAGATACTGATCCTCTATCAGATGTATAGCTGGCAATCAATGTTTTTTTTTTTTCTATTCTGGAAGGTGTTTCTTTACCCAATTAGCAGTTTCCTTTGTTATACAGAAGCCTGTTAATTTCATGAGGTACAGCTGTCACTTGCTGACCTTATTTCCTAAATGGCTTCAGAGAGTCTTTACCGAGGCCTACATCGTGAAGGGAGCTTCCTACTTTTTCTTCAACCAATGTTGAAGTTTCAGATTTATTTATTTATTTATTTATTTATTTATTTATTTATTATTTATTTATTTATTTATTTATTTATTTATTTTTGGTCTTTTTGAGACAGGGTCTCCCTGTAGCCCCAGCTGTCCTGGAACTAACTCTGTAGACCAGGGTGGCCTTGAACTCACAAAGATCCACCTGCCTCTGCCTCCCAAGTGCTAGGATTAAAGACGTGCGCCACCACGCCTGGCTGAAGTTTCAGTTTTAACATTGAAGTCCTTGATCCATGTGGGGTTTATTTTTGTGTGGGATGAGAAATAAGGTCAAGATTAATTCTTCTACATGTAGCTGTCCAGTTATCCCAGCTTCATTTGGTGAAGATTCTGTCTTTCCTTCAATGCATGTTCATGGTCTCCTTATCAAGTCAGGTGTCTGTAGTAGCAGGGACTTATATCTGGGTCCTATATTCTTCATTGTCTGTTTTTGTGCCAATACCATGCTGTTTTTGTTACTATGGCTCTGTAGTATAACTCTGATTCAGCTGTTAAGCAGCTTTAAAGGTATTACCTTTTTCCTCAGGATTGCTTTGGTTATCTAGGCTATTTAATACTTCTGTATGAATTTTTGGGTTGTTTTTCTATTTCTGTGAAGAATGTGCCTGGAATTTTGATTGCTATTGCATGGTTCTGGAGCATGCTTTTTGTAGGATGATCGTTTTCACAATATCAATCCTACTAACCTATGAATATGGGAGATCTTTCCACCTCCAGGTGAGGATGTATCAGTCAGCAGGACACTGTGGAGAACCTTTTCCAACAATAGCAGAATACAAATCTTTCTCAAGCTTTTGTGAGACATTCATATTCTGGACCATGCCATATACCAGAACAACTTCAAAGAGTAGAAACAATAGAATTCCTTGCTTAGACCACAAAAGTATCAAACTAGAAATCAGAGACAGAAATAGATTCAAAATGTACAAATGTTTATCTTTTGTTTACAGTAAAAGCTTATATATTCATTTTTGTATCAGGCAGAATGTAGCCACAAAGTGTTCATCCCTAGTGTTCTGGTAAGATAGAACACTTTCATCAGGTTTAGAAAAATTCTTTCATGAATGGTTATTTTATTTTATTATTATTTTTATTTTTGAGACAGGGTCTCCCTGTAGCTCCAGCTGGCTTGAAACTCACTCTGTTGGCCAGGCTCTCTTCAACCTCACACAAATCTGGTGTTTCTGCCTCCCAAGTATTGGGGTTAAAGGCATGCACACACCTGGCATGAATGGTTATTTTTTGGGGGGGGTCTCTGTGTAGCTCTAGCTGGCCTGGAGCTCACTATGTAGGCCAGGCTGGCCTTGGACTCACAGAGATCTGCCTGCCTCTGTCTCTTGAGTGCTGGGATTAAAGGCATGTGCCATCACACCAAGCCGAATGGTTATTTTTTTAAAAAGGATAAGGAGGGAAAAAAATAACCCAATCCAAATGCATTCCCATTAGTGTAATGGTATAATTTATGGTAGAGATGTATATTATAATGCATCTCCAAAGCTATTAAAAGGTGTAACCCGTCAGCACTTGGGAGGCAGAGGCATGTGAATCTGTGAGTTCAAGCCCAGCCTTGTTTACATAATGAGTTCTAGGCCAGTTGAGGCTACAGGGAAACCCTATTTCATTTTTTTTTTTTTGAGACAGGGTCTGCCTGTAGTCCCAGCTGGCCTGGAACTCACTCTGTAGACCAGGCTGGCCTTGAACTCAAGATCCGCCTGCCACTGCCTCCCAAGTGCTAGAATTAAAGGTGTGCGCCACCACGCCCAGCTGGAAACCCTATTTCAAAAAACAAAAAAAAAAAAAAAAAAAAAAAAAAAGGGGTAACCTGTGTCTTTCCTCAGCATGAAAAGAAATGGAAGAAGACAATTAGCACCTCACAATTCTGTCGTAAGGATTATTGTTACAATATAGCTTGCTCAATAGTAAAGTTTGGTTGAAAAAGTAAATATCCTCAGAAAATGGCTGTCTAAACTGAAAAATTCTTTAAGATAACCTTTTTTCTACCCCTGGCCACAGGAACAAAAATAGTAATTGGATTTTTAAGGCATGACCCTTCTCCACTCTTTGAACCAAGTTTTCATTATGTGACCCTAGCTAGCCTCAAACTCTGCATCTTCCCGTATCAGTCTCCCATGGGCTGCAGTTACAGCCGGGACCATCATTCTTGGTTATAATATGATATAGGAAGATCTGGATTGAGTTAGGGCTAACTTTTCAGCTAGCATCTCCTGGGAGTGGGGGTGGGGCATAAGATGGAGGTCACATGACTCCCTGGACCCAGCCCCATGAGACAGCAGCTTGTGACTTGGCACATGATTCTGGGAGGAATGATAGCAGGTGGGTGTGATGCAGGGGTCTGGGATTGGACCTGAGGGTTGATGTCATTCTGCCTGTAAAAGTGACCTGCAGCAAACAATAAAGTGGATTCTCCATTACCATCAGACAGAGCCCCCCGGATCCATTATTTTGTGCAAGTACAGGCTGGAGCAGGCCTGAATTTCAAGTGTCAGGTGCTAGTGGGCTAGAAGGGGGTTCATCAGACCACTACCCTGGTGTGCTAGCATGGGGCTGGACAGAGACTAATCAGGTCACCAGCTGTGGAGAGTTTATTGCCAGTGGTGTATCCTGGGGAGAGCCAAGCAGGCGCCAGGCTGAAATACCTGTCCAGGGGTCATCAGCTTCTGGGCAGTTGAGTGGACATAGCCCGACAGGGTGGTGTTCTGCCATCCTAGGCTAAGGACCTGAGAAAAGCAGTAGTCACTCAGGTTGGGCTACCAAAGTAGCCACCTGGCACCTGCATTGAGGTGCAGGTTCCCACGGGTTTAGCCATGGGTGTCTAGCCCCCCCCCCACTTACCAGCAGAAAGTTACATCAGACTGTAGGAGTGTGTGCTATAATATGACCATTTAGAAAAGGTATGGCATGGACCTAGAGTGATGACTCAGTGATTAAGAGCATCTATTGCTCTTCCAGAGGACCTGGGTTTGGTTAGTACCCACATGGTGACTAACAATCATCTGTAACTCCAGTACCAAGGAGATATGACACCCTTTTATGGCCTCTGTGGGTACTATACCAAAACATTTTCAAATTT
Organism: Rhizomys pruinosus; assembly: GCA_009823505.1. Lineage (NCBI taxonomy): Eukaryota > Metazoa > Chordata > Mammalia > Rodentia > Spalacidae > Rhizomys > Rhizomys pruinosus. The sequence continues at coordinate 1,828,539 of VZQC01009601.1, read as the reverse complement.
AAGTGCTACACTTAAATACATGCAGAAAAACACTCATACACATAAGCAAATAAAATTTAAAGGTGTGGCATTAATGGTATTAACTTGTTTTGAGACAGGATCTCCCTATCAACAGTTGGCCTGAAATGCACTATGTAGATCATGTTGGCATCCATGTCATGGAGACCCACCTGCCTCTGCCTCCTGAGAGCTGATATTAAAGGCTTGCATTACCATATGAAGCTAATGTTATTACTTAAAAATTATTTACTTTTATTTTAAATTATGTGTGTACATATGTGTCTATGTCAGGGTTTGTGCACCTGTGTGTAATGCTCACAGAGGCAAAAAAACAGAGTATTAGATCCCCCGGAGCTAGAGTTACAGGTGGTTGTGAGCTGCCAGATGTAGGTATTGGAAACCAAACTTAGGTCCTCTGCAAGAGAAGTTTACGTTCTTCATTGCTGAGCCATCTTTCTAGCCACTAATGGTATTGTTTTGTCTTATACAGTTAAATCTGATTTTTGCTTAGAGATCCTGATTCAACTGTGGCACTGACTGGAAGTTTCCCTTGGTTCTTAGCTATTTTCTTTAATCATTCTCTCCACCCCACTTCTTTTCCTGAACCTCTGGCTATGCTTTATGGACTATATCATTCATTCTTTCATCAAATGATATTTATAATGTGTCAGTTACTGGACTAAGCCTTAGGGAGAGATATAAAGACAAAGCATGCATACAAAAAATGCAGAAAGATTTTTAAAACATTTTCAAGTGGTAATCAGACAATTCCCATGACGTAGGCACTGTGGGCTCATTGGGATGCTCAACAAGTGAAGCTCAGGCTTGCGTTCCTGTGGTAGTGCACGGCAGCAGGGCTGCAGCCATGTGAACTAATGTGTGTAACAAAGGGATTGACCAGCGTGAAAGTCTTTTTTTTTTAATTTTTTTAAAAATTTATTTATTTCTGTATGTGTATGAATGTACTGTCTGCATGCAGGTCTGTGCACCCATGTCGTGCAATGCCGCGGAGGTCAGAAGAGGGTCTCGGATTCCCCTGGAACTGGAGTTCTCCTGGAATTGGAGTTACATATGGTTCTTAGCTGCCATGTGGGTGCTGGGGATCGAACCCGGGTCTTCTGCAAGAGCGTCGGTGCTCTTAACCACTAGGCTGTCTCTCCAGCCCCCAGCGTGAAACTCGTAAGTGCCATGAAGGGGATAGAAGAGATTGGAGTCAAAGGTGGACTCTGGCTGAGAGCTGCAGATTGAATAGAGTGGTCGAGGTGGAGGTGAGAGTGAACCCCAAGAAAAACTAAGGGAAGATTAAGCTGGTGTAATGCCAAGGGTTTGGCTGGCTAGAGGAAGAACAGGTTGCCAGAGAGAAAGGGGGTTTGGGATGGTGCAGGGAAGAGGAAGCCCTGTCTTCTCAGGGGCATGAGGGAGGTCTGTGACACTGGCTGTCCTCAGGGGATCCGGGGAGCTTTCACTCTGGAGACAGGCTTATGCTTCTGTGGACACAGCAAGAAACCTACACAAAAGATACAGTGAACGCATCCTAATGTAATTGTATAGTGTGGATCCACAGATGTTAAAAATCAAGCCATACATGCATTTTCACAGGAGAGAAATATTTAGTAAGAGCATACATGTGCCTGATTGTAAATTCATGGCCACTCATCCAGAAAGATACACATGCAATTTCCTTGTATTTGTATGGGTTTGTCTTTTTTTTTTTTAGTTTGGGGAAATTTTCATCTATTATTCTGTTGAAGATCTGATCAATACCATTCTCTTGGGATCCTTCTCCTTCCTCTATTCCTATGATGCAGAGGCTTGATATTTTCACAGTGTCCCACATTTCCCAGTTGTTCCACTTTTGTGTATTTAAAAATTTTTCATGATCTCCACATAAGCTTTTTAGTTGTTCCGTGTTATCTTCTAAGTCTGATATTCTTTTTTTTTTTCTTCATTCTACTTCTCAGGCTTTTTCTCATCCTTTCCTCTTGATTGGATGAGTGTTCAATTTCCTTTTTCATTTCATCCTGTGATTTCTTTAGTATTTCGACTTCCTTTTGGAGCTTCTCAATCTCTTCTGTAGCTCCTTGCTTCGCTAGTTGGTTTCCTTTTTTATTTCAGCATGGGATCTTTTCAGCGTTTCCACTTCCTTCCAGAGTTTGTCATTCTCTCCCTCTAGTTCTTTCTGGAGTTTGTCTTTCTCTCCCTTCTTTCCGAAGTTTGTCATTCTCTCTGTCTAGGTCATTCTTGAGTTTTTCATTCTCTCTCCTTAGTTCTCTGACTTGTTCTTTATATTCTTTGATTTCTTTGAATATGTCTGCAATTGTTCTTCTAAGATCTGTGTCCTGGGTTACTTCTAGGGAGATCTCATTGTAGGAATCATCTAGAGGGTTGGTAGAGTTTGGTGTGGAATTATTCTGTGCATTTCCCATCTTGATCTTTCATTGTGTTTTTGGCATGTGGGTTTTCGTGTGTGTGTGTGTGTGTGTGTGTGTGTGTGTGTGTATTCTGACACAAGTCTCAAATGTTTCTTCACTGTGTCGAAGGCTTGCTTTGCTTGCCTTCATTGCTTGCCTTCATTTTCTCCTTGTTCATGGAGTGTTGACTTGTCTAGATTTCAGGCTTTCAATTTGGTTATATATTGGAAGTCTAACTCACTCTTCCCTTTCTGTTCTGAAGGTTCTCCAAAAACTGGGTAGGTACCAACCTAGTTGGTACCCTACTGAGCACTATGCTCTCTCTGCTTCCTGCCAGCCAGTTCCTCTAGGTAGTTTGGAGGGCTTGGTGTTGCGGGACTGGAGTTGTCTCAGGTTCACTGTTTCATTTATTGCCTTGTGCCCGGGAATCACTATTGTGGTCCCACTTGGACACTCCCTCCAGAATTCCAGTTGGCAGGGGCGTGGGGGGTGGTGAGTGGCTTGCTTAGCCCAGACCAGGTGGTCTGGCGAAATCCCCCGATCTAAGCTCTGTGCACTCGAGTCCCCCAGTGGCAACAGGCCTACCTTTCATACCAGCTAGCTGGGCAACTCCGCCCCCACAGCCACACAAGACAATGATTCAGTTACCCAACAATCCACCTGGCTGAAGCACCCAGCCCCTACCTGTGCTTCAGGTGGTCTGTTGAAATCCCCCAGATATAAGCTCTGTGTACTCCAGTCACTCATGCAGTTTCCTAGAATGGAGAGAATGGGAAGGCATGAGAGGGGGATCAAGCTCTGACACCTCTTAAACTACAAAGGGTAATGCATTTCTTCATCACTTGAACCCCCTTTCTCCTTTGATCTGTATCTGTCTTTCATCCTGAAGTTTAAAACTGTTTGGTTTTTGCTCAAGCCTTATCTAACACATTTTATGGTATTTAAAATTTTAGTAAAAAATTTAAATGCCTATATTAAATAAAATTGGCTAAATATTATACACATACACACACACACACACACACACACGCACGCACAAATAAAATCCAGAGTAAGAATGCCAAGAATACCAGGGAAGCCCTCTGGCTCCATCTTAAGTTTCATCGTTTCCCCAGTCTAGGTCTACATCATTCAGTATGGTAGCTGAGATAGCAGTCCCAGAGACAAATCCCTTCTTTTCTTTTTATTTCTTTTTATTTTTTATGTGTATAAGTGTACTGTCTGCATGCAGGTTGGTGCACCCATGTCATGCAATGCCATGGAGGTCAGAAGAGGGCATCAGATTCTCCTGGAACTGGAGTTAAAGATGGTTCTTAGCTGCCATGTTGGTGCTAGGAATCGAACCCGGGTCCTCTGCAAGAGCAGTTGGTGCTCTTAATCGCTGAGCCATCTCTCTAGCCCCGACAAATCCCTTCTTATGATAAAATATGAAACTCGCCCTATAGGCTCAGGTGCTGAATGGTTTTCCACTAGCTGATGGCACTATATAAGGAGTGGTAGAAATTTTAGGAAGGAGGGGCACAGTCACAGGAAGTGGGTTGCTGGGGTATGGCTTGAAACTTTTATCTGCTCCATTTTTTTTTCGAGACAGGGTCTCCCTGTAGTCCCAGCTGGCCTGGAACTCACTCTGTAGACCAGGCTGGCCTTGAACTCACAAAGATCCGCACCTGCCTCTGCCTCCCGAGTGCTAGGATTAAAGGTGTGCGCCACCATGCCCGGCTGCACTTCAGTGTTTCTACCATACTGTGATGCACCAGATGTGACAGCCTGGCACAGTTCACAACCTCCAGAACCGAGAGCCAAAGAAACTTCTTGTCTTTATAAAGTTCCCTGCCTTAAAGATTTTGTTATAGTGGCTCAATATGGACCGAGGCATGATGTGGATATCTTAGGGCACTGGAGGATGGCTGTTGTATTAGTTACTTGTCTTGTTGCTGTGACAAAATACCTGAAAAAAGCAGCTTTAAAGAAGAGCTGTTGGGGGCTGGAGAGATGGCCTGGCGGTTAAGAGCGCCGACCGTTCTTGCAGAGGACCCGGGTTCGATCCCCAGCACCCACATGGCGGCCGAGAGCCGTCTGGAACTCCAGTTCCAGGGGAGCTCCAGTTCCAGGGGAATCCGAGACCCTCTTCTGACCTCCGCGGCATTGCACGACACGGGTGCACAGACTTGCATGCAGACAGTACATTCATACACATACAGAAATAAATAAAATTAATAAAAAAAAATTAAAAAAAAGAAGAGCTGTTTACTTTGTCCAGCAGTTTTGAGGGCACAGTCCATGAGATGGAGAGGTTACCACAGCAGGAGCTCACATCTCTGCAGCTAGGAAGCAAGAGCAGAGCATCTCCTGCTCAGCTTGCTTTCTCCTTTGTATTCAGTCCAGGACTTCAGCCCATGAAATGGCACTGGCCACGTTTAAAGTAGCTGTTTCTACCCCAATGAAGTTAATCTGCACAGTCTCTCACAGACATGCTCAGCCAGAGATTTGTTCCCATGAATATTCTAAATATCATCAAGATGACAATCAAGATCAGCACCACACCTGTCTTTAAAGAGATGGAAGCTAACTGGTCTCTGGATAGATCCCAGAGACCTGGGCCTTTCTCGGCTGCCTCGTGCTAGGGGGGCAGTTTCTCAGCTGCCTTGTGGTTGGTAGCGGGGCAGTTTCTTGGCTGCCTCGTGCTAGGGGGGCAGTTTCTTGGCTGCCTCGTGCTAGGGGGGCAGTTTCTCAGCTGCCTTGTGCTTGGTAGCGGGGCAGTTTCTTGGCTGCCTTGTGGTAGCAGGGCAGTTTCTCGGCTGCCTTGTGGTTGGTAGCGGGGCAGTTTTCGGCTGCCTTGTGGTAGCAGGGCAGTTTGGCTGTGGGGTGGATAATGAAATGAGGCACCCAGACTCCCAGGGACTAAAATCCAGAGAAGGGGGGTATTTTGCCCTGAGTCATGTAAAGCAGGGGTACAAGTTTCCTTAATGTTTTCTGTGACTCCAACTGTGTCCCCCCCATATCTGTCTTGACTCTACTTCCTTTGATAGTGACCCTACAGTGTAGGGACATTCCTACACACATTCCCAGCACACAGGCAAGTGACTAAATGAGCTTGTCATCCAGTCTGGAAACACTAGCCAGGGCTCACAGTCTTAGCCTCTGTGCCATCGCCAACAGCACAGTATGTCTATGGAGGGTTCTGGCAGTCTGCAATAAGTCAGTGCATGAAGAGGAAAAGGAGGACGTGAAGACGCAGGTGGAGGCTGTAGGCTATGTAGGAGATCAGAAACAGCACAATCCCATCTAATGGGTTTGCATGGATTTGAGAATGTGACTCAGTGTTAAGGCACATACTTAGCATGTGCAGGGTCTTGGATTTAATCTCTGCAATGCAAATAAATTAATGAGTTAGTGAAAAATGTCAGGGATAGCAGGTCATAGCAGCACACAACTACAATGTCAGCATTTGGGAGGAAGAAGCGGGAAGATTGTGAACTATAGGCCAGCGTGAGACTGGAGAGAGAAAGAGAGAGAGAGAGAGGAGAGAGAGAGAGAGAGAGAGAGAGAGAGAGAGAGAGAGAGAGAATGGAAATCTCCCTCTGTTTAATATTGGGACCCCAAGCTTCACGGTTGGTCCCCATGGAACTGTAACTGCTTAATGGCCTCTTGGTTGAGTAGACTGTGGCCTTAAGGACTGACAGATCTGTTGGGATGTGAAGAGCAAGTTATCCTTGCCAGCTTAGGGTGAGATCCAATCTGACTCTTCAGTTTATTTCCATCATTCAGTTTTGGTCTAAGGTTTGCCCATGAGCTCTGGTTCTGAAAGATGCAACAGAAGATCCCCCATCTTCCTCTCCTCCCTTTGCAGTTCTCATCTACTTGACCCTCCATGTTGGACACGTGAAATTGGTAGAAGGAGTCCCCCAGGCAGTGGGGAACAGAACAAAGCCAGGGCTACATGTCCGTGGGAACTTGGGGACAAGGAGGAAGGAAGGAAGCAGAGAAAGCTAAGGAGCAAGGCCATGGCTGTTGGGGGAGAGAGAGCCTATAAGGTATCGAGCATCTGTATTCCTGTGACTAGCCTGGGAGGAGAGAGAGCCCATAAGGTATCGAACGTCTGTATTCCTGTGACTAGCCTGGGAGGAGAGGAAAATGCTTACCCTACTGATAAGAAGGATCCCAAACACTGTCACCTGGCACCGCACAGCTTTGACCTCTTGTTTCCCCAGCCCTTCCTCACAAGCACGGCCTGGCTCACTATCCTATCATAATGCCCTATGACAACTCTGTCACTGTACTTAGCACTTTCTCTATCATAGTTCATTTAAAGGACCCTCCCTGTCACTAATCTCTGAAGTCCAAGGGCCAAGACTGAATGTCATTCACAGGCCCAATATTGAATCTGGAGTGTTTTGATGCTTTTAGTGAGTGTAATTGAATTACTTAGTGTAAGTAATTGAATCACTGTCCATTGCAGCATTTGGAAATCCTTAGCCACAGAACATCTATTTAACAGCAAGAGGCAGGGAATTGAGTTGATAGAGAGTAGAGGACTGAAAAGAGCTTTTTATAAGAACATTAAATAATGGTCTAGGCTACTGACAGCTACTCAGAAGTAGGGAGAAGTATTTGGGAATGCCATCCTCATGTGACTAGTCTACCTGATACATCTAGCTATGGTCCTGTCTCTGTCTCCATCCTCATAGAAATAACTGACTGAGACAGCTTGCAGTGCTAGAAATTTAGTTTCCATATTGATATGTTGATGATACATAATTATGATGCCCCCAGGGGCAAATTAGTTAGAAGAGAGTGGAGGCCCAATTCTACTGAAGAATAGGAAGTGAGACCTCAGTGCTCACATTTGTGTGATGCCATCTGCTGTATTCAGTTGAAGCAAAAAGACCCTCACAGATATGGCCCTTAGATTTCCAAGCTCCCAGAACTATCAGAAAAAGTTTCTTTTCAGAATACATTACCCAGTGTCAAGCATTCTGTTATAGGAACACAAAGTGGACTAAGCTACAACCACTTCTCCAGAATGGATGCTACTGAGTGAAGTTGTCTCATTTATTGAGAATTATGAACCATAAAAATTTGTAGTAAATCCTTAAAAGACTCAAAAGGAGACTACCACCTGACCCAGCCATACCACTCCTGGGTATATACCCACAAGACTCATCCTACTGCAGAAATACATGCACAGCCATGCTTATTGCAGCTCTCTTCACAATAGCAAAGAGCTGGAACCAACCCAAGTGCCCCTCAACTGATGAGTGGATAGAGAAAATGTGGTACATCTACACAATGGAGTTCTATGCAGCAGTAAAGAAAGATGACATCATGAACTTTGCAGGTAAATGGATGGAACTAGAAGATATTATGTTAAGTGAAATAACACAGCCCCAGAAAAACAAATGATGAATGGTATCCTTCATCTGTGGATGCTAGCAACTACCTAGTTGTAAGGCAAACTGAGCAATGATAATGTTATATTCCTCATGATCTGAAAGCAACTGTGCTCATATATTGTGAATCACTAGACAGGTTCTAGAATTAACCTACCATTTATTTTCAGACTTTGGATTTTTGGTATATGATGGTGGGTATGTATGCAAATTTTAGAGTAATATAAAATCAAAATGGAAAAATGTGAATCAAGAAATACGATATGGAAATAACATACATTTTTTTTTTCAGATGACATAATTTTAGTATAGATGTGATGTGTCAGGCTGGTGTTACTTATCCTTTCTGGGTGCTTAAGGAGCATACTTAATGCCCATACCAATTTGGCCAAGGGACCTAAGGGATAACTTTGTTCCTTGCCGAGGTCAACTAAGTCCCAGGGGACTATGCATGGGGGCATCTCTTGAAATGTCCTGCAAATGTGAGTCACCAGTCTTCCTGTGCAGGGAGGTCTTGGAGATCCACTAATGGGACTTCAGCCAGTGTCCAGTCTAGAAAGAGGACAGTCTGCTCATGCTTCAAAAAGGGAAGCCTGGTCTAGCAAGACCTGACTTTGTCCTTGAGTGGATGGAAGTGGTACATGAAAAGCCAAAAGGAGCCAGGGGCTCCCTTCCTGCCCCCCCAAAAAACCCAAGTGACCCCCGAGGACCAGATCCTCAACTGACCTTGAGAAAACAAAAACCTTGGTTAATCTGGGCTAACTGTGTGGCCTTAAGCATCCAAAAGGAAAGTATAACCAGAAATAATCAGTAAGGTCTGAGAAATTGTACTTTGGGTATATAACTAGAGATCTTAGTAAAAAGACAAAAAGAAAAAGAGAGCACTGTTGTTTTGCCTGTCTTCAATTCTTACTGGCAAGTACGTCTACTCTGTGGCTGCTACTGCTTTTGTCATCCTTTTTTTAAAATAAATTTTATTTATTTCTGTATGTGTATGAATGTTCTGTCTACATGCAGGTCTGTGCACCCGTGTCGTGCAATGCCGCGGAGGTCAGAAGAGGGTCTTGGATTCCCCTGGAACTGGAGTTCTCCTGGAATTGGAGTTTCAGACAGTTCTTGGCTGCCATGTGGGTGCTGGGGATCGAACCCAGGTCCTCTTTAAGAGCGGTCGGCGCTCTTAACTGCTAGGCCATCTCTCCAGCCCCTGCTTTCGCCATCCTTCAAAGACATGAGACACAGCTTTTTAACCCTCCAATATGGACTGAAGACTCATGTCTCTCCACGAGTCCTCCAAACCTTCAATGCCAGATGGGGACTGGGGCTTCAGCCTTTTCAGAATATAGACTGCCATTTTTGGACTACCCAGGATGTATCATGGAGGCCAGTACAGGAAGATCAAGACAGGACATGTGCTTACTGGACCTTATTTGGGTGATCATGGGCAGGAAAGAGCCCAGTGTGGAGCACAAGGGCAGGATTGATGGTTGTTTGGGCTTGCCAAGGAGGAGCCTTCAAACACTTCCTTAAGGAAAACATGATATCTTTTAGCCTAAAAGAAAGAAAAGAAAGAAAAGAAAATCCTCCAATTCAGGTGCAAGTTGGGGAGAACAACAACAAAAGAACTGGAAAAAAAAAAAAAAAACCAACTGAAACAGTGAAGTCCTCCCCAAAACAATAAGCCTCTGCTTTGAAAAAAAAACAACTCTGGAAAGACTCAGAAAAAGATGTAAGACATGTATGGCAGAATGAATGAACTCAGGTGGGGCGGGGGGCATGGAAAGGGAAATGACTCTAAATTGGATTGAGAAATGATGTATGATGTATGAAAAAGTTTAACAACAATAAAAATATATTTAAAAAATTTGTAGTAACCTGGGATGGTGAGCTGGCCTGGGGAGTAAAGGCACTTGCTGCACAAACCTGGCAACCTGAGTTTGATCCTGGGAACCCTGGTAGAGGTGGAAAGAAAGAACCAACTCCACAAAGTTGTCCTCTGACTCCACATGCACCCTGCAGCACACAAACCTGCCTCCAGTAATAATAATACCTTTTTTTCATTTAAAAATTGCAGTAACCTGTGCCTAACGTAAAATTTATCATCTTAAGCGTTTTGAGGTTTGCAGTTCAGTGACACTAAGCATTTGGTGACTCTGTTGTTCAGTTATCACCAGCAGTCTGCCAGCTACAAAACTGACACTTTGTGTCAGTAAAATAGAACCCCAATTCCTTTCTTCCCAAAGCAGCAGGCAACATTTGTTCTATTTCCTCTAAGCACTTCATGAAGAAGGATCATACAGTGTTTGTCTTTTGGTAACTTACTATTTCACTTAACATACCTCAGCTTCATCTATGTTGTAGTATCAGAATTTTTTCTTTTTTTAATTAAACAATTTTTTTAAACTTCACACACAAATACTGTGTTTACATCATTTCCACTCCCTCCTCTCCCCCTGACTTCTTCATGTTCCTCCATTCCCTCTCAATATCCTAATCTCTTCTTTAATTATCGTTATCACACACACACACACACAATACACGTGCTGTGTGTGTGTGCGTGTGCGTGTCTGTACAGCTGTCCTCTGCCGTACGCTCTGGCAGCTGGGATGTGTGTGTGTGTGTGTGTGTGTGTCTCTACAGCTGTCCTCTGCCATACGCTCTGGCAGCTGGGATGTGTGTGTGTGTGTGTGTGTCTGTACAGCTGTCCTCTACTGTACGCTCTGGCAGCCGGGATGTGTGTGTGTGTGTGTGTGTGTCTGTACAGCTGTCCTCTGCTGTACGCTCTGGCAGCCGGGATGTGTGTGTGTGTGTGTGTGTGTCTGTACAGCTGTCCTCTGCTGTACGCTCTGGCAGACGGGATGTGTATGTGTATGTGTGTGTATGTGTGTGTGTGTACAGCTGTCCTCTGCCGTACGCTCTGCCAGCCAGTATATGTGTGTGTGTGTGTGTGTGTGTGCATGTGCGTGTCTGTACAGCTGTCCTCTGCTGTACACTCTGGCAGCTGGGATGTATGTGTGTATGTGTGTCTGTACAGCTGTCCTCTGCCATACGTTCTGGCAGCCGGATGTGTATGAGTGTGTGTGTGTGTGTGTGCATGCGCATGTGTCTGTACAGCTGTCCTCTGCCATATGCACTGGCAGCCAGGATGTGTGTGTGTGTGTGTGTGCGTGTGTGTCTGTACAGCTGTCCTCTGCCACACGCTCTGGCAGCCAGGATGTGTGTGTGTGTGTGTGTGTGTGTGTGTGTGTGTGTGTCTGTACAGCTGTCCTCTGCTGTACGCTCTGGTAGCCAGGATATGTGTGTGTGTGTGTGTGTGTGCATGTGTGTCTGTACAGCTGTCCTCTGCCGTACACTCTGGCAGCCGGGATGTGTGTGTGTGTGTGCATGTCTCTACAGCTGTCCCCTGCCATACGCTCTGGCAGCCGGGATGTGTGTGTGTGTGTGCATGTCTCTACAGCTGTCCCCTGCCATACGCTCTGGCAGCCGGGATGTGTGTGTGTGTGTGTGTGCGCGCGTGTGTACGTATGTGTCTGTACAGCTGTCCTCTGCCGTACGCTCTGGCAGCCAGGATGTGTGTGTGTTCGGGTGTGTCTGTACAGCTGTCCTCTGCTGTACGCTCTGGCAGCTGGGATGTATGTGTGTGTGTGTGTATGTGTGTGTGTGTGTGCGTGTGTGTGCATGTGTGTCTGTACAGCTGTCCTCTGCCATACACTCTGGCAGCTGGGATGTGTGTGTGCGTGTATGTGTGTGTGTATGCGTATGTGTCTGTACAGCTGTCCTCTGCCGTATGCTCTGGCAGCTGGGATGTGTATGTGTGTGTGTGTGTGTGTCTACAGCTGTCCTCTGCCGTACGCTCTGGCAGCCAGGATATGTGTGTGTGTGTGTGTGTGTGTGTGCGCGCGTGTCTGTACAGCTGTCTTCTGCCATACGCTCTGGCAGCCGGGATATGTGTGTGTGCATGTGTGTGTGTGTGCGCGCGTGTCTGTACAGCTGTCCTCTACCGTACGCTCTGGCAGCCGGGATGTATGTGTGTGTGTGTGTGTGTGTGTGTGTGTGTGCATGTGTGTGCGTGTGTGTCTGTACAGCTGTCCTCTGCCGTACGCTCTGGCAGCCGGGATGTGTGTGTGTGTGTGTGCGCATGTGTGTGTCTCTACAGCTGTCCTCTGCTGTACGCTCTGGCAGCCAGGATGTGTGTGTGTGTGTGTGCATGTGTGCGTGTGTGTGCATGTGTGTGTCTGTACAGCTGTCCTCTGCCGTACGCTCTGGCAACCGGGATGCCATACCTAGGCATGGGCCAAGCACCATGGACTGATTCTTCTTAAACCTTCTGTCATGTGACTGTTGCAGTAACAGAAGTAACCAATGCACAGTCCTGCCTTCTTTTGGACGTAGCTGTGGTGATTTACTGGCGTCAGCCATGAGCATGAATGATTGCGGGCACGTGCATGTTGAGATGGGAGCAGACTGTGGATTTGTGTGGATCATTACACGCCTGAATTTATCTGTTCACCTTCAAAGTCCATTCTTTGGATTTGAGCTCTGGTTGAAGTTTTGGTAGTGTTTTAAGGAAGGTGTAGATCTGGACTTTGATGATGAAGATGCTGTACCTAGAGCTCCACGTGGGCACTAGAGACCTGAGAAACAGTCATCAAAGACAAATTAAGGGGACAGAAGCCCAGGGACATCTTTCACATATGCAGCCAACAAATGATTAATGCTCAAAACAAGGCAAAATCGGTTACTGCTAAGTCCTGACCCAGTCACACCATTCCTGAGTATATACCCATAAGACTCAACCTACTGCAGAGATACATGCATATCCATATTTATTGCAGCTTTCTTCATAATAGCAAGGAGCTGGAACCAACCCAAGTGCCCCTGAACCAATGAGTGGATAGACAGAATGTGGTACATCTACACAATGGAGTTCTATGCAGCAGTAAAGAAAGATGACATCATGAACTTTGCAGATAAATGGTTGGAACTAGAAGATATTATGCTAAGTGAAGTACCACAGTTCCAGAAAAACAAACGATGAATGGTATCACTCATCTGTGGATCTTAGCACCAAGTACCTAGTTATAAGGCAAACTGAGTAATGTTAATGTTATATTCCTTTTTACCTGAAAGCAACTGTGCTCTTATAATGTGAATCCCTTAACGGGTTCCAGAATTAACCTACCACTTATTTGAATTTGGAGGATATGTTTGCATATTTTAGAGTAATATAAAATTAAAATGAAAAAACATGAATCCTGAAATATGAAAAAAAAAATGAAGAGGGAGGAGGGGAAACAGATGAAGATGTTTTCACTAACTTCTTGATATCTGCACCTGTGAAAATGACCCTATTTGAAAGTGGCTTGCTGTCCTTTACAGACAAGTATGTCACATCATTTCAGAATCTCCCTGCTCCTATTTTATTCCTTAGCTAATGTGAAATGCCTCTCTCCATGAAGAAATCAACTTGTGGATTTGGGGAAATGAATAAACTTTAGTACCTCTTTGCATAAATGTGCTTTAAAGAGAAAAAAAAGAAAATGCACAATGTGAGTGATGATGATAAAGTTAACCCAATGAATAAAGCCTTTGCGAGCACACAGAAGGAATGCAAACACGCTTGAAAGGTATTTCTCTTGAACCTGTGTAAAAAGAGTGATTCCTTAGCATCCAAATGAACCAGTTGATGCTGGAGAAGGCATGGGATTCATGGCTTGTTCTTACACGGTGGCGAGATATCAATATCCTAGAAGATTTATTGATCTTATACAATATGTCTTATACAAAGCAAGCCAAAAATGGAAAACAAAGATGTAGAGAAAATTCTCAAGCCGGGCATGGTGGCGCATGCCTTTAATCCTAGCATTTGGGAGGCAGAGGCAGGCAGGTCTCTGTTGAGTTTAAGGCCAGCCTGGTCTACAGAGTGAGTTCCAGGACAGCTGAGGCTACAGGGAGACCCTGTCTCGAAAAGATTAAAAAAAAAAAAAAAAAGAAAATTCTCATGTTGATAATTGAAAAGTCCAATTTTCTAAAACTGCATTTTCTCCTCTGTAATGACTTAATGCTTAGCAGATTTATTTTAAGTAAACACCTTGGGTCTATGCTCTAAAGATTTAATTTTTTAATTTTTTATTTTAATTTTTAAATTTTTTATTTATTTTTTTATGTGTACAAATGTACTGTCTGCATGTAGGTTTGTGCACCGATATTGTGCAATGCCACGGAGGTCAGAGGAGGGTGTCGGATTCCCCTGGAACTGGAGTTAAAGATGGTTCTCAGCCCGCTATGTGAGTGCTGGGAATCGAACCCAAGTCCTCTGCAAGAGCTCTTAACTGCTGAGTCATCTCTCCAGCCCCTAAAGGTTTTATTTTTAAAAATGAAATGTGCAGGAATGGCAGATTCAAATGGAGGTAGGGCTGGGGAGGGAGGGAGGGCTGGGTAGTTCTAGCTTTTCTTGCCCTGTGAGTGTATGTTAACATCTGAAATCCTTGAGATGGCACCTCTCCTGCAAGGGTCCTGAGGATGAGGATCTCACATCTGACAGGGAGGCTGCTGCATCAGCAGGACCTTCTTCTGAAATCTTCCATGTCTTTTACTCATCTTTAGTAAATTATGTGGGAAGAATTGAAAGCCACAGAGATTTTGTCAACTCTGGAATCACCTGGGCCTTGGAAAGTTCCATGGTTGTCGCTATGCATAAAATAAGTTTTTGTTGATTTGTAGAATGAATGATGATTTGACTACTGGAAGAAAAACGATAAGGAAGCCTATTGGAGCACGAAATGGATCATCTCGACCTCGTTTTCTGACAGGATAGCATGTTCTTCTTTTTATTCCTGATGACCTGTCTGTTGGGATCCTCACAAAGAGCTTCTTTTTGGTCAATGCAATGCAAAACTGTTTCTGCCTTCTTAGAAACATTTCCTGGACATCCATAAACAGGTGTCAACCATCAGCTCATCATTAAATGACAGTTTCCCAGCTGAAAATGAAGACACCATCAGGAATGTTTAAAGAACAGCAGCAACTGGAGACTATTTGGTGACAGAAATGGAAAACAATAGTCTAGCTTTGTGAGAAATCAGGGTACCAGAGATTTGGAGGCATAGTCCAATATTATTCTTTTTTCAAAAATTTTAAATATCATTTTTATTTTATGTACATGGGTATATTGTCTGCATACATGTAAGTGCACCCATGTCATGCAATTCCCATACAGGACAGAAGAGGATGTAGGATCTCATAGAACTGGAGTTACAGGCAGTGGTCAGCTACCATGTGGGTGCTGGGATTCGAACCCAGGTCTTCTGCAAGAACAGCTGAGCCATCTCATCAGCCCCCCCCAATATTATTCTTTATTTCACAAACATAAAAGGAAATGGGACTCAGATTTAAATAATTTTCTATTTCTCATTTTTATGACTTTATTCAGTATTTTGTCCTAATCCCACATTACTGTGGAACACCCTGAAGGCTCATTTAATTGAGAAAATGGACTTTTTTGTTTTTTATTTAAGACAGGGTTTCCCTGTAGCCCTAACTGCCCTTAGAACTTGCTATGTAGACCAGGCTGGCCTCGATCCCATAGAGATCCACCTGCCTCTGCCTCAAGTGCTGGAATTAAAGATGTGTGCAACCACCCTTGGTGAGAAAATGGACTCCTAAGCAATCAGAGATCCGTTGCTATTGCACACTCTGGATAAAAAGACTCAACCCGTGTCCCTCCCTGCTTTAAGCCTTTCCACTGTAGTCTTCCACTTTTCTACTTCTGTTTTACATAATCTACTAACTACTCCCCCTCCCTTAGCAGGCATTCTCCCACCCCAAACACCTCTTTATAGCTTCCTGGCATCCACTTGTGCTGTAGGTTAAACACACAAAACAGAGTTCAAGTCATGCTCCACATTTGAGAGAGAACACATTGGCATTTTTCTTTCCAGGCCCATGTCTGAAAATTATTCAGAATAATTTTCTTCCAGTTCCATCCATTTACCTACAAATTTCATGATTTCATTTTTCTTTTACAGCTGAGTCATATTCCATTGTATATGAAAACCCATATGGAAGCCAACATAAAAATAATTGGAGTTATAGTAAAATTCATGAGAAATTAAAGAAGGGAAGGGAGATTGGGGGTTAGAAGATTAAGCAGGGATGAGGATGGGGGACATGGAAAGGAAAGGAAGAGTGAGTGAGGAAACCCAACCTACGGATGGATGAAAAAGACTTAGCAAACCCACTTGTGTTTAAGCTAATTTCAAAATACAACTAAAAAAAAAAAAAGTACAATGGAATTACCCTGTAAGGGTGGACAATGTTGTTCCCAGAATATATGAGCTATTAAGTAAAATTACACTCAAAGCATGGGGTACTTCCCCAGGAGTTCTTGGTGAGGGAGGCCGCAGAGGTCTCCAGAACACAAGTGGTTGACATTGCTCTTAGTTCTCCTCCATCGCTACATGGTAAAACCTTACTGCCTAAGACAACACATTCTAGGTACAGGACTTGGAGAACTCAATCTCAAAACAACCAGGAAACCCCTCCCTGCAGCTTTTTTTTTTTTTTTGTCTTTTCAAGACAGGGTCTCCCTGTAGCCCCAGCTGTCCTGGAACTCACTCTATAGACCAGGCTGGCCTTGAACTCACAAAGATCCACCTGCCTCTGCCTCCTGAGTGCTAGGATTAAAGGCCTGCGCCACCACACCTGGCAAGACTTTAATACGCCAGCATTATGATAACCTGAACAAACAGCTTAACTACTAAATTTAGTTTTCAAGAGTAGGCTTGAACTTGAAGGACAGTCATTTCCCAGATATCTCTTAGAACTGTCTGCCCCCTGGAATTGTGTTGGCCAAATTGTCTTCTTGTCTGTGTCTCTGGAGCTGTGTATATGAGCCTGGGCCCACCCATGATTTTGTTCAAAATGGTATTGTTGAACTGTGTAAGGAAAATAGGAATTTTTTTTTGTCTTTTTGAGACAGGGTCTCCCTTTAGTCCCTGGAGCTTGCTATGTAGACTAGGCTGGCCTTGAACTTACAGAGATCCACCTGCCTCTGCCTCCTAAGTGCTGGGATTAAAGGTGTGCGTCATCAGGCTGACAAAAATGTAGATTTTAATCCTTGTTTTCTCCTTCTCTGTCTCTGTCAGCAAGGTTCAGCTGACAAATTTGTGGTTAGAATGCCAACATGTATTAAAACCTTTGCAGCACCTAGAAGATAAGCTTCGTTAGGATTCATTAAAAATCATTGTTACTAGTAGGATCCAGAGAGGGGCCTGATGTCTGCAGCAATCTGAGGCATTTCTTCCCTTCAATGCCTGGAGGAGTCAATCCTTCTGCTGGCACTTTCTGGTACACCCTACTCACTGCGAAGCTGCATTTTCTTTCTCAGCCATTAAGTTGGTGATACTCTGGCCTGTTGGAACATACAAATCCTTTCCCATAGCTAGTTTTAAGATTTGGATTGCAAGGTTTTTTGACAAAAAGTTTTCGTATCTATCTATATCCCCTTTTTTTATTTTAGGTTTTTATTTTTGACCCATGAGTCTCAAAAAAGCAGTTGTATTATATATACCTATAGGGTGGAATCAAGGCACAGATTCCATCAAGTTCACCCATGCTGTTTTTGGTTACTGTATGTGATTAACTTGGGAAACAAACTTTATTTTTAAATTAAATCATCCTATAGGTGAAAGAGATTGCTACCAGGTGATACTATATGACAGCAAAATTATAGAGAACATTTGTTTATACCAATCCCAAGTAATTGTTATACAGCTTTTTATTAAAAGCCTAATGTGGACAACAGCAATTATATCACCAATTAACTCAGATGCATTACCGTTTTTATCAGCCGTTAAACCAATGTTGTTTAATAATGCACATATTTAACTTTTACTAAGTCCTAAACAAACATGTATCCTGTAGACAGAGTCGGGCAAAACTGGAACGCCCCCCATAGAATAAGAGAAATATGATGATGATGAGGTTGGTTCTCCAGCTGTAGAGTGGAGCCGCTGTTATAGAGGTATTCCTTGTAAAATTTGGTAAAACGCCTTCTTTAATTGACTAATGACATAGAAACCTGGGAAAAGGATTATTCTCTATTCAGAACCAAATATAATGCTAAAGAAGTCTCCTCCTTAAGCTATGCACGTTAAGGCAAAATATATTAATACAGAGGCTCTGACATCACAATGGATTATCTACCAAGGAGATGTTGGTCAGTGGATCCAAGCTCCCCCCCCCACCAAAAGGGTAAAGGCTCCTTGCCTCCAAACTGGATATCTGCAGGAAGAGGAGGCGATAAGGCACTGCTGTTGAAGACCGGAATATAAACAAGGGGAAAGATTGTATGGAGACCGCACTTGCAAGCATACGGATGGTCTCTGGAATGCAGAGAGTGTTACCAAAAGCCACGAAATAAACCAATAAAGCAAATTAGGTCTCCTTGAGTCAAGCAAGACTCCTCCGTCACGACCGGCTACACCTCATCTGCCTGGAAATACTGTGCAGCAAGTGGCAGCCTATGTCTGTATATCCCAAATTTAATTGGCGATTAGCTCTCTCCTTGAGGAAGAACGTCCACGGCTGATGCCACAAGCTTACATCCTCTAATGTTAGGAAGATGTTATAAACAACAGGAAACCCTGTAATACTTAACAGAAAGAAATGATATTCATGGATTAACATACCATCCAAACATCTGTATGTCTATACCAAAAGTAATCTCCTATGAACAATTAGTACTGTTTTTAAATACCTATATATCTAATTGTCTATGCTTCATTAGAAGGATTGAAAGGCTATATATTAATACTGTTTAAATACCTATATATCATTTTTGCATTGTGCTTCATTAGAGGATTGAAAGGTTATGCCTGGAAACTGGCAGGCCCATGAAAGAAAACAGCCAGAAATGACCAGATACCAAGACACAGATCCAGAGAAAGTAGACTGTGTTACTTCTCATCCACCTGTGCCCCTTTTCCCTAAGCTTAGGGAACAATCTGCGGAAGAGGGGGCGCAGTAGAATGTAAGGGCTGGCGATTGGGGTATGGTGAAACTACAACATATAGACTGGACACTCATTTGATCAACTTGATTGAACATACAATCCCCTCAGCTGGATGGTGGGAACCTTAGGCTCTGTGGGCTGGAACACAACTGCTTGCAAATTGAAACCAATTTGAACCAAATTGAAACCTATATGAAGGATGCTTGTAACTCACAAATTATCACTTATTGTTAAAAAAGAATGAAAACAAAACAAAAACAAAAAACAGAAGATGCGAAAGTGTCGGCAGAATGCATGATCTGGATGGGTAGGGGTGGGGTGGGGGGTCGAGGGAAGGGGATATATGCCTAACTGAATTGGAAAAATGATGGTATTAAATACACAAAGCATCAATAAAAAAAAAAAAAAAAGAATGCCAACATGACTCGCTAGATCCGTTGGCCTTGTGTCCTGACAAAACTTCCTTAGTTCTGTTCGTCTCAGATGGAGACTTCTGAAATACTCTCAGACAAGGGATTTTTTAGCATGTTTTTCTTTTCTAAATTTATAATAATTTGCCTGGTTTTAGGACTTTACGGATAGCCAATCAATATGTAAGGTTCCTTCTCACTGTAACCCAACACCTGAGTTATAAAAGATACATAAGGCTTGAGCCAACTGGACCAGGCTGCAATCTAAATGAAAGACCTGTTTCCTATACACGCCCAGCGTCCTGCCTGGTCTGTCCTGCACCAGTTTTCCAGCTTCAATTGGAGAAGTACACACTTGGCTCCACTCTAATCTTCATAGGCTTTTTCATCCCTAGTTCTAGAGCATCTGATTCACCCAGGCCCTCCATCCTTCCCACTCTCCACTGTGTGCAATGGAGATGGGCCTACTTGCTGTCAGCACTTTGATATTACTTCTCAAGCATGCCTAAGTTCATTTAATCTTTTGGGTGGAGTAGCAAATTGAGTTTCTCAAGAAACAAGATCAGGTGCCTACATCACAAGACACAAGAGCACATGGTTTTGCTGGTGCTTATTAAAAATCATTAGTCCGGGCTGGAGAGATGGCCTAATGGTTAAGAGCACCGACTGCTCTTGCAGAGGACTCGGGTTTGATTCCCAGCACCCACATGGTGGCTGAGAACCGTCTTTGGCTCCAGTTCCAGGGGAATCTGCTACCCTCTTCTGACCTCCGCAGCACTGCACAACGCGGGTGCACAAACCTACATGCAGACAGTACATTCATATACATAAAAATAAAAATTTAAAAAGAAATTTAAAAAAATCATTAGTTCAGGTTATGTACCTTATAAAAGACATTCCTACACCTTCCTGATGGCTAGCTTTCATAGTGCTGGAAGGTACTGTGTGAGCTGCTAAGGAAGAGAAGATATCAATGGTCTTAACCTAGCACTGGACTCTGCAGTGCTGCAATACAGTCCTGTCAGATGAAGATGTGCTCACTGGTGCAATAGTGGCATGACTGTTATGGGGTAACTGATTTCTGATGGGATTTGGGGTCTTCTTTACAAGGGGGGCCTTTCATGTCTGGTACTAGAATCCTAGTCAAAACCCCATAGGCCTTAGGTTAGAGCCAGCTATTGTTATTTTTCTAAATGGTAATGTGGTCAAAGTGCCTTCTAACATTTCTATTTATAGCTATAGACCTGGGCTGCTCTCAACATTGGTTAGAGATGCTTCTTTTTGCAGTGAGAAGTAGTCAGTGGAGAGCAGCATAATTCAAAGCGCTGAGAACAAATGACTGAGTGCTCTATCCTAAACTGGACATCTGTGTCAATCCCCTCCCCATGAAGGCACAGGGAAAAGGAGGCGGAAAGAGCCCAAGGACAGGGAGGAATGCTGGAACCGCTGCCTGCTGAACAGGACATGGCCAGTGCACTCATGAGTTCACAGTGGTTGGGGTTAGTTACTTCCGTAAAACCCAGGCGAGATCAAGCCAGCCAAAAATCTGGCTTTATGGGGCTGGAGAGATAGCCTAGCGGTTAAAAGCACCGAATGCTCTTGCCGAGGACCCGGGTTCGATCCCCAGCACCTACATGGCGGCTGAGAACCGTAACTCCAATTCCAGGAGAACTCTAGTTCCAAGGGAATCCGACGCCCTCTTCTGACCTCCGCGGCATTGCACGACACGGGTGCACAAAACCTACATGCAGACAGTACATTCATACACATACAAAAATAATCTAGCTTTAACGGGATATTCTGATCTCTGGGCCTCATCACCTTTATTGAGGAACTCTTATTGGCTGTTGATCGTTTCTAGGGGAGGGAGAATTATTCTTTTTTTGAAGTTGTGGCTACTGAATCAGAAATCAATTACTATTGTACAATTTAGGCAAAAAGAGTCGGCCCATCCCCTCCCTTCCACCCCCAGTACTGTACCTCTCTCTCTACTTCTGTTTTACCCATAATCCACCACTTCTCCTCCCTTTCCATGTTCTCCCTTCGCTCACACAAAGGCTACTTTCTGGTTATTCCCATGAGTTTTGTCACCATTACCCAATGAGCACACCTTACCTGGCAGATTCCATAATTCATAGAATTCACAGCAGGGTTAGATCTTAGCTGCTTTTACCCCACAGGCTTCATGAGAACTAGTCTACAGGGAGAACCTTCTAGCCCAGCTTGGGCTTGATTTCTCTACATCTTTAATCCAAGGTGTGCAGTACCTACAGCAGTAGAATCTTATTAACTAAATCTAGTGAGTAATCAAGAGGAAGGGGAAGAGCCTTATTGTTGGGGAGGGGAGCTCTGGCTTACAACTCCTACACAGGAGCCACATAATTGGCACTGGGTCTTTTGTTTAATGACCTATTGTTTTTAGGTCCCCCATTGTCTAGTCTAGTGTGGTGTCTGCCTCCAAAATCTTCTTGAAAAGGGTTTTTAAATGAGGTTACGGGACAGTATGTTACTGCGTGGTTAACACTTTGTTTAACCCTCTCCCTGTTCCCTTATCTCACCATCCCCCACCACTCTCTCTCTTTGAACTTTTCCATCTCTAATAAACCTACTCTCCACCCTCACTTAACGTCTGTGGTACTGTATCTCCTGTCTTGTGCACTCCCGCCCCCCATTTCCTTTCTAGTTTCTCGGGTTTCTGAGGTGTTCCAAGGTAAGTAAATGAAACTAAAGCAATTGGTCTAGGATCTGCATACGAAAGAAAACACTGAGCATTTGTCTCTGCGGGCCTGGGTGGCCTCAGTATAATTTTTTCCAGGTCCACTCATGTACCTGCAACTTTCGTTTTTCTTTATAGCTGTTTAAAATTCCATTCTGTATAAGCACCAGATTTTCATTATCCACTTTGTTACTTGATGGACGTTTGGACTAATTCCATTTCCTAGTTATTATGAATAGAGTAACAATGAAAATGAATGTGCAAAGGTTTCTGAAGTAGAATACAGATGTCTTAGGGTGCATACTCAGGAGTGGTATGGCTAGGTCATGCCATGGAGCCACTTCTAGTTTTTGAGGAGACTCCAGACTGATTTCCAAAGTGACTGCAGTAGTTCACACTCCTACCAGCACTGTGCAAGGGTTCCCTGCTCCCCACATCCATGCCATCAGCATTTGTTGTCATTTGGATTCCTGATGATGGCTGTTCTGACTGGGTTGAAATGGAATTTTAGTGTAGCTTTAATATGCATTTCCCTTGTTAGGACTGTTGATCACTTTTTAAAAGTGTTTCCTGGACATTTGTAATTTCTTCTTTTGAGAATTCTCTATTTAGTCCCATAGTCCATTTTTTTTAAAAAAATGGTTGTTTTCAAATGTAGTTTTTTGAGTTCCTTCTGTATTCTACACACTAATCCTATCCTATCAGATGTTTAGCTCGCAAATATTTTCTCCCATTCTGTGGAATGCCTCTTCACTTGATTAACAGTTTATTTTGCTGTATAGAAGCTTTTCCATTTCTTGAGATACCATTTGTCAATTGTTGGTCTTATTTCCTGCCCTGCTGAGTCAAACTCAGAAAAATCCTTTTTTTTTTTTTTTTTGGCCTTTTTTGAGACAGGGTCTCCCTGTAGCCCCAGCTGTCCTGGAACTCACTCAGTAGACCAGGCTGGCCTTGAACTCACAAAGATCCACCTGCCTCTGCCTCCCAAGCACTAGGATTAAAGGCGTGCACCACCATGCCCAGCAGAAAAATACTTTCTTAAACTGACATGTTGAGCATACCCCTACTCTTCCTTCTAGCAATCGCTGGGTATTGGGTCTTATATCGATGTCTTTGATCCATTTGGAATTGAGTTGTGTGCAGGGTGAGATATAGGGATTTAGTTTCATTCATCTAGTAGATGTTGACATCTAAGTTTCCTGGCACCATTTGTTGAAGACGCTGTCTTTTTTCCAGTGTGCGTTTTTGGCTTCTCTGTAAAAAATATCAGATAGCTGTGGTTGCATGAATCGAGTCCTCTTATTATATTCCATTGATCTATGTGTGTATTCTTTGTGCTAATACCACACTTTTTATTGCCATAGCTGTGTTATAGCTTGGAATCAAGGGTGATGATAGCTCCTGCAATATTCTTTTTGCTTAGGATTGATTTGCATAGGGTCAATCTTTTGTGTATCCATATAAATTTAAAGATTTTTTTCTATCTTTAAGGATGTCCATGGAATTTTGACTGGGACTGCATTGAATTACAAATTGCCCTTGGTGGTAGGATGGCCATTTTCACAACATTGCTTTTTCTGATCCCTGAGCACAGGAGGGCTTTCCATCTTGTAGTGTGTTCCTCAGTTTTTCTTTTTTTTTTTTTTTCTCAATTGGTTTTCATATTCTTGGTTAGATTTATTCTTAGGTATTTGAGGGGAGGGGAGTTGGTGGCTATTGAGAATGAGATTGCTTCACTGATTTTTTTGGAGAATTTTTGTCTTTGATATAAAGGAAGGCTAATGACTTTTTTGTGTTAATTTTATATTAGAGCAGCTTGCTGAAAGTATTTATCACTGTTAAGAGATTTCTGATGGAGTTTTTAGGGTCTTTTATGTCTAGGATCCTATCACCTGCAAAAAAAGTACAGAGACTTCTTTTTTTCTATTTGTGTCACTTGTACTTTCTTCTCCTATCTTACTGGACTAGCTAAGACTTCAAGTACTATATTGAAAAGGAGAGCAGGGAGTATATGCTCTTCTTGTTCCTGATCTTAGCAGGAGTGGGAGTGATATGAGTTTTTCTTCATTTAGGATAATGCTTGATATGTTTGTCATATATAGCCTTTATTATGTTGAAATATGCACCTTCCAT
Source organism: Rhizomys pruinosus (assembly GCA_009823505.1). Classification (NCBI taxonomy): domain Eukaryota; kingdom Metazoa; phylum Chordata; class Mammalia; order Rodentia; family Spalacidae; genus Rhizomys; species Rhizomys pruinosus. The sequence continues at coordinate 1,804,468 of VZQC01009601.1, read as the reverse complement.
CTCTAGCTTCTCAATGACTTTTGTCATGAAAGGATGCTGGATCTTATCAAGGCCTTTCTTGCCTCAGTTGAGATGACCATGTGATTTCTGCCTTTGTCAGATAGCTTCAATTGCCAACTTAATACTTATGAAGAGAGAAACTGGGTAGATGATCATGGGTTGTGTAAAAAAGCAGGAAAGCCAGCCAGTAAGGAGCACTCCTTCGCAGTCTCTGCTTCAGTTCCTGCCTCCGGTTTCCTGCCCTGAGTTCCTGCCCTGGTTTCTCTCAATGATTAACCAAGCTTGAGATGTGTAAGCCAAACCAACCCTTCCCTCCCCAAGCTGGTTTTGACTATAGTATTTTATAGCAATAGAAAGAGAATTAGGACACTGCCCTTGAATCTGCTTACCTGGTAAATTATGTCTATTTATATATGCATACTGAACCCTTAGTGTATCCCTGGAATGAAGCCATCTTCGTTGTGGGGCATGATCTTTTTTAGGTGATCTTGAATCTGGTTTGAAAGCATTTTATTGAGAATTTTTGCATCTATGCTCAGCAGGATTGTTTTGTAATTTTTTTTTTTGTAGTATCTTTATCTGGTTTTGGTGTCAGTGTAATACTGGCTTCATAAAGAGTTTGGAATCTTTTTTTCTATTTTATGGAATAATTTGGATGGTACTGGTGCAAGTGCTTCTTTGAAAGTTGGATAGAATTCTTCAGCGAGTTCATCTGGTCCTGCCCCTTTGGGTTGGAGATTTATTGTAGTACTGTCTCAGCTCGTTGTTGGTTGTAGTCTGTTTATACTATTTCATTTTGGTTCAGTTTGGGAGAGTCACACACATCTAGAAATATATCCATGTATGTTTCTAAGATATGTCCTCATGTTTATTTTTATTTAAAATTTTTTTTTATTTATTCTTTATGTGTATGAATGTACCTGCATGCAGGTCTGAGCACTCGTGTCATGCAATGCCGCAGAGGTCAGAAGAGGGCATCGGATTCCCCTGGAACTGGAGTTAAAGATGGCTCTCAGCCACCATGTGGGTGCTGGGGATAAAACCCAGGACCTCTGCAAGAGCAGTCAGCACTCTTAATGGCTAGGCCATCTCTCCAGCCCCAGTTTATTTTTAAATTTCATTGGTGTCTATTATGTTCCCCTTTCCATCTCTAAATTTATTAATTTGGGTCTTCTTTTTGTTAATCTGGATGTTTGCCAATCTTGTTTATCTTTTGAAAGAATCAATTTTTTATTTTACTGATTCTATATATTTTCTGTTTTATTTAATTAATTTCTGCTCTAATCATAATTATTTCTTCCTATGTACTTTTGGTTTAGTTTGTTTTTGTTTTCCCCAGGGCTTAAAGTGCATCATTAAGTTATTTACTTGAGATCTCTCAAATTATTTTTCTGTAGGTATAAATACTATAAACTTTCCTCTTACAACTACCTCCACTGTGTCCCAAAGATTTTAATTTTTTTTCAATTCTAGTAATTTTTTATTTCCTTTTTTATTTCTTCAGTGACCTCATTATCATCCAGTCATGTGTTTTTAGACTCCATGTGTTAATGTACTTTGTGGAGTTGACAACTATTGCTGTTTATGCTAGTGTCTATCCTTGATGGTGATATGTGTTTCTCGGAAAAATAAAAGTGATATATTCTGTGCTCTGACCCAGTTTGTTAGTCTGTGTCTTTATTGAGGAGTTGTAACCATTAATATTCAGAATTATATTGAAAAGTGTGCATTAATTCCTATCATTTTGATGATTTTGTGGTGTTTTTATAGACTTGGGGGTCTATTTTCCCCCTATGGCTCTTCAGGTATATCTATCCTGCATATATATTCTAATTATTCTATCTAGTATCTTTTGTAGAGCTATCTTTTTTTTTTAATTTTTTAAAATTTATTCTTGTATGTGTATGAATATACTGTCTGCATGTAGGTCTGTGCACCCATGTTGTGCAATGCTGCGGAGGTCAGAAGAGGGCATCGGATTCCCCTGGAACTGGAGTTAAAGACAGTTCTTAGCTGCCATGTGGATGCTGGGGATTGAACCCGGGTCCTGGGCTGGAGAGATAGCGTAGTGGTTAAGAGTACCGACTGCTCTTGCAGAGGACCCAGGTTCAATCCCCAGCACCCACATGGTGGCTGAGAACCGTCTGTAACTCCAATTCCAGGAGAACTCCAGTTCCAGGGGAATCTGAGACCCTCTTCTGATTTCCGCGGCATTGCACGACACGGATGCACAAACCTACATGCAGACAGTACATTCATACACATTAAAAAAAAAAAAGAAAAAGAAACGAACCCGGGTCCTCTGCAAGAGCAGTTGGCGCTCTTAACCGTGAGGCCATCTCTCCAGCCCCTTGTAGAGCTATCTTAATGGTCACAAATTCTTTCGTTTTTTTTTTTTTTTTTCATAATGGAAAGATTTTATTTCCCCATCACTTATACAAGATAACTTTGCTGGGTATAATATCCTGGATTGACAGTGTGGTCTTTCAGAGCTTGGAAATTATCTTTCCAAACCCTTCTGGACTTCAAAGTTTCTTTTCATAAATCTGCTGTTATTCTGATGGGCCTGCTTAAAATTTAAAATTTTATTTCCATTATTTATTTTTCTTTGCTATATTTATTTATTATTTATTTATTTATTTATTTAGTGTGTGTGTGTGTGTGTGTGTGTGTGTGTGTGTGTGTATGGCATATATGTGTGGGGGCCAGTAGAGGCCAGAAGACAGCATCAGATCCCCTGGGGCTGGAGTTACAGAAGGTTATATGTTGCCTGACATAGATGCTGGGAACTGATCTCAGGTCCTCTGGAAGAGCTGCAAATATTCTGCACTGCTGAGCCTCCTCTCCAGCCCTGAGCCTGCATTTATATTGACTTGGCTCCTCCTTCTTGCAGCATTTAATAGCCTTTCTTTTTGTTGTGCTTTTTGTATTTTAACTATAATATGTAATACATTCTATAGGCCTCTTTTGCCTATATATGGACATCTTTCTCAAGATTTGGAAAGTTTTCTTTTACAATTTTATTGAAAATACTTTCTATGCATTTGACCTGTGATTATTCTCTTTCTTCTATGTCTATAATTCATATATTTTGTCTTTTTCATGGTGTGCCAAAATTTCTGCATGTTCCATTCATGTGTTTCATTTAAAAAAATTTTGGGGGGTTTGGAGATATGGCTCAGTGGTTAAGAGCACCAACTGCTCTGATTCCCAGCACCCACATGGTGGCTACGAACCATCTTTAGCTCCTGTTCCAGGGGAATCCGACACCCTCTTCTGACCTCCACAGCATTGCACGACATGGGTGAACCAACCTACATGCAGACAGTACACTCATACACATAAAAAATAATAAATTAATTAATTTAAATAAAAAAATTTTGGTGTGTGATCTAATTCCTTGACTTTGTTGCAAGGCCTTGATATTCTGTCTCCCACTTTGTCTATTCTGTGGATAAGATTTTCCCCTGAGCTTTTTAAAAAAATAATTATTTACTTATTTCAATTTTATATGTATGAGTGTTTTGCCTGCATGTATGTAAGTGCACCCATGTCATGCAGTGCCTGGATAGACCAGAAGAGGGTGTTGATCCCCTGCAACTGGAGTTACAGATGGTTGTTAGCAGCTACGTGGGTGCCGGGATTTGAACCCGGGTCCTCTGGAAGAACAGCAAATGTTCTTAACCACTGATCCATCTCCCCAGCTCTCCCCTGAGCTTTTTATTTAACTATTTGCAATTTCATTTCCAGCTTCATTTCAGTTTAGCTTTTCTTCAGCATTTCTATTCTCTTTATTGGATTCTATTTTCTTTTTTTTAAATTTTCATTTTTTATTGATTCTTTGTGTATTTCATACATTTTCCAATTCAGTTCAGGCATATTTCCCTTTCCCTTCCCCCCACCCCACCCCACCCCATCCCAGATCATGCATTCTGCCAGAACTTTCCTGCATCTTTCTGTTTTTTGTTTTGTTTTTTGTTTTTTCATTTTTTAGCAATAAGTGATAATTTATGAGTTCAAACATCCTTCATGTAAAACCAGTTTGCAAGCAGTTGTGCCCAAACCCACACAGCCCATGGGTCCCACCATCCAGCAGGGGGGGCTTGTATTTTCAATCAAGTTGATCAAATGAGTGTCCAGACTATATTGCTGTAGTTTCACCATTCACCCCAATCACAGCCCTTACATTCTACCACGCCCCCTCTTCCACAGATTGTTCCCTAGGCTTACAA